>JAOSBP010000206.1:19947640-19964401 GCA_027563825.1 Erythroxylum mucronatum
AGTTAAAAACCATTAATTTCATTAGTTGAAATAGCATTTATTACTTACTAACATAAAGATAAAAATGAAACCCACCTAATATCTTGCTTAACTCTTGATCAACTTAGCCTCTACTCTTGCTCTTCCTCTCTTCCTTGCCCTTCTTGATTTTCTTCAAGAATAGCAATAAACCCAAAATCAACATCACCCAAATTGGAAACCCACATGACTCATTGCATGAAATTGATGGTAGAATCACTAAACCCATCTTGAATCTAAGCTTTCTAACTCAAAACCCAAGCAAAAACTAAAGCTTGATCATGAGACTTACCTTGAATCTTTACTCAAACAAGAAGTTTCTTGTATCAAGATGAAGCTTAGACTCTCCTCCACGTTTTTACTTCTTGCACTTTCTTCAAAATCCTCCTTGAACTCTTGTAAAATCCAAACCCTAGCTTCCCTTCTTTCTTCTTCTTTCTTCCTTCTCTCACGACCTCTCCCTCTCTCTTTTCTCTCAATTTCGTTCCTCTCTTCTTCTTCTCTACTAACTCACTTAACTCCTCCTCTTTTATACTCCTACTAATCCACTTAAGCCCAAAGCCCAAGCCCACTTATCTTTTAAATGCTAAGCCTCTTCCATTTATAACTTAAGCCCACTTCATTTCCTCTTCTTTTCATATTTCATTTAGGCCCAAAGCCCATTAAACCTTTAATGAGCCCTACATTAATTCCTCCAACACATTTAATTCATGCTACCAATCTTAGTTAATGCTATCTTACTTAATTAATGTCAACTTAATTTAATCTATTAATGCTTTAATTTCCTCTAATCATGCTTAATTAAATAAAAAAAATTCAGGGGCTAACAACCACCATCATGGTAGGAAGGTGATTGCTTTTGACAATATCTTAGTTAAAGTAAAGATGCTACATGCTACTAACAAATTAATTTATATGGAGGTTTTCTTTCTTCAAAAAAGAAAAAAAACCAAAGTACTTGTTACTTTTGTGTATGGTTTAAGCTTTAATTTTCAAAGGAGAGCTCTTGGGAAAACTACAGGAACTACACAATCTAATTTAAAAACCATAGATGATCCTAGGAGACTTAATAACCCTTTACATTTCTAAAGTTTAGGGGAATGACAACTTGAGAAAATTCACAACTGATTTCTAAGAATGTGTGGAGAATATAAGAGTCACTAATTTAAAAAATTGAAGAACTAGAATTTATATAGAGCAATAACCAAAGAAACTCTTAGGATATCAAGATAAGGTTAGATAAAACTATAGTGAATGGGGAATGACTCACATATTGGAATGGTTCACACATTTTCCTAAGAGCAAAGTAAGGGTTATGAACCCTATATTATTAGATCATACTCTATTAGTGGTTCAAAACATGTTTGAGAAGAGTAGGAAACATTTCATATTTTGATTCAATAATTACTTGTTAATGCTAATGGTTACTCCAAGGCAATACTAAGGGGATTTTCTCATAATATTAGACGTTTGAAGGCCTGACTAGGAAAAATTAAGGAAGAGTCAAAGTTGTTCAAAATAAAAAGTGGTTGTAACAACACTTTGGAGGAGGCTAAGAGCACAAAAGGAGATCTAATAAAGGTTTAAATAAAATTGAAGAAGCATCCTGATATGGGGAATGCCTTCAATATGAAAAAGATAAATCTAAATGAGTATGTTAGGTCTCTAGCTAATCATGACTCTTTAATCCATCAAAGGTCTATAATTCATATGATAAAAGAGGGTAATAAAAATCCTAAATTCTTTTTTAATTTAGTTTTAGATGAAAGGAATTCAAACAAAATTACATCTCTTCTTAATTAAGAGTATTAAGCTATTTCTTCATAAGAGGATTTTAAGTTGGAAGCTACTTCATATTGGAAAAACACCACAGGGACTTTAGTTATAAACTCCCCAAAAGTTCCTCTTTTAAAATCTTTTTTATCTCTAATCACTTTATAAGTAAAGAAATATATGCCTTAAGTAGCCCAATCAATCTTTAAGAGGTTGAAAAAGTGATATTTTAACTAAACCCTATAAAATCCCCTAGTTGTAATACCCTAAATGGCTTCTTCTATCAAAAGACTTAGCCCCTTATCAAAACAACTATCACAAATGCCATCCCGGAAGTCTTTGAGAGAGGTAAGAACCTTAGAAAGATTAATAAGACTTTTCTTTGTTTGATCCCTAAAGTAAACAATCTTGGTTCCTTGAATAAGTTTAGTACTATATTTTATTATAAATTTTTGTAAAAAATTATTTCTAAAATCATTGCTAATAGAAATAAGAAGGTTCTAAAATCAATCATCAGTGATTCTTAGGGACCCTCTATAGGCTAATGAGTTGTTTAAGGGATATTGCAGGAAAAATGGCCCTAAAAATTTTACAATCAAGGCTGATTTCTTTAAAGCCTTTGATAAAATCAGTTGGGACGTTACCATACATCTACTAGAAGCATATGAATTCCCTAAGAAGTTCATAACATATATATAACTTTGTTTATCAACTACTTCTTTGTCATGATACCTCTTCATTATATAAATGGAAGCTTTAACCAAATTAATTAAAAGCGATGTCAGTTCTAATCCCATCATTCTCCAATTTGATTGCATCTATAACTACACCTAAAAAAATGTTGGCCTCTTATTGATAAATTAGCCAACCAAAGTAGACCATTTTGATGCTTCTACTTTGAGCACAATGACTAGAGGGGAGACAACATATTGTCCTTCATTTTTGGTGGAGGAAAGAAATTGATCTTATTTTTTATAAAAAAAAGGAAGCATCCCTTACCACTTGACATCGAGACAACTTTAAGTTAGTGTTAAAAGTAATGTCAAGCTTAGAAATTCAACTAGTGCATTTTGGATGGGATGTAGTTAGTGCATTTTAAGTACCATGAAAATGAATATGATTTGAAAGGATTGAAAAAGAATGAGAGATCAATCCAAAGGAAGAAAGGTGGAGAAATAAAGGAGCTTTACGAGAAATCTTAGAGGGAAGATAAGAAGTATAAAACTAATAGGTAACTTGTTTGAAGGGAGTTGAAAAGAGAGGAAGAAGAGCTAATAAGGTAGTCGAGAAAGCATGGAAGGGGCAATAAGGAAGACCAATTATAAGAGGTAGAAGCAAAAAAGAAGAAATTGGATATTGCTGATTCAAGGATGGAATGATCAACTATACATAATTGAAAAGGAGACTTCAATTTAAAATAAAAAGAAATTTGACAAGGGATATGTGCAAAGTAGTCTCATTCAAGAAAGTAAAAAATAATGAAATTGAATAAATCAACTGAAAAGGAAAAGGAGGGTAAGGATATTAAGAGCAAATTGAATAATTTTTAAATAGCTCAATTTTATTTAATTGAACATGAGTAGTCATGAAACATATTTTAAAGAAAATTTTATATCAAACTTTAATATAATAAATATATAAATTAAAAATCATAATTGCACCAAACATAATGTTTAGATTTAATTAATTTAAGAATGATTTAAAATTAGATTAATTTAATAATTTTTAAATATTATTTATAAATTTTGTGAACACTAAAAAAATGGAAATAGACGAGGATATAAAAATATTTGCTTAAAGTATAAGACAAATGAGAAAAAGACAAAAATTAATAATTGTTTTTTTGATTATTACCAGTGATTGATATCAAGGTTTAGGATACCGTTTTGTACCGATCGATACTGTACTAGACCAAAACCGGCACAAAATGAAGGCTCGATTGTACCAGGTTTAAATATCGGTCAGTACTAGCCGGTTTTGGATGGTACCAGCCGGTATTTAAAATATCGGCCAAATACTAGTTGGTACCAAAAATTTTAAAAAATAAGGAAATTTTTTGCAAAATTTTTTAACCCTCCCTCCCGCCTCTCTATCTCTCCTCTTTTTTTCAAAGTTTTTAAATTAGTTATTTTATTTACTTTAACTTTTATAATTATTGTGAATTTTTAATTTTTGTTTTAAAAATAAAATAAATATGTTTATTACTAATAATAATTATAAATTAAATAAAACTTAAAAATAAACTATTTTTTAAATTTTTAATATTTTATATAATATTTATTAATAAAAATATTTTATTTTTTAAAATAAATAATTTTAAAATTATTATTTGTAAACTAATATTTATTTTATATATTTTTAAATTTAATTATATTTATTAATAATTATTAAATTAAATTTATAAATTAAATTAAAATTGTGATTATTATTTATTATTATGATTTTTAGAGACATAGTTAAAAATATACAATACAACTGTACAATATGACAATGAACTATTTTGTAATTTTTAAAAAAATTCAGGGACTATTTTATAAATTAAAAAAATTATTCAAAACAGTACTTAGTATTAACCGGTATAGATACAGTACCATACCAGAACCTAATAAATACCAAATTCAGTTTAATATTAGTAACATCGATTGATATTATTATAAATAAAATTAATGTTAATAATAAAGTCGAACTTGATAGATAGAGTCGCCGTGGTGAGTTAAGACAACGTACGAATTGCTGTAATAGCGGAGTCTACGACGATGTCCAGGGTACACTCTCTGTCGTCTCTTCAATTACTAAGACTGGTATCTGCCGTCTCTTACCATCCTCAGAAACTAGTCACTAAGTTGCTATCTTCCCTTCAATCTCTCTTTTCCTCCCTGTCGTCTCCAGTCCTCTCTTTCTCTCTTACTATTCCGCAACATGAGGCCTCCACACCAGGTTGGTCTAATTCTTCTGTTCTGTTAGTTTGTCGTTCTGTTACGTCAACTTTACTGTCATAATACAAAAGGCACATTTCATCTGAATATGATGATGGGTTTATCTAGTTTTACTTATATATACCATCGTTTGTACATTACACTTGTGTGATAGCTGATGGGATGTTTTGATTTATATTCTAAACTAACAAAAACTTACCTTGTGTGGGGTGAGAATAATAATATAACATGAATGCTCTTGACATCATTCCTGGTACTGATCTTCAGTTGCGAATCTGGTTACTTAAAATTAAGAAATTCCTGTAGCTATTAAAAATTAACTCCAGAATTCACCCCAGTTAGTGAATCGATGAAAGGTCTTAATGCCTTCTCCCATTCTTTAATGTCCATATAATGGCAAGTGAGAGAGGCTCAGTTTTGAAGCGTACTGTACATTTCTTGGTTCGTTTTCGTACAGGATCATTCAATAAATACCAGTTCTGCTAGTTTATGTGTAAGGAGGAATTTTTAGGGATGCTATATTTAGTGACTGCTAAGGAGCAACTTATGCTTTCATTCCTTGATAGACTTTTGTGACCCAAATCAGTAAATAGAAATGAGCAAGCTTTATTAAAACCATGTTTTTAAAGCACATCTCTTATTGTCAGCTGTTGTGTCAGATTATGAAATAATAATTTAAGGAGAGATTTGACGATACTTCTGGGTGCAATATTTTTATTAGCAACAAACGATGTGTCCCTTGTCTCTTCTCAATCATTTTATCTCATTCTTTTGGGTTGCAGGGAACATATGTCCGTAACAGAGAGAATCCTTACTTCAACGGTCTCTTAAGAGTTGATGACTCCTCAAAGGATCTAAATCTTGACTTTGACCATGAAGCAAGTGCAGGCAGCCCAAGTAACTCAGAGTTTGTGTCAGATGTTGGTGATAGAGTTGATGAGAGGTTGATGATGGAGATATCTGAAAAGTCCCTAGACTCGACTTTTGCTGGTTCTGTCTCAGACGTTATTCTAGAACCTTTCGGGCAGTCTGCGATTTGGAGGGTGTCAAAGAATTCAAAAACAACTTCCTCTGCATCCCAACTTTCCGAGTTCAATCTCAGCTTGGAGTTTGGTGATGATTATGTCCCAGCAGAGTCCATTTCTGAAGCTTTTGTAGTAACTGAAGGACCTAATACATTATCTGGCCTCACTAGAACTATTAGCAAGTCGTATAGCTTGAACAAGAGAAAAGCAGATTTGTCAAAGATTTCACTTCCTCAAACTGCTGCATCCTTTTACAATGGAATCTCACCACAATTTGAAATCGTTGAATCATGTGAAAGTATTCAAAAGTTAAATGCGTACTTGAAGGATAGAAAGGATGATGTGATTTCTGGCGTTCCTGGAAAATTCTTGCATGCAGTAATAAGTGGAGGTGTCAGTGGTAATTTCCTATGCTCCATCCCTAATGAAAAGTTGTGAAAACTTTCTCAGCTTTTTTACTTTTATGTCATTGATGTTGCAACTTTGCATCATTATGCATCAAGTCTTTCCGGGAGTAGGTTTTATCAATGAGAACTCTTTTTATTAGAAGTCGTGCTTGAATTTTGCTTTAATAAACTTCATAAGGTGCTCTGGTGTATAGAAGTAACATAGTCCAAGAATTTTGTCCAATGATCAGATACTAAAAAAGAATTATTTTCAGCATATTTGAACGAAAAGGCAGAGTGTCAGTATTAGCTAGTAAACTTGATCAAAGGTCTACTTTTTAGAAGTTCGGCACCTGGTCAGATGCTAGGACCACTTTAAGATCTCAATTGACCACCAATCATTTTCTTGAGCATTGGGAGAGATACCATGCACTTCGTCATAGAGCATTTTCTGGAATATATGTTGCACTGTTAATCTAATAATGAGCTGACTATCTGCAGATGTTGGATCCATTGCTTCAACCATTATGTATGCCTTCTACTTGAATGAAACCCTTGAAAATGACCAGCTATGCACCGTACCTGTCATTAATATGAAGAGGGAAGACTTGAGGTCTCATGCTGAATTAACATGGTTGCTGGATTCGTGTCAAATCGATAATTCATTCTTAATTTTTGCTGATGAGGTATGCTTAGTTAGGTTAGTAAAACTATTGATCTTAAGCTTGAGTCCATTGTGTGCTAGCTACGAGAATCTAGACTGAAGATGTTGTGAATAGTAAACAAAACCTCCTCTTGTTTACATCCTGATATATGCAATCATTCCTAGTCTTGATGTCAATACTAACATTCCTGTTCGGAAACATTTTTTTCTAGATTTTGGATCCTGTATAAACCAATTATCCCTTAATGTTGGAATCCATCGCAACCATTGATTTGTTTGACAAGATCCACATCATTGGGCTGCCTTTCTGTTCTTAGTGTCTTTAGTTTCATAACTAGATTTGGAAATAACTTTTTTGAAACTTGTAATATTCACAGGACCTTCAACATCCCTAAGAAAAATATGCTCTTTGAGTTTAATCAGCAAGTTAAATTTTTATATAAATGCTAATTGTGACTAGAAACTGAAAAAAATTTCTATACAACAGATGCAATCTCCTCTCCATTGATTTTTTAAACTTTTTTATAGACCTGACACATCCTCGAGTGGTAATTACCCTTAGAACACACATGAATCACATAATTCAATTAGATCATATGTTGTATCTATTTCTTCCTGAAACACTATTGAAAATTGATTGATCAGGCCTTTGAGTGCCTTTAAATGATTCATCAAATGCTTGCAGATCGACCTGTCGTACTATAATCTGTTTGGAAGCCTCAAGATAGTGCTGGTAAATGATCAAAATCTGTCAACAAAACAAGAGGTAATAATCAATTAATAGATTAGGTTATTTTAATCGACTGATTACAGCTTCTAGATATTTATCAGTGTCTTTGTTTCGCAAGACAGGCTTTAAAAGAAGCTGTAGTTGAAACATTCAACAGCAAAGAGGTAATATAACATTATCGCCGTGTAGTGCCTGTTAACATTTTATTTGTTCTCTTGGTGTCCACAGTATAAGAACACATTACTTTCATGGCCTTTCAGGGTGAATCAGCATATCCATGGGCTGAGACTGTTAACACAACACAGGTTTAATACTTCTGGAGGACCATTTTCTTCAGTGGTTTACTTTCTTTTTGATAGTGAAAAATCAATCCGTTTGATACTACTTCCTAGAAGATTGGTTTTGAAGTTTATGAGTGAATTGTTGTTTGAGAGTTTCATTTCTATGTTCTGAGTTTAGTAGAAGGAATATATGCTCCAAAGACCAAACGAAGTGAATAAATGGTATGCAGCTCCCCAACATAAAAAATTATATTTCTAACTTTGGATAAATTCTAATATTCTATTGTCTTGTGTCTGACTTCCATCGTCATTTGAAGCATTGAGGCTCAAAGCAATTGATGCTTCATTTGTTCTGGGCTGAACTTTGCTTCATTTTAACATCACACTGAGGTTGAGTTGATCATCATATAATCATTTTGTTGACTTTTCATCTCCATATGAAGAATGAGTAGTTCACCCATCCTTTTTATAGATGATGCCATGAAACTGGTAAAGGAATGGAAAATTAAAGATTGTTTTTATATAATACGGTTTTCTTTTGTATCAAATTAAATAGGAGAGGTCTCTGGTCTCTATTTATATACAAAAGTCGTTAGCTAGCTTTGTACTTAAACATAAGCAATATGTATTAACTACGACATGTATGCAGGACTCATGCTGTACTCTTGTTGCTGAAAAATTTACCCTGACTTCACCAGAGGCTCTGACTGGGCAAGGGTTCAGTCGACTTTTGGTACTTACTGCTTTTGATATCAAAATTGCGTGGCTGATTGCTTTCTCTCTGTCTTTTTGGGTTCAAGAAGGGTTTAGTTTAGAGTAAAGGACATCTTTCTTTACATATTCTTCTTTGCTATCTCATTCACATATGATTTAAACAAATGAGTTTCCTCTCAAGCTAAGCTAAGAGCTCTTCAATGGGTCAATAACTAAGTAAAAGGCCTTGAGTTTCCTCAACTTCCCAAATACGGACATCACCAGTAGTCTGTATATATAAACTAAACAATAATCTTGTAGCATGCACATGACCTTAGCCTATAAATGGACCCTTATATGCCATGATCTAAAGATCTTTGTATAGTGTATTTGGATCGTAGTCTCTCACCATAAAAATGGCTGCGTGCGAGTTTATGCAACCTGATTGCATAACAACGTGAGTCGAAGCATGTTGGAAATAGCCCTGAGGAGTCTCCTTTGCCACTTGCATATGACATAACCGTGTATAAATATTGGAACTCAAATTACAGAATTTAATGTATCAAATAGAAAAGAGTGGGAGCTCACCAAGTAACTGTCAAGGTCGTCTTCTTGAAAAGGTGCATTCATCACAAAGTGATGTGACTCTGAATTGATGGAATTTGACATAGGACATTAACAAATTATATTCAAGCTCTTAATATGCACACCTTGGCTCCGTCAATTGCTTCTTTTGACCTTTTACGTCTTGGAGTAGGAACAGGAATTTGAAAATATTCTGTCTGGTACTGAATTTTGAACCAAGTTTGCTGTTATCTCCTATTCAATTATTATATTTCTAAAACTGGTTCATTTTTCTTCTATTGTCTCAAAGTTAGCCGGCATTCTGCTGCATACTGGAAACCTTTCAAGCACTACTTGCACCATCAAAGACAAGTACATGACTACATTGTTGATCAATGGGGCCGGTCGTTTCGGCTGTAATGGTCTATACCAGATATGTAAATGCAATTTTCTCTCTCCTCATGATTCAAAACTTGCTGTTTCTGCCTCCCTCCTCCCATTACCCTTCTTCCTAATTGCTTCTTCCATTTTCATTTGCTTATCTTATTCAGTTAAATTCTAACTTAACTGAAAACTTCTTTATGCAGTGAAATACAAAATGCATGATATCTCTGATCTCAAGTTAACTGATATACTGCACAAAGATTTTAAGAAGTGGAAGAGAGTAGGTGTGCACTTGTACTTAATCTTGAAACTTTCTATTCAACACGCAACTAAATCAGATTAATTATGTGAACAGATGATGCATTACTGCTTTGTATTGTGCAGCAGAATTCATCTATTTGGTAGCGTCATTTTTGTTAGAAATATTGTAATACCAGATTTGTGGTAATAGGATACTTGATGGGAACAGACATCCACATCTGGTACTTATTAAAGCTTGATCTGATATTGCAAGCATGTTGCTGAAAGATTTTAACATTATTTTATGAAGAACTCCCTAGAAGTGACTATGCAATTTACTAGAAGGGATCGAGACCATCAGTCAAAAGGATGAAAAGTCAAAAACTTTGTATAAGTTACCAAAGCCAAAACTAATCGATGCAATGTCTTAGAGCAGTGTGAACAGGTAGTTGGCAGCAAAACTGTTATGGAGAGGTTGTAACTGCATGCTTGAAAACTACCTCATTCTAATGAATCTATGTTCTTATTGTCAATATTTGTGCTGCATTCGTGGTTCATTAGTTTTTCAAGCAGAAATTTTTATTAACAGGTAAGCCAGATATTGGTGGTTCAAGATCAGTCGTATCCTTTATTGGCATGAGCTCTATTGGCACGTCAATTGAGCAACTTCTTGGTCACAAAGCAACTTCAACGGAGGAAATCAAATATTTCCAGCGTGAGTGACTGAAATTTCTTATTTCCTATTCAAAACCCAAAATTTCTGCTTATCATGGTTGGTTTGTAATAAAATAACTTCTGTTGTTCCTTCCTGGTGGTGATGAGGAGATGTTTTCATGGAGCGTAAGAATATAGGCTCAAATGTTTAATAGAAAGCACCACCACATAAGGATCTTAACAAGAGCGGCAAATAGAAGCCAGAAGAAGAAAAACAAAGATATTGAAAAGCATGCAATATGTCCACCATACTACGTTTGGATTATCTTATTTGGCATACATGGAAAACGTGCACTGTGTCCACTACATTTTTTGTGTAATGAATTATGGTCAGAAGGTTTTATATTGCTGTTCATTGATGGTGTATGACTATCAGGACTGGAGAAGCTCCAGATTCTCGTCATTGTGTCTGGCTATTATGATACACAGAAGAATTTCAAGGTTGGTAGAAAATTATTTTCTTTGTTTGTAGATTTGCTAATTAGATATTCAGTTAAAAGTCAAGCTATAAGGCCATGAAGTACCACAAATCCAATGAATTGACTAGAAAATTACTGGAAAAGGAAGAGCATAAAGGATTAAGATTCAATGCAATGAACTGTCCATATGGTCTTTGTTAGCTATTTTAGCTGCCATCTTCAAAAGCAACCAAGAACTTTTGGTCTCTTCTCACAGTTACTGATTTTGACTGTTTGGTTAAATTTAGAGGGAGATATTGGTAAGTGGGGAGTCGATGGAGTTGGCTAAGAGTCTTCTATCCTTCTTTTATTCAAAAGTCTCCGAACTTCCACTCAAAGCTCTCCCTTATCGAGGTCAGTTTTCACTAGCAAGGCACATACTCTCTGTGCAATACGTCTTCTATGTGTGTTTACATTGGTTATGGTTGGTGAATAATGTTACAGCCCTCAGGGAAGAGATGAAGGCATTTCAAGTGGACAAAGTCACGTCAAGGAAGAATATTGAGCGTATCTTAGAAGAATTTATTGGGGCATGAGACATGCTATTCTAAGATAGAATCACATTTTGAGATTTTTATCATCTTTATTTTGACGAGGGTAGTACTTTAGACACACATTTGAATGGTCTTTTTGCCACTTCAAATGGAAATCCAAAAGCAATAATTTAATTGAGCAACTTTTTCTAAGAATCCAAGTTGGCCATTTCATATTACAAGGATTATAAGTACTATTAATGACCTTCTTTTTGTTATCTAACGGGCAAATTAAAATGATGATTTAGTTTAAGCAATAAAACTAAACTAAAGCTTAACAGAGTAATAACTGAAAATGCCAAGCAATTAAAGATTAACCAAGTCAATCTAGGCAAAGAATCCCCCTGAAACTTCTTACGATATTAACCCCTATCTTATGCTAATATTTTTCTCAAGACTATCAACATCTAATCTCAGATTGAGTAACTGAAATCTCTTTCTAGTTTAAATTGTTAAGATTGTATTTAATCGATTTGTGAATTTCATTATTAAGTTTAACACTAATATAGAGGATTTATGTTTATTATCTCTAGGTTTGCATACAACTCCTTTCTTTTATGGGTAGATCTATTCAAATAAAACAACTCCTTTCAATGATTTCCCAATATTTAAAAAAATGATTTCTCATTCACACGAGTATGAAATCATACCTAAAATAATATCTTGAACATATTAATTTAAGAACTAATAAAAAAATAATTGAATCTAATCAAATTACACTAAATAAAGAATCAAAACACAAAATCTATCCTAACGTTCAACCCATCTAGGCACTAAACAAATTAAGTTCATAAAGATAGAAAACATAACTAAAGATTTAGAAGAAGAATTAAATACAAGAGAATTCATTGTACATCCCTTTTTCTCTAATATAATCTATTGAAACTTCGATAGAAATATGGTCTTTATGGGATCTTTACGTCACTTACCAATTCTATGCTGCTAGAACTGTGCTTAAAACTTTCACTCCCCAATTGCCCTTCTTATTTTTCACTATTATACTCGAAATTAAGGTTTCTACATTGGACACGATTGCCCACGCAATCTATGTCTTCTAAAATCAATTCAAAACTTAAACTTCGTACGAAAACACAATTTTAGAAGCTTACACGGTGTACGAGATTTACACAAGTGTGTTTATCTCAACACGGGCAAAAATAACATCTATTAACCTGTACATGGCCCCTCACACAGTTGTGTACATGCCACATAGAGGCATGCACTCAATCAGCATGGGTGTGTCCTTTAAAAACAACTTCAATTCTTCCATTTCTTGCCCCGATTTTGCCTAACTTCTGCACCTTTTGATCCATAAAGGCAACTAGGGTCTCAAAATATTTTACAAATGAAATAGGTACCAAAAACCATAAATACTCTTAAATAAATAAGCAAAATCCATTAAACATGGGATTACAAATATAGTCTATTAAGCATTTATCAACTTCCACACATTTAAGCCTTTTCTTTTCCTCAAGCAAATCATAATCCAAACATTGAGCTTCAAAACATCCAACCCTTTTCAAATTCAAAATATCCATGCACACCTTAAATTGTCATATCTTATGAGTCAAATTATCTTTCAATTAGACTTTAGCAATTATAGAACAAACTTCTGTAAACCAATATTAATAGCAATCAAATTGACAACATTTATGAAATCAAAAGCACAAAATTCCATACTCTTCTAAAGGATTCACTCAATTCTCTCAAATTGTTTAGGTGAAAAATATAATTAAACTCTCAAATCAATACATATAAAGAATCTTGACCATAAGCTTGCAATAAAATCAAATCCCCGCCACTAATAAGTAAACTAAAAGCAAAATTCCAAAAGCCTTTTAAACAAGATGCAATGGCTTCTCGTAAAGGTATGAAAGGGACAATTAAAAGGTAACAAGATGAAGAAAATTTACATAAACATGACTATACAAGACTTGGTTGTTCATAATACCAATCCTCTAAACAACTGGCACAACAATAATTCTTCTCACTTTCCAACAATAACAAATATCATAACTTTTCTTTCTCTCTCTTTTTTCCTTTCTTAAAAACTTGAACTTTGAATCACTTTGGAGAAAGTATAACGTTATAACAACAATGCACTTAAAGAAGAGATAAACTTAACAAATGATATGCACCAACATTTGTAAGCACATTTTCTCTTTAAAAATTTTCAATATGATCCAAGTTTTATGGGATCAAGTAAATGAAAATCTCTTAGGGTTTTAAAATAGATGAAAAATGTTCAAGAAAAATAGTGTAGTTGACTATCAATGTGGCTATTATTAAGAAAGAGCTAAACCTTGAATTTGGTTAATTCTTTGGGATAAAATAGGGTAGGTAATAATCAAAAGAATATTGGCTAAAACAACTGGAAAATCTAGGTGCCTTTATCATTTTAATGCCTTTAAAATAAAAATATGGTCTTAATATGAATAATAAAAGCAAGTTCTAAAATCATCCAACTATGAATGATAAAGCACATAACAAAAAAAATATAGCATCATATAATGATATATAGATCTAAGGCTCAAAAGCTCATGTTTAGGCTTAATGTATTTAAATAATATGCAATTTTCATTTAGATTAATTATCTCAATGACTACTAAAAATACAACTTATAAAGCTAAGTTTGTTCTAGCTTTCATCATTTCGCATACTAATTGAACTCAAGAATCAATAATAATCTAAAGTATTTCTGACATATTTTAACTAGATTGGGATTTCAATTAATAAAAATAAACAATAAGGATTATAAAAGCTTGATAATTTAACCAAAATCAAAAGATTCTTTGAAATTTATTGAGAATTCAATTTACCTCTTCCCCACACTTAAAGATGCACATTGTCCTAAATGTATCCCATAAAAGCACATAAAATATAATATCAAAGAAAAATAAAGTAAAAAAGAGATATTAATTTGGTACTTCCCTTAATAATAATCTACATAATTCTAAAGTTGTTACAATTTTCATCTCAAATAAAATACAGTAATCCACAGTCCAACAAATCATCAAACCAATTGTATAACAAAAGATCAATTTGTTAAAGTTTACGAGGATTTGAAACCTAATACTAATCATTTGATATTGATAATTAAGTTAGTTTTTTTGTAATTCTCTGCTTTAATCGTGTTGTTCATTTGTTTTATTTGCTTAAATTTAGTTTCTTTAATTAAAAATCACAATCAACTCGTGGACTAGATTGTAACATCCCGTTACCCATGTTAGGGCTAGAATTGTGAATTATGAAATTTTTGAGAAATTAGGAAAAATGTTCTTCGTTCATAATTATTTGTGACATGCATATTTTTGCACATTCATATGATTGTACATGCATTCATTGGCATTTTTCGGGTACAATTGAGTTGTTAAATATGATTAAAATGTGATTTGACAATTTTGATTTGTTTAGGATATTTTGAAATTTTTGGTGAATTTTAGAAAAATATTTATTTTGGACCAATCCTATTGTGACACGTGGACTAATTATTGTGTGACAAATGGCTTGAACATGTTGGAGACATGTGGTAGGTTGCTTGAAGGACAAATGGCTCACATGCATAGAGCCATGTGTCAAATTGACAGTAACCCACGTAGGCACATGTTTAGGTAAGGAAATTTCTGCAGTCTGCATGTTTGCATTTGAGTTGTTCTTCTTCCTCACCGAAAATACCAAACTGATTCTGTTGAGAAGTTGGCTTTTGAATCTTACATCAAAGTAAGGATTTCATTACTTAGAGAGTACTTAATCTGTTATCCTTGGTTTTCTTCATCCACCGTGAACTTCATTGCTGGAATTGGAGCTGAACCAAGTAAGTGTTGTTTTCATGCAATTCAGTGACTTTATGGTCTGTTTCCCACGGTACATGCATGGATATTTGAGTGTTCATAGAAATGAATTGGATAAGTCTAATGATGCTTGAGTGATTGAAAACGAAGTTGTGCATGAGAGGTGTAAGATGGGTAGTTTCGGTGGTGTTTAGAATGGGTTAAATGAGGTGAAGGCTAAGATGAGTTCATGCATGAATTGAGAAAGTTGAGTAGTTTCGGTGTTAATATAGAGTTGTTAAAAATGTATTGGAAACCATGTTGTTGAACCATGATTTTGATGATGACTAGTGTTAGAGATGAATACATGCATGAGAAGGTAAAGCAGAAGAGTTTCGGTGAATGCATGTGCTAAATGGCTTAGAGGAGGAGTTGAATTTGTGAATGTGGGAAAAATGCAGAAAATTGGAGTTTGCATGTATGAGAATCGAATTGTGGTGTTTAAGTGTAAATCTGGATTTTTGAATTGTATGTGTATTGATGAGTTAAAAATGAGTTAGAAGAATTGTTTTGAATGTTATTTGAGTTAATTGATGTGAGAATAAACATAGGAATGCAGACAAATGATAAGAGGAAAACTGGGGAAGGCGAGTCTCAGTAACCAGACGTCGCGACTAATTCCTTTTTGTTCACCGCGACGTGCAACGCACCTTTGAACTCGTAATGACTCATTCCTCTTTGTACGTCATGACGTGTGACTCACCCTTCAGCTCGTCGCGGCGACCGTTGCAAGAAAATCCCGAGAAAAAATGATTTCTGGACTGTATGTCGCAACTTCATTTTTTGTCCTCGTCGCGGCGAGGACCCTCCTTCAACAACTCAAACATACTTTTGTATTTTGACCATACCTTTTTCTGTAGTAATCCAAATTGGGTGATTTTTTATTTTTCGTTAAATAGAGACATAGGGCTACAACTTTTATGAAGAAATAGAGTTTTAATTCTGTCTCTAAGATTTTCAATATTTGGTTGGAAGTTGAGGTATGAATTCTGCTGGAACTTATGAACCGTCTAGAATATTTGAGTATATCTCTTCGTATACTGAATCAAATTAAATAATTTTGGTGTCATTAGAAAGCTAAGAAATCGGACAACAACTTTATAGAAGGAAGTTTTGTCTAATTTGGTCATTTACCTTATCAGATTTAGTATGGAAAGTTGACTCGAATATGTATTATAGGAAAAAATCTGAAGTGGTCAATGAATTTAGGAAATTGTGTGACATTGTTTCGTTCAATCCAATTGTAAATATACATGGTATTAATGAGGGCTTTGATTTCTGAATGATTTCTGATAAGGATCGCATTATTATACCCCGGACTTGTCATTGAACATGCATTGTGCATACATTCTCTATATTGTTGTGCATAAAAGAACCACTTGTGTAATTGTGCAAAAATGTGATAATTGTGAATGTGTTTTGCCTATTTTAGAGGAGCATATCGGACGCCAGTCGGACATTGCCGGACCATCCAGGCAATAGCTTATTGGAGCGTACTGTGAGTCAACCTAGATGATTTCCTAGGATTGATT
>JAOSBP010000206.1:19989426-20020878 GCA_027563825.1 Erythroxylum mucronatum
TTTGAGCTGGTTTCTCTGTGGATTCATGAATGGATTATATCTTCTGCTTACAGGCTACACTATCTAGGAATTCATTCCAACTGACCATTTCATTGAAGAGGACATTTGCTGATTTCCGTAACTTGTTATAGTATTACTTGAGTCTCTTGATACACCCTTGTCTATGCAAACATACATCTGGAAATGAAAGAAATAAAAGAAGACCATAAATTTGTAATATGGCTTGTAAATCTCTGGCAAATTTACTCTCTTGTTCATTCCTCAAATCACGCTCTTCACACTGTTTTCTATGTATTTTCCACTTTTGCTCCCATAATCAACTATTCTTGGACTTCTCAACCAGCAGGACTTTCATACCATTAACTTGTGGATTACACCACAAATCGCAAAGAAAGCAGATCATAATTAAAGAAAATTTAAATGAGAAATGAAAACACTGTTAAAAGCATTATATAATAGTCAATATCCTAAGATAAAAAGGGAATAAAAATGATAATTTGGAATAAATATATTCAAAAATATTAACTCATTTATGACATGAAATTCAAGTGCCAGAAGGAAAGTAAAACAAAATTTGAAATTAACATCGTAAAATGGATGCATTTTCCACATTTTATACTAACTAATTCCTACGCCTTCGAGCTCCACTGTCTAAATTACAACGCTTTTGGAATCAGGTAGAAATGTTTATCTTCGTAAACCAAAAGAGAGAAAACCCCGTACAACCTTTTCTACATCCAATACCATCCTCTAGGTAGATCATTTCGGTGCAAGTGGTCTCAATAGTTCCTTGCGAGGTCATATCAGTGCAACTGGTCTGAAGCTGACCGGCACCCTCATCACCATCTTTATGTCCGCATATCCTCCGGAGATGGCTAGCATTATAGAGTGAAAGAGGCCAGCGATTCTAATAGATTCAAGTACTTGCTCTTGTTGAGGACATTCCCAGAACAACGGTGGACTTTCTTTGATTAACTGTTGCTTGAATCTTGGGTGTCAAGCAAAATGGATTACATGTATTTGGCCAACCACGGTTTACACATATCAAGCACGGGTAACGCATTTGCATGTAGTGCCTGTAATAAATATATAGACGAAGGATATCAGATCCCTCCAAAACCTCGTATAATTAGAAAATAGCGTAAACAAATCAGGACACTCACTTTTTCTTTAAATGAACTTTTACAAGGGTGTGAATGATTTGACTAGCTCTGCTTTTGTAGTGGACTCAAGGACACAGAACAGGAGGAACCAGAAAACCTCCTAAACATGTATAGAAGTATTATAAAGTATGAGATCCTATGAATTTTTACTGCTTATTGTTGCTCTTTTTAAGTCTCAACGAGGCAGTATATCAACTCCCAGATAAATGGTTCCACTTGCTATGCCTCTCGTGTCATCATAATTTGGGCGACTCCATGCTAATCCATAACCATGTATGCTCCATGTTTGGACTAAGCTATAAACCTCAGTCTACTACCAAACCCTAGTTATGTTCACAAACACCCAAAATACTACTGAAGAAGATATGACCAAATCATAGTTTACAAAATTGATCTACCTACACACATACCTAATAACCACAGGATGTAATGGTATAACGGAATGAATTTATATTGATTACAACAGTTAACTCCTGACCTTGATAGCAAATTCTTGTAGTTCTAAATTTTGTACCATAGCACAGGGTCTTCTATTTGCATTGAACTATTTACCAATGATTGCATGCTTTCCATGCTTTTATAGTAGTAGATAGAAACATAACAGAGCTTCATTACCTGATGAGCTACGTATTGAACATCAGCGACACTTCCACTTCGAGAAGCAATTTGGAAAGCACTTTTCAGACGACCGCATACGACGCAGGCTAGAACCTTCCTGTTCACAGAGACAAAGTAAAAAAGGATACAAACAAAATTAGTTTTTAGGTTAATAAGCAAATCATACCAAAGTCAGTACAGTTGAATAGAAATAGTTCCATTGACAAAACATGTTTTAATGTAGGCGTGGATTCATGCTCAAGTAAATTACTTCTAGAAATAATAGCCATTCACTCTGGGCATGAAGACAAAAACAAGAAGTGATTGGGCATGATCTTTAAATGTACAGTTATGCTAATTGATTAGGGTTTTCGTTGCTAGTCCAAATAATCTCCAGGATATTATATTGGGAACTTAGGTTTGGCACCCCAGCTAAAGAAAGAGATTCTGTTGTATTAACTTAGGAAATCAAAGCAACGACAGTACTGTCTTAATCAAATATACACATCTACATAATAGAAACGGAAGTCTAAGGGCCAATACTGAAAGGAGCATTCGGTTCTTGAACACCAATCTAACCAAGAATTGTTAACAAAATAGTAGAAGAGAGCTATATCGCTTAGAAATGATAACACTCATGACACGGGATCTTAAATTTCCACTTCTCAGGTAACTATCCAAGCATAGAATACACGCAAAACACAACTTGGGAAGCACGTATCTGATTAAGAAAAGAAAAATCAAGAACAGTACCTGTGACTGCTGACCAGCATGTCAATCAGACGGTCAGGGCGTTCTTTGTGTTTATTAGCATATACATTGATTGAAGCCCCCAAGACCTACATGTGATTTTAGCTTAATATAAGAAAACATAGTGACAGTAAACATTAAAAAAACCAACATAATCCAATGTACAAAGCATAAATCTGACCATAACAAACAAGAAAGTGGTTATAAGAGATGAAGCAGGCGCAAAAACTCAGGAAAAAAAAGGAAAATTTGCATAAAGGACTAAGCTTTATCAACTGCTTTCTTGAACAAAATTGTTTGTTTTAGTTTGTCATGATTTCCGAAAAATGGTTATGGAACCACCTACACAATAATGGAAATATTTTGGTGTTCATGCAACATACCGATGAGTAAATTGGGCATAATTATACTCAAGTCCATGAATAGTAAAAATCCTTATTAGAGTAGTATTCTATTTCTATTTTTAGAATCGGGGTTCTAGTCTCCTGTATAGGTTTTTCAACATTTCAACAATAATGGACTGAGTTTCTTTCTTTTGTTTTTGTGAATTCTGAAATTTCATATCTGAAAGTGTGAAACTTTCTTTAATAGTGATGCTCAAATAATTAAGAGTGATTCCTGAACCCTAAATGATTTGAAGAAACCTAGCATCATTCTAATAGTTTCATTTGCTTCAAATCCTAAGTGCGGCTCAAAATTCTTTACAAACCCTTTGGGTGACTCCTGCACTTATTCCTTTTTATCAATTCTCCATTACTTAAAGGGAAAACTTTTCAACTAAACTTCATTGTTTGGAAAAAAAAAAAGAGAGAGGAAAGTATAGTAACAATTAATAGCCTTTTATCCTCAAAAAAATACTAAAAAGGTATTTATTGTCTCCTAGCATATAATTCAATCATTTTACCTGATCCCAATCATCATCATCAATTGTTCCTTTTATATTTCTGAAAAATTCTGTCAACTGGCCACCTTTCTTCCTTTCAGCAAGTGAAGCAGCAACAGCAGCATATATGTCAACAGCTACATCATGTGAAAAGAAGACTTTAAACATTCATAGGACACATATCAACTCCAATACTCCACGTTAAAGCTAGATTTTAAAAGAGAGAGAGAGAGCCGAAATCCAATAACTACCTGGAAGATTAAATTCATAGATTACTTGGAAAGCCAAATCAAAATTCTTCTCCACAAGTACTTCAGCAATCTCGCATCTTCTCCTGTGAATCAAAGATACTTGCAGATAAATCTTCCCACCATTATATTAGATGGATCAAGCCATCACTACATGTCATGACACAACAATCTGGGTGTTGCAGTGGGTAAACTGTTAGGATTCTCTGGACCAAAGCCCAATAATTGTGATTGAGAATTTTTGGCTATCAAAAAGTATATGATAAAGCTCTGCATAAGCATCATGAATCTGCAATATCATTCTGGTCCCATCAATATACTCTCAATGTTTAGTTGTGGCAAAAGGCACTAACCTGAAGGTTTCAGGATCATTAGGATTTCCAAAAAGTGAATGTTTCCACTGTGGCCCATCAGAATCATTGTAGGCTTTCACAACATCCATCTACAAACAAAATTATATTGAAAGTGCTAAAGAGTGTCAGCAGCAGAGAGTTTCAAAAGACAATCACACAGAACTTAAAAACCTTCACAGACATACACTTTCAAGTAAGAGATGTATCCTTAAGATCCATATATTTTGTCTTCGGTAATAACTAGCGTCATTGTAAGATATAATATATGTGTGTGAAATGAATGGCACAGTTACAAAAGGTGGCTTGTATTCTGTTAAATTTTGTAAGATTTAACCAAATAAACTAAGCAGATACAAGCTCAAATGAAGTTTCATCCTAAAACTAATTGCTGATAGGAGGAGTAACTCTCTAGGCTTATATGTATGCTCAAGGCTATATATTCTTTCCATGTGGGACAAACTCCCACTTATATCTCAACACGTCCCCCTCATGTGTGGGCTAATTTAAGGCCCAACACGTGACACAATCTATCATGTCGAGATGGTGACGACTAACCCAAGAGCAGCCTGCTCTAATACCATGTTAAATTTTATAAGATTGGGCCCAGATAAACTGAACATATACAAGCTCAAATGAGGTTCCATTCTAAAACCAATTTAATATGGTATCAAAGCAAGTTTGATTTGGATTATTAATTTCTCAATTGTCCGTTTGGATGTCCAATCCTAGAGGCTGGTCCAATAACCAGTGCGTTACTGTCAAGCGATAACTAAATGTCTAGTCCCAGTTGCACTTGAGAGGGAGTGTTAGAGTATCCCATATTGACTAAACATGAAAATGTTAAAGGGTTTATAAGTGGTAAGGGTCAACTATCCAAATGACTAATTCTAGTCATTTTGGCAATGATTGACCCAAGTCCAATTCTTGATAATGAGCTCTACACTCTACTAATCTTACAAAATTTAACATAATATCAAACCAGGTTGCTTTTAGGTTAGTCGTTACCACCTCGATACGATAGACTATGCCACATGTTGGACCTTAAATTAACCCACATATGAGGAGGACGTGTTGAAATATAAGTAGGAGTTTGTCCCACACGAAAAAAATATATGGCCTTGAGCATATATATAAGCTTAGTGAGTTACTCTCAACTATCCAAATGACTAGTTCTAGTCATTTTGGCAATGGTTAACCCAAGCTCAATTCTTATTAATCGACTCTACACTCTACTCATATTAAAAATTCTAATATGGTATTAGAACATGTTTGTTTCAGATTATTAATTTTCCAGTTGTCCATCTGAAAGTCCAGTCCCCGGCAGTCCGGTCCAATTACCGCTACGTTTATTTCAAGTGATAATTGGATGTACAGTCCAAGTTGCACTTGAGGAGGAGTGTTAGAGTATCCCATATTCACTAAACATGAAAATATTAAAGGGTTTATAAATGGCAAGCATCAACTATCTAAATAACTAGTTCTAGTCATTTTGATAGTGGTTAACCCAAGCCTAATTCTTATTAATGGGCTCTACACTCTATCCATATTAAAAATTCTAATATATTCCAACATTTCTAAAATCAACTGACCAAATTTTGTGCAAAGCAAACTTGATGTCTCAGCTTGCATGTCCTTAACACAACCAAAAAAGGTCTAAGGTGAAGTCTAAATTAACACATTTTGTTTAAGCTTCTTAACTCAAATTCCCACTTCTGCTAGTCAAAAGGCTTAAATCTATTGGCCTGCACACTGAAACAAGTTAAGAAGAACAAACACATTCACAAAAGCAAATTTGTATTCCAGGTGCAGCAAAACATGTGCATTTCCAACACCCAAAAGTTGAAGGATTCATCCAAGGTCAAGTGCTAGACTGGTACTTTACCTCAATGGCTATCATTGGCATCCATAAGGTTCAAATGTTATCAATTATCAAGAAAAAATGCCAAAATCTTAAAAACAATAACCAGAATAAATTGACCTTATAGTCCCTGGATTTGTTCGAACCTGCAAAAATGGAATCTAGTGCTATGTTGACAATACATAATTACCTGAATTGTTACCCGAGAAGAGAACTTGACAAGACCTTCCTCAGTCAGCTTCTCAGAGGCACTTTTTCCTCTGACACCCTTAGTAACAAGCTTAGTCAAGTCACTGCCTTTGGATCGAGCTGACAGTGCATCATCAAAATGCATCTATTCCCAAAAGGAAGAGATGTGAAATCCAAGAGTGAAAGAATCATGACAAGATTGATAACAACTTCAATATGCAAATACAACAAACAAACAAACAAACAAAAAAGAAAAGTAAACAAAAAGACAACGTCAGGGTGAATAAGTAGTTACCCTAGCATGTTCCAAATGTTTCACAGCTGCCTCTTGTGAAGAAGAATTCATAAATAGCTGTATACAGCAAAGGCCAGCAGCAACATGGTCCTTCTTAATCACCTGAATAAACAATCAAGTAAAAGTTATAGATACCATGGATCATCATTCTTGAGAATAAAAGAGTAAGGTTATAATAATAAGAGTGATTGCTTTTCTATTTTATGGTCACCCACAACATGCATTATCTCAAGAAAAATGCAGATTCCTACTATGCTAATTGTTCAAATGTAACCTGAATATAGCAATTCATCAAGGCAGACGTGATAATTTAGAAGCTAGAGGGTATCACATGTGAAATATTCAGTAAAGAAAGCAAAATGACATCCTCCCAACCCCTTTTAGCTAATCAAGAAACCACTCAACCCCAAAATTTCAAACCATTGTATTAGCTCCAAGAAATAGACTAGATGTTGCCCTTAACATTTTTATTTTATGATTATAGTTCCTTGAGGGGGGATTCTGCTACTATTTCCATAAAGTGAAAAGAAATCTGGTGCTGATATGGATCGAAGGTATCTCAAGAAATCCTCTAGACTATTGGACTTCACACACCTTTTTCCCATAAAGCAATACATTAATACTGCCCAAAAGTTTGAAGACATCTCTAGCAATAAATCTCTCCAAATCTTGAGATGACGTTTAGAAAAACAATTAAACTAGCTGCAAAGTGGAAAGAGAAAAGAAGCTGCATTACCAGAAACTTATATAAATAATTGAAGTGGCGATGAGCTTCACAGTAGCTACAAATCCGAGCGAGGGCTGATGCAGTCTGCTGGTTTACCACCACATCCTGTTGCTTTTCAGAAGCCATTCTAGTAGATATCACTTCCTCCAGAATGGACATTGCACCATAACCAATGCACAGGTCACATAGATCATCAACAGTCCCATAATCTGTTGCCAAAGGATCTGGTCTCTGAGGAGATGAAGATGAAGTAACTACTCCCATTGTTGAAGGTTGAGGAGGAGGTGGAACAGAATTTGGGGGAAAGAACAAGTAGCAAGCATCAGTATAGCGACCATGCCTAAACATAAATCCAAGCAAATGCTGACGGGCATACTGCAAATTCAAGAACTTATAGTCAATGTAAGAGGAATAAACTAGTTGATGCAAAAGAGCTTAAAGTATATCAAAGAAATAAAAGAAGAAAAATTAGTCAACCATAAGCCTTAATTTGGTGGAATGAGGATTGGGAATTGAGTTGACATCAAAGATAAGGGCCGAAATTTAGATTGTATTACGATTCCTTATTAGATAAGAAGTAGTAGTAAGTTCAATATATCATTGTATTTTAGATATGTTATCCTAGTTATTTAGGAGTTATCAAATTTTTATTAGAACAGGATTTAAATTTGTTAAGAACCCTTTCCTACTAAAATAAGGGTTCTAGAAACTTCTCTGTAAACATGTGTATATTCACCCTTCAATGACTAAGCAATCTAAAATTTTTTCCCCACAAACTTTAATTTTCAACTAGAAAGTGTGATGCTCGATTCTCAGGCCCTAGGAGTGATTCCTAGTTTTCTACTCTCCATTATTTGTGTTCCTTACTAAATTCCAACAAACCTAACCTAAATTCCAACCGTCTTAAATTTAAATTCTAGCCATATTAAACCTTAAAATTCTAAATCAAACCCTAAAACCCCAGCTATATAAGCCAAAATCCAGCCTAAAAGTTGATATCACAGTAGAATAATATCAGCCATATTTCCTAATTTTGTGCTTTTTAGCTACCAGTTAATAATTCTTATATTTGTCCTACATCAATTTGATATCAGAACTTTGGTTCACTATGGCAGAGGAAAGGCATATAGAGGAATATTCAGTAACTAGAAGTGATGGTGAGAGTGGAGAACTAGTCCAGAAAACAATATCAGACAACAAACTACACTTGATGGTTTTGGTGGAGAAAGTGAAATCCAAGACAAAGAGGCTGACACTAATCAACGACAAAAGGGTTAGGAAATCAACGCCTACCAAGAGATCTAAGACAAAGAAACCAATCAGCAGCACATGGAGAGCGCATGCAAGCCTTTAGAGGCCAAAATAGAGTTAACACACAATGGACTCGATGAAATTACTAAGAAAATTCGTGTTAAAGGCCCTAATTTTGCAAGAAAGATGGGTCCACACCTATTCTTAGACTAGACAGCAACAATGGAAGATTTTTTTGACTGGTATCACATGTCAAAAGATCGAAAAGTTTGATTCACAAAGATGAAACTAGATGGGCATGCTAAAATTTGGTGATCGGTAGAGGATAGACTTTGAAACCAAGCCAGGCACCAATTGTTGATTGGGAAGAGATCAAGCTGAAGTTATAAGAAAAATTCATACAATTTCATTATCAGGAAGATCTTCAAGATCAACTCACAACCCTTAGACAAGAGATTATGTCCATATTTGATGAATTTTCTATCCAATTTGAAGAAATGGAGTCGAAATAACAACTTATATCTCACTACGAAAATGGTTTAAGACCAGATATTCACAAGAAGCTGATAATTCAAAGGAATTACAGCCTTGAAGATGCATATCACTCGGCTTTAAGAGCGGAATAATACTTAGGACAATAAGTAACTAAAAAGTTTTGAAGTCAAGAAGGCGAATTCGACATGAAGAGAAGTACAACAGTACAAAACTTTAAATCAGAACCTAATGCATCAAAATTTGCACCACAAAACAACTACAAAACTTCTCAAAAGCTAAATTTAACGGCAAAGTCATACCTAAGACTGGGACAAAAGGAGGCAACAATGACAAGAAGTATTTTATATGCAATGGGAGGGGCTGCTTTGCTTATGAATGTCCTAATAAAAGTTTGCATATGATGGGAGAAGAAAAAAGAGAGAGAATCTGATGAGCATGTGTGTGAGCATGAAATTGGAGAGGAGTTCAAAGGACACTCTAGTGATGAATTAACTAGTCTTACAAATCTTAATGCACTAAGACGCATACTTACAACCCCTAAAGTCGAAGAACAAGAAGAATGGCTTCGTACTGTTATTTTCTTTACTCAAGTTAGATGCAGTGATAAAGTATACAAGCTTAGCATTGATGGATGTAGTAGTATGTATGTGGTATCGGAGAACATGGTGACGCAATTGAATTTACTCATGCAGAAACATCCAAATCCTTACAAAGTTGCTTGGGTAGATGATAGTACTATACCAATTATTAGAAGGTGCTTGATATCTTTCAAATTAGGAATATATGAGGACTCTACTTAGTGTGAAGTCATTTTTATGAAAGCATCTCACATTTTATTTGGGTGACTGTGGCTTTATGATCAAGATGTGCATCACTTCGAAAAGCTAACACCTATCAGTTTATATTTCATGGAAATAAGATAATTTTGAAGTCTATGAAAGTAGACGAGGTAGAAAAACAAAAAAGACTTAACAAGGCAGCCATAAATACCAAGAAAAAGCCTCTCAATATCCTTGAGGAGAGAGAATTTGAAGTTGTTAGCAAGGAAAAGGGAATCGTGTTTGCAATGAGGGAAGTAACAAAAATAGCACCTGAAATACCTTTTACCTTAACAAACGAAGTGGGAGAATTGTTAGCTGATTTTTTAGACCTTACACCGGATGATTTACCAAGTGAATTACCTCCTTTACAAGATATTCAGCATGCTATTGACTTGGTACCTGGATCTACTCTTTACCAAATCTTCCAACCTATCGCTTGAATCCTATTGAGAATGAAAAGCTGAACAGGAGTTACTGAGAAAAGGATTTATTCAAGAAAGTCTTAGTCTGTGTGAAATTCCAGCACTATTGACTGCTAAAAAAGATGGAAGTCGGCGAATGTGTATTGATTATTGTGCAATAAATAAGATCACGATAAGGCGTAGATTTCCAATACCTCGCCTTGATGACATGTTAGATATGTTGATTGGAGTTACTATCTTTACCAAGATAGAAATATGAAGTGGTTATCATCAAGTTAGAATCAGACCTGGATATGAACAGAAAATGACTTTCAAGACCAAGAAACGAACTTTATGAAGGGTTGTTGATGCCATTTGGACTCTCTAATGCACCTAACACTTTTATGAGAGTGATGAATCAAATGTTTTGACCATTTATGGGTAGATTTTTGGTGGCATATTTTGATGATATATTAATATACAACCAGCCTAAAGAAGACCACCTATTACATCTACAACAAGTCTTGAGAGTTTTTGAGGCAAGAGAAACTTTATATCAGCTTAAGGAAGTGTTCTTTCATGCAATCAAGTGTTGTAATTTTTTTTTTTGGGGTTTTATATCCTATTGTGGAGTGGAGATAGATCCCAAGAAGATTAAGGTCGTCCTTGATTGGCCTATTCCAAAGGATGTGTAGGAGACAGGAGTTTCACGGTTTATTCATAATTCTGGCACCATAATGGCACCCAATACGGATTGTATGAAGAAAGGTTAGTTTATTTCATCAAAGGCAGCAACTAAAGCGTTTGAATAAATAAGAAAAAGATGAATGAATCTGTTGTTTTACAACTTCCAGATTTTTCTAAGGTATTCCAACCCTAAACTGAAGGTGGTGAATAGAAACTTGGGGGACTTGTTAAGATGTTTGGTTAAAGACAATGTGAGAAATTAGGACCTAATTCTCTCCTATGGCAGAATTTGCATACACTAGTATAAAGCTGAAGATCTTGCACCAGCAATTTGTCTTATAAAAAGCATGCTGATCAACACCGTCGATTGGTGGAATTCAATGAAGGGTAAATAGCGATGGTTAGGATTCATCCAGATCATTTTCAAGAAGGGAAATATAAGAAATTTCATTCACGGAATGATGGACCCTATAAGATCATCAAGAAGATAAGTATTAATGCTTATGTTTTGGAATAACAAAGTGACATGGGAATAAGTCATATCTTTAATGTCACTGACTTAAACTATTTATCATGGACAAGATGAACAATCCCGTACTGCGACTGTAAGAATTCTAGCCACTCCTCGTCTTAAAGGGGAATGAGTGGATGTTCTTGATGAACAAATTGTAGCCACAAAAGATGGACGATATTGACAATTTTTTGTCAGGTGAAAAGGAAGATCAATTTCTGACAATGCTAGAATTCTACAATTAGAATTTTAAAAGTTGAATCTAGACTTATATGTCACATCTAACTCGACGACATCAGACAAGCCGGCGAGAATTGATGTAAAAGAGCTTAAAATATATAGAAGAAATAAAAGAGAAAAAAATTAATCAACCACAAATCTTAATTTGGTGGGATGAGGATTGAGAATTGCGTTGAGATCAAAGATGAGGGTTGAAATTTAGATTGTGTTAAGATTCCTTATTAGGTAGAAAATAGTAGTAAGTTAAATATATTATTCTATTTTAGATATGTTATCCTAATTGCTTAATACTTATAGAACTTTTATTAGAACAGGATTTAAATTTATTAGGAACCCTTTCCTACTAGAATAAGAGTTCTAAAAACTTCTCTAAAAATGTGTATATTCAGCCCTTCAATGAATAAGCAATCTGAAATTTTTTCTACAAACTTGAGTTTTCAATTAGAAGGTGTGATACTTTCTTCTTAGACGCTAAGTGTGATTCTTAGAACCTAAGAGTGATTCCTAGTTTTCTACTCCATTGTTTGTGTTCCTTACTAAATTCCAGCAAAACTAACCTAAATTCCAGTCATCTTAAACCTAAATTCAAGCCATATTAAATCATGAAATTCTAACCCTAAACTTCCAACAGTCAAACCCTAAAACCACAGCTATACAAAATCTGAGATTTTAGCATTCCTAGCCAAAATCCAGCCCTAAAACTTGATATTCCAGTAGCCTAATATCAACCATATTTTCTAATTTTGTGATTTTTAGCTACTAGTTAATAGTTCTTCTATTTGTACTATATCACTAGTAGTAACTAATAAAAACAAGGAAACAATGAAAGACAACTTACAAAAACTCAATATATCACAATGAGCATATAGGAGTCTATATGATACATTGCTTAGTGGCCCCAATTTGTGTATCAAAAAACCATTCAACCCAAAAGTTTTTGAGGCTTTGAAATGATCACGTATTTAATGCATGCCTTTAAACCCAGTATGAACAACTCATATCAAATCATAAATCCATTGGGAAACAAGTGAAAATCCTACTTGAACCAAGGAACCATTCAACCCAAAAGCTTAAGCTCATGGCTCCTTAACAGATTCAGGATAGTTTTATAAGAAAATAAACAACTCCTATTTAATCCTAGAAGTAAATCACAACTCCTCTTTAATCCTACAATTAAATCAATCCCCTGACTAAGCTCTTGGCCAATATGTAGTTTTGTAACATGTAGTTTCATCATAATGCGTAGCTTTGGCCCCTGACTGAACAGATTCTAACATGCTGTTTCATAATAAAATATGCAATTTCTATTTTATTCATTGAATTGAATAAGTTCCCTGACTAATCTCTCTTCCATCATTCATCTAAACAAATGTACAAGATTCTAGTTTCCAGGTGATGAACAAAAAGGAAACATTCAAAGACATAGTATGCTCTGGTCTTGAAAATAACAGGTTGATATGAGATTTCCTTTTTATATCTTCACAGTTGTAGTTTGCATTTTGCAAAAACTAATGGCAGATGGTACAAGCTACAGGAATAGGCTTGAGCATGAAAAATGGAGTGCAGCTTACATCTTGCAAATAACTAACACATTCCATATAGCGAATGCTGTCCAAATTGCTGCGAGGCCCATCTTCCAAATCAGAGTTGTATGTTGACGAGTTATTATTAGCAGATTCTTCATCATATCTGCTTTTCTCTGAGCGTGGAAATGTTGATGGCATGTACAATACATTCAGATATGAATCAGCAGAGAGAGAATCATCCAGGATTGTGGGTGCACTTCTAGCTAAGTGTTCATACCTGTAGTAAGTCTTGTTAGATAGGTTCCAGATGAAAATCATTTCGAGTGTATCTATCATATTTTCTTGATTCCTAGGTTTAAGGGGGTTAAATGTTGGCTTATACAGCATAAAAGGCCACAAGATTTAAAACAGAAACGTTTAAAACATTATCAACTAGCTCAACTAATATAGGATAGGAAAAACTAGTCCAGCAGTTGCAACCTAATATGTTACGATGTCATTAGAACTGCAGTTGTCAGAAATAAATGCAAGCAAAAAAGGGCATTAATTTGTGATGCCAATTCTTGAGCCAGTATAAGTGTGAAAAACTGATACAACAAGCAGACATACTGGAAAAAACTAGTAGATATTACACAAACAGCAGAAATTATGATCATATTTAAGCCGCAAGAGACATAAAAGTGTCTTCAAATCTTCAATAGATATTCAGCTGTAAAATAACTTTTTCAACTGATGATTATCGATGAAGTGTGGATTCCTTTCAAAATGGAGGTCCTAATCACAGAGAAGTAAGGCTACTAAAGAAGCCATTTGACTATGAAAGTCACCATGTAATGTACGAAATGTAGGAACCATAAGGTCTTTTTGGAAGTCCCAGTTTCCACGTTCATACATAAAAAGATACACTGCATGCATAATTAATATCTACCTAGGTTGCTACCTATTTCACAAAAAAAGAGAAGAAAAGAAATAAAAGTCCCGTAAACACAGTTACATTAAATGGAGTATGAGTCTACATGATTGCATGAAACAACATAGCCAACAAAACTTATAAACCAAGCCAGAATCAAACTGATAAACATACTGTAAACATAACCTGCGCATACAAAAGAATAAGCAGAAAGCCGCGTGCCAACTTACATTGAACGAACAGTTGGCACATCAACAGGTGGACCTCCCTCTATTGTATTAATGATCTCAAGGATGACCGGTGCACAGTCACCCTTATGATAGGGAAGAGCTTGCCTGATACATAATACAAGAAATTAGACTAAGAAAGAAGATATACAACAAAGAAGTGTTTTCTCTATGAGTAATAAACATGACTAAAACACATTTCTGTTAGTCTAGAATACTTGAACTTCACACGGGCTTGTGCATAGTGCTCCATCCGAATCAACGCATGTCCCCATGCAATCCAAACAGGAAGAACATCAATCTGACAAAATCACAGTGATCTAATGAGATCCCTATAGGCAAGACAGAAGAGAAGCAGCTTAACAGCATAGTTATGATTTCTACCTTACACTTTTTGCAAGTATAGACTGCCATACTGTACCGTTCATCAACAATTAACCTGTCCCTTAGGCGAGCAGAGGACTCTTTGTCTGCAATATCATCAAGAGACACAGCAATTCCTGAACCCAGAAGGCTCTGAAGCACCTCAGCACGTCCCAACCAAATATCTGTCAGTAACAAGATTTCTGAAAGCTCATCCGCGGACTGACTTCCTATACTAGAACTACCAGCATCTGAAGAGGTATCATCAGCATCTCTATTTCTTTCAGGAAAACTTGACAAATCACTACCTCCAATAAACTTCCTCAGCAAGGACTTTGCATAAAGTAATCCCTGCAAATGCAAAAATAGTTTTTACAATGAGCAATGCAAACTAATACCATATATAAGTACATGGATAGCATAATCATTTCTGGCATTCGGAAGGACATATAAGCACCTAAACATATGCATCTTAACTACAGTGATATATCATGGCAGTTTACAAAATTAAGGACACCTTGAATAATTAGTACCTGTGTAAAAGTCTCTGTTGCATGATATGCCCGACCAATTGTTTCCATTGATGCATTCTCAGGTAACTGTTTTGAGCTCAACACATTCTTCATCTGATTCATGCACAAGTCCAAAGCACTTTTGGCGGAAACTAAGTCATCTGAGCACAATGAAAGCAATGCCTAAAAGGAAATAGAAACTTTAGTGGATATGGTACAGAACACTCAAATCTGGAATGAACTAGATGAGAATGAGATCTATATTTCCAAAAGTATGAATCATCACATGGAATAGGGAATCGGGTATAACTACAGTGCATACTAGAACCTAAAATTGTCAAGAACATGTAGAACCCCATAGATTTTCTTGGATGGCAAATCACATTCTTTCAGAGGCAGTGAGTTTAGCTCTATTTCTAGGGATCACAAAACCAAAATATTCTGTCTTAAAGCCTTCACATGCTTTTTGAAAGAGAAAATAATCCAAGTAATCAATTTACTCCAATTAAAGGATGCAATGATGCAAAACTTCAGAAATTCAAGTATAAAGGATCTACAAATTCCTTTCTTTTTTTCCCAACTTGTATACCGCTAACAAAAAGAGCTCTTACTAAGATGAACAATCACAAAAGTAACAGTTTTTAAACTAAAATGGTTATCCCAATTATGTATCAGTTTGGAATATGTCAGAAGCAGAAAATGGTTTGCCTCTCATAATAAGCCCAAATCTAAGGAAGTGATTTCATAGAAATAAACAGCGTTTTCTTCTCAAAACTTCGGGGTGGAAACCAGGCAACATTAGACACTTGACCCATGCTCCACATCATGACAATCACTCCCATACAACATGATCTTACATATCCAAGAGTCTTAAAGTTATACTAAACAATCAATTCCTATGAAAAATAAAGAAAGCTCTGTATATAAATATGGATCATGGATAACATCAGTTCACAGATGTAGATATTGCCGGTAAATGTTGTGAGTTTGCTTTCACATATGGATAACCTCTATTTCAGTTTGCCAAAATATTTGTCACATGAAGTGATTCTCACAACAATACAATGAAGTTTGCCAAAATGTTTCTCATATGGGGTGATTCCCACCACTAATACAATGACTACCTTACCTTAAACAGAGTGATGTCAGGGGCACTTTCATATCGATGTGATGCACGCACAGCTTCATCCTTTTTAGAATCACCAGTTAACATCCACTCCTCAGCAATTGACACTGAAGGGAGTCTCTCTTGCCCATCTTGAGAATGGGGCAGAGCATGGTCCTCTTGAATTCCAGCCATTGCCTCCCAAGCAACTCTTTCAGATGGTGGCAATACAGAACTCTTTCTTTTCCGATAAACATCTTTTGGAGAACTGGTTTCTTCAGTATTCCGTGGGGCCCAAGAAAAAGCCCTACGAGCCTCTTTTTGCAAATTGCTTAAACTGTTAGTAAAAGATAGCCTTGTAGGCCCACCTGTTCTTGATTTTGATTTTTTTCTTGCTCCAGACACAGAGATTCGAGGTTCTTTGGAGGGATAACTAATACTCACAACAATAGCTTTGGCAGCATACAAAATAATCACATTGTTTTCTCTTAAAGAAGGAAAATCTTTAAGAATCTGCTCATAAACATTATCAGAAATGAATTAGGTACTTCATGGAAAAGAGCTTAGAGTCTGTAGACGAAACAAAAGAAGCCAAAGTATTTAACCGAAAACTTTAATTTGGTAACATGAAGAGTTTATACTAGGTTTCCTTGCATGATTAATAGTAGTAGTAAGTTAGATATGTTATCCTAGTTGTTTAGCACATAAACCTATTTAAGAATATAGAGTTCTTATTACAATAAGATTCAATTTTATTTTAGATGTTTTAGTTAGGAATACCTTTCCAACTAGAATAAGGATTCTAAATTTTTTTTTTATAAATATGAGTACACCCAGCCCTTCAATAATATGATCCTGAATTTTTATTCATAAACTTGAGTTTTCAATTAGAAGGTGTGATAGTGTTTTCTAAGAGTGATTCTTAGATCCTAGAAGAGATTCCTAGTTTCCTACCCTCCATTACTTGTTTACCTCACTAAATTTCAGAAATTTTAATCTGAATTTCCAACAACCAAAACCCTAATCCCAACCATATCAAATCCTGAAATTTCAGCCTAAATTTCCATCAATCAAACCCTAACATTCCAGCTAATTCAAGCTTGAAATTCCAACAACCTAAGCTGAAAACCAGACTTGAAATATGACATTCCAGTACCCTAACAACACTAAACAGCTATATTTCCTAGTTTCTGTGAGTTTTAGCTATTAGTTGATATTTCTTCTATTTATTCTGCATCAATTTGGCATCAGAGCATTGGTTCACAATGGCAAACCACAGCAGAAGGGCGTACAAAAGAATACTCGGCGACCAAGAGCGAGATGAAATGCTTTGAGAATTATGGGAAACTTGGACATCGATGATCCCTGGTTACAAACTCCATAAACTAACTTACATTTAACAACTCCCACAAGAAAGTATGTTCGACAATTTTTGAAAAGGCCAGACTGCCTTGACATATATTCCCTAAAATTCAATACTTCCACAAGAAAAAATTATGCAAACCAACAACCTATACTTGATGCTAAACATGGAGAAGGTGGTAATAAGCAAGAGGAATGGAATGATATTGATCAACACCACGCAGTGCAAGGTAAAATTTTTGCTAAAAAATCATGTACTAATTTTGATTCCTCAACTTTAACAGGCACTACCTCAGAGAAAGTGCTTGTTCTAGGTGGTGAGAGAGGTGCAAGTAGTGAGACTATTGACACCTCTCTACCAACTGATCAATTAAAATCTTTGGGTCTACATGTAGAAGGTGCTCAGGTAATTGATGATATGAAGAGTTTGACAATGAAACCCACATATAGAAGGTGCTCAAGTACTTGATGACAAGGAGAGTTTTGACAATGAGAGACGATCAACGTGTTAAAAAGGAAGAAAAGAAAAAAGTGGAAAATACTAAGCTAAAATGAATGAACAAGAAGTTGAAACAATTAAGCAAGTCACTAAAACACCTTAACAACAAATCAACATACATGAGCACCAGGTTGAAGCAACACAATAGCGGGCTACTCAGACAAGAAGCTAAAATAACAAAACAAGGAGTTGAAAAGATTAACCTACAAATTCTAAGGGTTTGGAAGTTAATGGTTCAATACTTGATGCTTATGTTGTAGAAAAGTCGTGTTTTTGTTTTGAAACCATCTGAAAATACAATGGTCAATACCTATGATGCTGTCCACATTTGCTAAACTCTTCTTCAAAGAGGTTGTATGTCTCCACAAATTACTTTTAACCATTTTCTTTGATGTTAACGTGAAATATGAGTTATTTTTAAGAATTCTATGAAAAACGTGGAACAATAACCTTCAATTCAAGTTCTTTCCACTCCCAAACTGATGGACAAAAAGAGGTGGTGAATAGAAGCTTAGAGGATTTGTTAAGATGTTTGATTGGAGAAAATGTGAATAATTCAGACCTAACGCTTCCAATGGTAGAATTTGCATATAACAGTTCTATAAATAGATCAACTAGTAAGAGACCTTTAGAGATAATTTCGAGAGTTCAATTAAGAAAGCCTATTGATTTGATTCCTTTACCACAAACCATACGAGTTAGTGGTAAAGCTCAAGGTCTTGCACAACATATGAGGAATATTCTTGATGAGGTATGACGAAAGATAATGCTTATTAGAGGATTCTTAGACCCTAAGAGTTTGGTGATCGTAAACAATCGTCTAGAGTGTTTTCTAAAAGAAATATATAAAAAAAATTCATTCACAGAGAACTAAACCTTACAAGATCTTCAAGAAGATTTGTGATAATGCTTAAGTTTCAAAATTACCTAGTGACATGAGAATTAATCATATCTTTAATGTCGCAAGCTTAACTATTTATCATGGACATCATGATACATAATCTTTTACTACAACTATGAGAATTCCAATCATTTTCCATCTTAAGGAGGAGATAAAAGATGTTCTTGATAAACAAGTCATAAGAGTTGGTGGATATCAATTGTGTCTTGTCAAGTGGAAAGGAAGATCAATTTCTGCCAACACTTGGATTTTAAAATTATAATTTCAAAAGTTGAATCTAGACTTATATGATCAATATTTGTCACATTATACATTAAGGACAACTTCAGACAAAGTGGTAAAAATTGATGCAAAAGAACTTAAGTTCATAGAAAAAAATATAAAAGGGCAAATTAGCCAATCACAAACTTTAATTTGGTAGGATGAAAAGTGAGAGTTGAGGTGACAACAAAGGCTAAAATTTAGTCTATGCCAGGCTTTGTTGATATTATTAATACTCCAAAGATAATTAGCTAATCCCCTAGAGATAATTAGTTGATATTTTATAAATTAGTGGTTGAATTAGTGGGGCTTTAATGCTTAGCGAATAAACAGATTCTCCTTGATTTAAAAAGGTAAGTAGGATTGTATTTTCCTATATATTCCATGTACTATTTACAAAAAGATCAAGGAAGAATTACTTTTTCTCCTTTATGATGTTAGAGACAACTCTTTCACAATATTTGTCTTTCTTCATTCAAATCAGTCATAAATGGACCATTGTTTAAAGATGACCGATCAAGGGAGACTCCTCATCCTCCAGTAATAATTTCATCAACTCAAGTGTGACTAATCCCATTGCAACAATGGGAAATCCACAACATAGCTATGCTTTTCTTAGCTCAAACTTGCCCTTTCAATAGAAGAACTACAAATTAAACGTCCAAAATTACTTCGAATGGACATTGTTAGAATTTTGCAATGGGCCTATAGGCCCACACACGAAGGAAAGTTAGACCACACACAAGCCCAAGTGAGGTTCCATCCTAAAACCAATTGGCAATAGGTCAAGTAGCCCACTAGGCTTATGTGTTAGTCTTCTTTCCTCTCTTTGTTCGATGTAGAACACTCACATGTGGGTATTCTCAACATTCTCCCTCACATGTGAGTCCCCTTTTACTTGGACAATCTAGAGAGGTACGTAAACAATCCTCATCAAGGTTGGACTTCTAATTGAGGTAAAATAGTCCCCCTCCTGGGCAAACTACTACTAGGCTACTTGCTCCATGCAGACTTCAAATCCTTCTCCAGTTGTTTAAATGATAGACTACCTTCTAGGGCAAACAGTAGGCTAAGATCTTCATTGGCTCTAATACCATGTTAGAATTTTGCAATAGGCCTACAAGCCAACACGAGAAGAAAAATTAGACCACACATAAGCCTAAGTAAGATTCCATCCAAAAACCAATTAGCAATAGGTGGAGTAGCCCACTAGGCTTATATGTTAGTCTTCTTTCCTCTCTTTTTTTGATGTGGGAAACTCACATGTGGGTATTCTCAACAGAAATAAAATAAAAAGTTGCCCATTAGTAGTAAAGGAAAAGTCAACGATTTGACTGAAGAGATAAGAAGGCTGACTTTGGATGATCCAAATATGGCAACGTGGAGGTTCAAAAATTCTTTGATCACAGCTTGGTTGATTAATTCAATGAAATTTGCAATCAAAAAACCTCATATGTTTCTACCGACAGCAAAAGATGTGTAGGATGAGGTTCAAGAAATGTAAAATTTTTGAACAAAACAAAAACTATGGAAGGCCAAGCAAGGAGATCGTAACAATACTTTTTTTTTGTAACAAACTTGTAACCTTGTGGCAAGAATTAGTCTTATGCTATGAAAATGAATGGGTTTATGTTTTTCTTACAAGATTGAATTAAGAATTCGACGAACTCAAAAGTTGAATTTCGAGAAGAAAGCTAGTGCCCTTTATTAGAGAGGTTTTCTTGGATGTAAGGAGAGGAGATGAGGTGGAAAGTGATGATTGGCAACACCATATTAGAGGTTGAAGGTTCAACACTCGCATCGAAAGGAACAAAGGTTGAGGGAGAAAGGAAAAACAATAGAAACCTTAGTATGATCATTGTAACCAAGATTTACAAACACAGAAAACAAGTTGGAAAATCCAAGGGAAGCTGGGAAATTGGAAGAAAAAACAATTCGAAGACAACCATACCTCCCAAGCAAGCACTATTGAATTTAATCCCAAAAAGGTCATCTAGCACACAAACTTTCACAAAGGAACAGATGAAGGAAACATATAAAATTCTTCATTATCTAAATTTCTGTAGTCCAAATCCTTCCTGTTCCTTGGCTTAGAAAGGTAATTATTTAGTTGCCTCTTGTTTTAGCGTCAATTCAAATAATTCTTAAATAATTGATTATGGGACAATAAATCATATTACCAAGTCCTCTAAATTATTTTCTTCCTATAGTCCCTATGCACGAAATCAAAAGGTTCAAATAGTAGATGGTTCCTTCTCATTAGTAGCTAGGAAAGGGCCAATTGTTATTTCCCTTGATCTTACACTCTACAATGTTCTTCACGTTCTTAAATTGTCCAGCAACTTCTTGTCAATCAAAAAAATAATTGTTGATAAAAGTTGTCAAGCTAATTTCTTCATGTGATTGTCAATTTTAGGATTTGAACATGGCGAAGATGTTTGGCAATGCTAAACAAGTTGGAGGTCTATATTTCTTCAAAAATAGATATGACTCAAACAGGCATTCCCAGAGAACTTGTCTCAATTCTATTTCACTACTTCATGATAATAAATTTATATCATAACATTTTAGATTAGAAGATCCAAGTTTTCATTAATTGCAATAGTAAGCAACACTGGTCAAATATAAATGGGTGTTCACCATAAAATACAATTCTAATTAGAGATCCAAGTTTTCATCATATGAAGTTGTTATTTGATAACAAAGCAATTGTCAATATCACCAATAATCATGTTCAGTATGATCGGACGAAACATGTGGAGATTGACAGGCAATTTATAAAAGAAAACTTGAAAGTGGACTCATTTGCACACCATTTGTACCTATAACACAACAAGTTGATGCCTTCAACAAAGGGCTACCAAGGCAAAATTTAGTTCTTTATAAGCAGGTTGGAAATAATCAATATCTATGACCAACTTGAGGGGGAGTTTTGATATTCAAAAATTAATTAGTTGATACTATAAAAATAATTAGTTGATCTTCTATAAATTGGTGGCTAAATTAATGTGATTTTATTGCTTAGAGAATAAATAGATTCTCCTTGAATTAAGGAGATGATTAGGGCTATATTTTCCTATACTTCCCTGTACTATTCACAAAAACATCAAAGAAGAATTACTTTTCCCTCTTTCGTCAAGTTTCCTAATTAGATAAGAAGTAGCAAGTCAATTTTTGAACACCTTTCCTACTAGAATAAGAGTTTTAAGAATTTTTTGATAAATATGTGTGTACTGAGTCCTTTAATAATAAGATCCTGAACTATTTTTCATAAACTTGAGTTTTCAATTAGAAGGTATAATGGTTTCTTCTAAGAATTTCTTAGACCCTAGGCATAATTCCTAGTTGCTTACCCTCCCTTACTTGTTTAGCTCACTAAATTTCAGCAATTTTAACTTGAGATTCCACCAACCAAAACTCTAGATTCCAGCCATATCAAACACTAAAATTCCATCCTGAATTTCCGTCAATCAAACCCTAAAATTCTAGCGAATCCAAGCTTGTAATTCCAGCAACCTAAGCAAAATTCAGACCCGAAATCAGATATTCCAGCAGCCTAATAACAGTCAAAAGCCCATATTTCCTAGTTTCTATGAGTTTTAACTATTAGTTGATATTTCTTCTACTTGCCCTACATCAGTACCAGTAAGAGAAGCATGGAAATAAGGCCCTAAATAATAATAAATGATTAATGAAGCAATTCCCAAGGAATTTAAACTTCTAATGAATGCAAGGCAAGACATTAAGATAGCAGTGAGCTAGAATACCATAGCAGCAGATTGAAGCTGTTTCCTCATCAACAGAACTTCCAAAATCAGATGTGGGTGCTCGTGCAATGAAGAACATCTCTGCTGCCATGGCAATGGCAAGGCAGCTAGAACGCGAAGGCCCAAAGCCCATGAGTTAAGCCGGGTAACTTCAACATCAGACAAGTTTCCATCTCTACGTTTGAGGAAGAAGTGAACCTGGATCACAAACTCAAACTGGGTTAACTACATTTCACCAGTTATCACATCAAATCTCAAGAGTGAGGAAAACTATTAATTACAAGAAGCTGTTTTGAACGCAAGTTGGGTAACAACTGCATGGCACCCATTGCAACTGGTAACGCATCATCAGAGTCACGAAGTGAAGAAAGAAACCGGGAAGCTTCTGCTGGACCACCACCATTAAGAGGTTCTGTAGTGAGAAGCTTCACAAGTTGCCGACCTTGCAACTCCCTCCGTAAATCTATTGATAACCGAGCACTTTCAGCTACTTCTAAAGCAGCAGAAACAGCTCCTTTGCCAGCTAACCTAAGTGCCAAGCCCTCAGGATCGTCCTTGCACTCTGCCTCAACCTAAAATTCAGTAACAAAAAATAGAAAACTACCTAAGAACAAAATTTCATGTTTTTTGCTTTAAAGCAATGATTTTATCATAAACGAGTAGTAGATAGGCTGTCTATAACAAGTGACTTAATTTCCCGAACTTTTTTCTTCTATCACATCAATAGGAAAAAAGAGAGTTTATAACCTCTTGCCAGCTGCTATATTGGTCATCTGCACTCAATATACGCCCATACCTTTGCAAGGCATGTCTCATCTGCAAGACCTGATTGAAAGAAAAATAGCATCATTGCAAGTCAATATGCAGGTTAACAGGCAGTAAAATTAACAATTTTAAACACAGGAATATAGGAACTTTATCAATATTAACATGTTCCAGATTTGATGGAATTCAATTAACATATATGCAAAATAGAACCTCATTGCTAACAGGATCACTCTTAGGCAAGTGACAGCTGCACATGGTGAGTACATCTAAAGCAGCATCTAGCTCCCATCTGTGCATATACCTGGAAGAAAATAGGTGATAGTAGAGATTAAATTCTACAGAGAATGCATCTAAATGGCATACATATGCTAACATAAACATGAATCATAACATCAAAAGTACTCATGAAATTAAGAAGCCCAATGAAACAAAGGAAACATTTAAAGGAATCATCTTCAGAATCAGTTCCACATCCTCAGTTGGCCAATGCAGACTAGAATAAAAATTAACCTCCAAGTCCTCTTCCATGGTGCATAACAATGATACTAAATAAATTTTAATTTCTTACCAGTACTTTTACAATTTTTCTAATTTCTCGCCTTATGGATCTCCACAGGGCTTTGAAATGAAAAGACCTATCAATTTTTAGCCAATGGCTGAAGCTGAGATCCAGAAATCTGTAAACTTTTCAGACCAGCAATTTATCTTGTGTGCCTTAAGTTGTTTCTTAAGGTTCTGATTACAAATTGTTACATAACCTAATGGCACCGGTAATTCCTTGATAAGAAATCATACAGTACATATAGTACTGCAATCCAGATGCCAAGCAAACACTTGTCATCTCACCCTAAACCTGGATCAGATACCTAATGAATAGCCCAATGACTGAATCAATTTGCTGATATTTTGACAACTTCAAACAAATTCTAGCAATTTGAACATACCATTTACAGTTAAAATATCACTCTTAGAAAGCTGCAACCAGTTACAGCTTCAAATTTAGCTTGTTTGCTTCTTTCACACCTCGAAGAATAGGAGCACAAGGAGAAAAGTCACCCTTGCAAACCAAAAGGCCAGGGGGAGAGAGACAGAATGAGTGGAGGAAGAAAGGCAAAGTGAAGTTGATGGACAGACTATGCAACTATAACATGAAACTAGAAGAACCCTGAATGGCATCAGAATTAAAACTGTCAAGAAGAAGGATAAAAAAACAGAAGAATAGAGTCAAAGAATGATCAAGATGATAAACAAGATGTTGTAAGTGTTTAGACCATAGGGCCTATGTCCTTGAATATAAAGCCATTAAGGCTACATGACTATTAGAAGACTTGTGTATCTTACATAGTACTAAGAGTCCCTATTATTGGGATACTAGATAAACCATTACAAGGATATTCCTAAATAAAAGGATACATACCATATTCTCAACAATGAACACAAAATATAGAAGACGACCAACACAGAAAAATATGGTGCATTTAAAAAGAAGGTAAAGCCAAATGAGAAACCAAATTTGCTCCTTATAGTGCAGCATTAGAATAAATAAATATAGATGTTGCCACAGGTAATACCGGTTCCACTGACATAGTTGACATTTGCTAAGTTACTATCCGAATAAAGAAAATTAAACATGATCAGGTACGTACTTAAGGGCAAGTCTAGCTGCTAATTGTTTATCTTTTAATCGCAGGCAATATTCCCAGCTGTTGCTCCAGATTCTATAGCCTCCATAACCTTGAGGTTGTCCAGAAACTGGGTGATTTTCCTCTCCGCGTTCAATAAGGAGTTGAAGTAGTTGATCAGAGGTTCCATCTCTCAAAAACCGATCAGAAAGTGCAAGAGCATCCATTAACTTTCCCTCATTAATTAATCTGCGTGGAGAAGAGCAAAGAGTAACAATAAGCACAGATTACATTGCATAAATACTACTATAATGAGAACAATACCACCCAGGCTCACATAGCAAATATCCATCAAGGCACATAAAGGAATAAATACCCGAAACAGTTTGAGAGATTTTGACATATATGCATAATCATATATAACAGACAAATCCTAGACTCAAGAATTTACAGCAATTTAGAGAATAGAGCTTGAAGATTTTTTAACTTTTAAATCAAGGAAGTATCAAGAGTACTTTTCCTCCACATGTTTCTGTTTTCTGTTGGGGCAAATTCAACAAGTTCTATCAGCAAAATAGCAATAAAGTGTCTTGCGTCGAAGCCCTCATGGATTTGTACCCCGCATGGGAAATGTTCAGGAAATAAGAAAGAATACCTTTCAACGGCTTTCGCATAAGGTTCTTCATTCTCCCAATCCAAGGAAAGGTAGACAGATGTGTCAAGGTCAATTCTATCAAGTCCTGAGAAATCTTGTAACCTATCAGGGGCTGTACCACCTTCACCACTGAGGTTTGGCAAAGCTGTTGAAATGTTACAGCTTCCAGAAATTTCATCAGCTTCAGGTTCAGCATCACTATCATGATCACGCAACCTCTTAATAGAAGCCCTTGCATCAGCCTTAACATCACCATCATGACCTTCTTGCTTAGCTGTTACAGCAAATTCTGAAACTCGCTGAAGGTTAGTTTGCATTTGTATCCACCGGTTCAGAGTTGGGAATCTGTTGCAAAATCCAAGTCATAAAGAACGGATTTAGATAAGCACTGTAAAAGTAATTCAAGCACCTAATGTCTGCAAAATACCTTTCAGATTGATCAAGGGCAAACTCATAAAATAGTCTGTCAGCATCAGGTGCCTGCAATAGTTCGTCATCTAACGAGCCAGATATCAAAGATTCACTGCCACTGTACATGATACCACTTCCAAAAACACATGCTAACACAGCCCTTACTGGAGACATTTTAACCAGATGTTTTACAATATCCAACTTGAGAGGGTACAAAGGAACTCCAGGAGTTGCTGAGAAACGACTGTATGAATTAGGCTTAGCTTCTTTTGATGATGGGGAGAGCATTTTATTTTCAATGCAACCCCTGGAACACGTAGGAATAACAGGAATACATGCCCATCCATGACCAGATCGAGGTGGATAAACAGGAGGTACACATGCTGAAATAACCTCATGGACAAAATCAGCACACATTATGTCAGCTACCTTCGCAGCTGCATCAGTGCTACCTCGTTCAAAGACTAAACGAGTTAAAAGCTGAAACACACACGTGAGAGAATAAGCACATCTCTGATGGCATCAAATGAATTCTGCCAAAGCCTCAACCATCTAATATATAAATCATTACCATGTATTTGACCAATCAGATTCTAAAGTAAAAATTCATTATCGCAATGGCTCAAGTCAAAGTCTCAATCATCCAATATAAAATACAAATTCATCAGCATCTCTTTAACCACACATGCTTTGATATCTTTTATTTAGGAAAAAAATAAAAATAACGACTAACAACCTTTTTACATTCAATTTAATTATTAACATTCTGACATATCCTAGATATTAGATATTTTTCCTTCTTTTCCAGGTTCAAATAGATCTAAAGATCTACTCGTCCCAGTTCCCCGATTCCCATAGACTGAAACCCTGTCACAACTGTTGTTTGAGTCACAAACGTTCAAGACACGGAGGACACTTCTTCGTCAAATATACATTACATAAAGGTCCAACAGTAGGTTTTTGAGTAACACGCATAGCAATACCTATCAACATCCTCTGCTATTATGTTTAAGTTTCTCCCACATTCACCGAACTCATCCTTGACATTTCTGGAGACTTCACTATTATGATGCTTGAAATTTGTATTAGCACAAATATTTGGCCAGTCCATTTCATTTTTAATTGAAAAAGAGAACCTACTTATTGCTTCAATTCCTTAAATCCCCAATTATTCCTCCTGAATAAGATGCTTACAGAAATTTCCCTTTACTAATCGTCAAAGCACACTTGAAGAGCACCTAACTCAAGAACAAAACCACTTCCAACAAAATAAAACCATTTTACGATATGATGATGCTTACATCTTTTGGCCACTCGTAAACAAGTGAAAAAAAGTTGAAGTCATGGGTCGTATCAGTCCCATCAACTATGTCACCAATAGCAGCAATATGAAGAATAAATTGTGACAGATAGGTTGTGGACTTCGCGTTCAATGGACCAAATAGTCTCTTCCCAGTATCTTTCATATCATAACCAATAGGTTGTATGCTAATTTCCCCAGAACCTGAACTCATAGGCATTGACTTGGAAATTTTTAACCCAAGGCCAAGAATCCCATCCTTGTCCAAGTCAGACAAAATTTTCCATTCAATGTATTGGCTATCACCTTTCATAACAGTTGGCTCTATTTCTTCGTCAACAATAGCTCTGGCAAGATTATGAAGCTTGCCTAGGAATGGTGAACAACATACACATCAGAACCACAATAAAACTTTGAACAACACCACCAAGGAAAAAAGAATTCCCCTTCAACTAACCCAAAAGAAAGTGTTTTTTACCGCTAAGAAACTGTCGCTTGCCCTGATGGGCATCTTCAATCATTTGATGGAGCATAGCAAGTGCTCGTTCCCTGTGCCCCTGTCGAAGCAACTCCTTTGATGATGAGATGATATTTTCCCCAGCAAGAATTACCTGGACTCCAGGACTGTCCTCCTGCAAAAGGATCAACTAAGCTACGTGATTTAATGATGTGTAAATTACCTGTTCGGTAAGTATTTACACTTTGTGCATCTCAAGAACAAAGCAATCAATTGTCTTGTCTAAATAGTTCTGTTAGACCTCATTTTCTTAAGACTAATCATAAATAATTGATCATTTTTAATCCTAAAAACAGGCAAAACTTTTCCGTCATACAAGCAGCAATCCAAGCTCATTTGATGCATAAAGACAAGAGTGACTTTAGTAATCCGCAATAGACAATTAAAGCAGGCCATCTGCTGACATCCTTGAGCTTGAGCCCATATGGATGAGGGTAAGAGAATAGAAATTGGCTGACAAGTTAGACACATGTGCAAAATGCAGGAACCATTAGAATCCATAGTTTATAACAATTTAAGAAACAGCCTATAAGCTGTAATAGGATTTGTTGATAAAAACTCTCAATGTTGCACATTAACTCACTTGCTCCAAGAACTCATGCAAAAGCTTGAGAACACGCCGTGACACAGAAATGATTCCAACTTCGTGGATCTGATCCCAATAAGTGGAGCCTATTTTTGGAATACCTCCCGGATAGATCTCAGACAACATAACTTGAGCCTGCATGTGACACCATTAATTACAAAATTAAAAGATATCTGATCATAAGGGAGCTTACTTTACAATTGCAAGAGAGAGATAATTCTAAATGTTCTATCAGCAAGTAAAAATTAGATGCTCATCAGGACTCTCAGCAGCCGGATTAGTTAGGAGTAACTAAAGCATTACGTCCAAGCATATCAAATTTATTCAAGGAAACAAAACATATATAATAGGAAAAGCTCTATAAAGAACAGAACATAACATCATTGAGGATTTCAATACAATGTCGTGATGTGTAGTTTTATTGCAATGTTATCAATTTTTATAGAGCAGCTTAGGGCTGAATAAGATATTAAAAATCATGGGATTGTGGGTTTAAGTAGTTTCCTTTTATAGGCTGCCATTTTCATATTGTGTATACTTTTACAATAAGAAGAAATCTAATATTTCCCTGAATTTTCGAACATGGTATCATAGCCTCAAAATAGTTGGGCTCATTACTTCCAGAAAAGCTAAACAACAACCTTCACTGCCAAACTCTAAAATAAACCTAAGATGTGATTTCTAAATATTGTTAGTGAGAAGCTAGTAATATTTATGTGACCTAATTTAGAATTTGTCTTCTACGTTGATATGAATAAATAAATGTTTAGATTTGCTAGATATGTTTAGATATTATTCTAGTGTAAGATGTGTTCAGTTATTTTGCAATTACTTTATTCTATAATTGCTCTACCATATTATACATGGTGAATGGGGGTTAAACCTAATCAAGCACTTACACAGGTGAATGGACTAGGAACCTTTCTGAATTAATAAGGCAATTGGACATAGATTTTGTACACAATAAAATTAAAAGAAGAAAAAAGAAGCACAAGCCCACTAAATACCACTCCATACAAGGTTTTAAAAAAAGTTCAAAGAAAAGTAAGAATTGCCTGATCCAAAAGTTGTTGGGACATCTTTGCCGACCTTGCAGAAGTTGCAGCAACATCAATACACAGAAGAATCTAGCAAAAAAAATACAAATTCATCAGCCCACGGGAGGCTTCATGCAACAGGAGGAGTAGGACAATATGTTTAGGATACAAGCACTTACTGCAGCCAAAGAGCCTAACTGAGATCGTAGAGAGGAAAAATCTAGGTCTTGAATTGCTGAATTTCCATCAGCAGCACGAGATACAGCATTTTCTACCTGATAAGGATAATGATAATAATATCTTTGGTAGAATATTCAGTAAGAAAAAAGAGAATGGTCACCCTCACAGGCAAATCATCAGATTAACAATCCCCATACTCAGAATCAAGATCAAGTCTGATCAATGACAATAATACTATCTTTGGTAGAATATTAAACAAGACAAAAGGGAATGTTCTCCCTTACAGGAAATTTATCCAAACAAGAATGAGCACACTCAGACTGATAATAATACTACCTTTAATAGAATATTCAGTAAGATAAAAGGGAATGGTCACAGTTACAGGGAATCATGAGATTCAAGAATTAGCAAAGTCAGAATCACGATCAAGTGACAGGGTTATCAAACTTCAGCATCATCCTAATATTTCTCAGGTCACTTACTAACTACAATATGAATATTTACCAGCTAGAAGCGGCTATAGCACAAAATTAAAATTAACACAAATTGAGCAAATAAAAGGCGTCAGGCCACTAGTAACAGCAGATCCAGATGTTTATTTTCCATGTTTGTACAAATTATTAGTCCAAAACAAATTTACATCAAGAAACCAATGATGAAAGGATTTCAGTGCCACGTTACTAGAATGATTGGTAAGGACATAAAATCAACACAAAGACTCATAAATCAACATAAAGACTCACCAATCTCGATTCAGAGGCTCTCTTGAAAGCACCATCCACCCATTCAGCTAATTCAAGGGTAGCTTTATCTTCTGCAGATAGTGAAAATCGGTGAACTGCCTCTTCTCCAATGTCATATTTGGCCCTTTGCAAGCAACTGAGTAAAAGGACTTCAATATATTAACAAAAGTTTCAGCAAAAGAACAAATATTCCAGAAGAGGCACAAAAAGGTATATCCTTATCCCTCTAATGGGAGAGTATACATTCACCTCATTCCAGATGTTGTTATAAGAAGAGATTTAAGAAGGGAAATCTTCATAACCGATATCCATATAAGTCAAAGTTTTGGTATAAAGTCGATGCCAACATCAAAAAGAACAACACTCATTTAAGCCCTTGGAAGTGCATTTCCCGGTTGTAGAGAGGAACCAATACTCTCTGCAGCTATTGCATGCCTTCATTACTGTTAGGATCTTTAGGAGAGAGAGAGAAGATTATTCTAGAAGGAATTAGTTATAACCGTAGGTACCTAGGGAGGCTATAAAAAGGGGGGGAATAGAAGCAGGAAGGGACAAGGAGAATATTTGTAAGAAGATAGTGACAGAAGAATTATCACCTTCTGAGGAGCAGCCATTGCTCTGTTTAGGAGCAGCTATTGCTCTGGTTAGGGAGGAATACTAGACTCCTATACTGTAGCGACATATATACGTCACTATTATACTACAATAATATAGTACGATTCCAGTATTCT
>JAOSBP010000206.1:20024023-20037492 GCA_027563825.1 Erythroxylum mucronatum
ACATTGAAATTGATCGACACTTTATCAAAGAAAAGTTAACTGATGGTGTCTTGAGCTTATTTCATGTGACTTCTAAAAGACAGCTAGCTGATGTGTTTACAAAAGGACTCAACAGTCGGACCTTGCATACTTTGATTTGCAAGTTGGGCATGTGTAATATCTTTGCACCAACTTGAGGGGGAGTGTTAACAGATTTGGAATGTGTATAATTAGGATTCTTCCGTTATTAATCTTCCTTAATTAGTTCTTCCATAATTAGGATAGCTTTTCCTATATATTCATGTGTATATGCCTTGCAAATTATTCATTAGAGAATGAAAATTCTTCAAAAGTCTTCAGAAACAAAGAAAGAAACCAAATTATTTGACTATTAATAATTCTTGTTGAAATGAATTATAGCTTCCCAAAATTGTTTGATATTATCATCAACAAGCATAAATAAGCTAACACAAACAGCAAGTGCATCTCTAATATCCATCGGCATAAATTTCATCCTCAATTGGATACATCTTATACAACAAGCTTCCAAGAATCACTTGAGAGCACAAGAAAATTCAACAATGAGATTTAACTTCTTTGAAATGGAAGCTCACAACTCAACATCATCAACAATGAAGGTCAAGCTCAAGTACCAGGAGTCAACAGGAACATGCTAACACATCATAATGACCTAGAGTAAGAATCAAACTTACTTTTTCCAAGCTTCTATGGTAGAAGCAATTGGCTGCATGCTAATTAATTCAACAGCATCTTGAAACTTAATGGCCGGCACAACATCAAACAAGACCTGCAAAATTTCTCATGTTGTTATGAAACAAAGTTTAAGTAAGAAGCAAATACTCTTCAAAGTATTGAAGTTTTATTAGTACGCCACATATAACTTTAATCTTTTACACAAACATAGAAAGCAACCAAAACAGAGAAGCAATGGAATGGCAATCCAAATTTCATTAATATATATTGCAATCATACAGGGGTATTATCAATGAACTGCTTGTCTAACAAGGAATACCAATAAATATAGTTGATGAATCTTCCGATAATAGTTCTACTACTTACAAATCACAAATTCATTTCTTCAAGCTATTGTCAAAGAACTTAGTATTATTTGTATTATGTATGCTTCCTTTAATCCCTTAACTATTATTGTCACTATTCTCCAAATTATAACCATGCATCTCCAGAAAATAGTCCAATAAGTCAGTAAAGCTACCACCAACTAAGGGAGTGTTAGAGATTATGTACATAATCATTGGGATTTACTATTAGGATTAGCTTGATTATAGGAATTAATTATAGGATTAGATTACAGACTAAAGTCTCATCTTATATTTAAATAGAGGACTATACAAAAAACGTGTGAAGAACATTTCCCTTCCTTCTGTGATTACATGGTATTAGAGCTGAGAGTTTAGTTTTTTTTGCCAAGTATTTAAGTCACTATTAATATTGACTTTTGACACTCACCATCAACATCCCTAAACTCTCCAGCCATTCATCAGCCTCTCTTAGAAGATCGGTCGTCGATAGCCCTGCGAGTGAGCCACACACGCAATCTAGAGATTCTGCCATCTACTTCATCCTTAGACGTGCTATCTAGAGATTCATACCAAGTTTCCAACCTTGCTCCTTTGAATCCTTAGACGTGCTGATCACTTTACATCACTTGTTTTTGAATTGTTGGTGTGGATGTTGATTTTTTCATAGAGTGGACAATCAGCCATAGGGCCCCTTAGGAAGTTTTTTTTTTTTTTGGGTGGCTAGTACCTTAGTAAAGCTATCTCCTTGGAAGAGTGGGCAACCAGCCTTGGTGTGTTGTTTTTAAGGACAAATTTTTAGCTGGTAAGTTGGTAATTTAGCTAGTCATTTATGCCATTCCTCATCCTCTTTTGTTGCCTCTCTTGACTATATCTCTGCCCAAAACCATTCATGAGGCCTCATCTCATCCTATCTGGATGCTAATGATACTTGGAATTTAGTGGATTTACCTACAAGAAAAAGGTTATCGGATGAAAGTAGGTAATTGCTGTTAAAATCACTCCTGATGGCTCAGTAGCTCAAATTAAAGCCCTCCTTGTTGCTAAAAGCTATGCTTTGACTTATGGTGTGGACTATTATGATGCTTTCTCTCTTATGGCAAAGTTGACCTCAATTCGTATGTTTATTTCTATGGTAGTTACACGTTGTTGGCCCTTGCATCAGTTAGACACCAAAAATGCATACTTAAATGGAGACTTGCAAGAGGTTTATATGGAGCAACCATCTAGGTTTGTTGCTCAAGGGATGTATGGTAAAATGTGACACCTTCAAAGATCTCATTATAGATTGAAACAGAGTCCTCGTGCCTAGTTTGGCAAATTTAGTCAAGTAGTTGAACAGTTTGGAATGAGTAAGAGCAAGTCCGACCACTCAATCTTCTACAAACACTCTACACCTAGCATTATTATTCTTGTTTGTGCATGGATGATATTGTTATTACTAGCAGTGATGCATGGGAATTTCATTTCTAAAAATGTTTCTTGATAGCCAGTTTCAAACGAAGGATCTAGGAGTGTTAAAGTACTTCCTGGGAGTCAAGGTGACAAGGAAAAAAAAATGTGTCTTTTTATCTCAAAGGAAATATGTGCTTGACTTGTTGGGAAGTGGGAAATTAGGGGCCAAACCATGTAGTGCTCCTATGTCACATAATTTGCAACTCACAAAACATGGAGATATGTTTGAAGATCCTGAGTAGTATAGAAGATTTGTTGGGAAACAAAATCATCTTATGGTAACTCATCCTGATATTGATTATTCAGTTGGCATTATGAGTCAATTTATGTCTTCTCCAACAGTTCATCATTGGGCCGCTTTAAAGCAAATCTTGTGCTACTTGAAAGGAGCTCCCAAACGAGGCATATTGTATAAAAACCATGTCAGATTGGGTAGGATCTAAGATTGATTGAAAATCTACCATAGGCTATTGTGTTTTCTTTGGTGGAAATTTGATCTCGTCAAAGAGTAAGAAATATAATGTAGAAATATAATGTTTTATCTCACTCGAATGCAAAATGATAATGCAGAGCTATGGCACAATCTATGTGTGAAATAATGTGGGTATATCAACTATTGAACGAAATTGGTATCAAAGTTTCAATGTTAGCCAAGTTATGGAGTGATAACCAAGTAGCCCTTGATATACCTTATAATCATGTGTTCCATGAACGAACTAAGCATATTGAAATTGACTATCATTTCGTTCGTGAAAAGGTACAACAAAACTTGACTTCTATAGGATATGTGAAGACTAGAGAACAAATAGGAAACCTGTTTATAAAAGCTCTAAATGGGACCTAGGTGGAATATCTTTGTAACAAGATGGGCATGATTGATATCTATGCTCCAACTTAAGGGGGGGTTTATAGATTATGTACACAATCATAGGGATTCACTGTTAAGATTAACTTGATTATGGGGAATAATTATAGGATTAGATTACAAACTAAAGCCTCATCTTGTATTTAAATAGAGAACTATACATTATGAAAATTGTGAACAACATTTCCCATCCTTTTGTGGTTACAGATAGAAAATGCATCGCCAAGGAACAATCTGTAGTTTGCTTCATCTCACAAATGACATGTCTATCACAAACTCACCTTCTAATAGTGGATCATTCAGTTCATGATCATTTCAAGAAAAGAAAACCTAATGAAGGATGATAGTCAAGCATTTTAAAGAATTCAAAGAGATCAGACCCTGAAAGGTATTAAACCTAAACACTTGATCTCCACCTCCATAAACTAAAACTTTGTTTTTACACTGCATTGCATGATTATCAGTTTCCTATCAGACATATTTCATTGTCCAATATCTATGGTTCAAAGTTGATTTATTTCCAATAATTGCAAAAAGCTTTGACAGGAAAATCAAATGTACATCCAAGACATAAATATAACTACTAGTTGTAATATTTTATTGCTCATGAAACTCAAGAATCACAACTCAATCCCATGAGTCCTTGTCACCAACTTGTCTATTAATGACTACTCTAAAACAAGATCTAATAACCTAAGGATTGTTTAGGATTCTGAACCCACAAAGCTTGACAGCTAGAACTATATCCAATTACCAATTGAAAATGTGCAAATCTAAGGAGTTTTATTATTTTGATGTTAGGAAAAGAATTTGCTTTTTAAATATAAACCACATTAGCCTAACCTCAAAATTATCCAAACTATCCCATTATGTCAATGGACCTCATTTTGGCAGAAATTGCAGAGACACCAATGAGAGTGAAAGATAGTACCCAGTGCCAAAATAGAACATCTTATGGCAACTAAAAGATAGCAACATCAGGACGCAATCCCCTTGAACATAGTTTGTTGTTTAAGGGGTGCAAAAAATATCATTTTCAACACAGTTTACAAAAGAACTCTAATATAAAAAGGAGGCTTACCCGAAGAGGACTTTGAACAGAAAGCCTTTCCAACACAAAGTTTTCAACAAAGGGTTCGAGATGAGTATCATGAGAACTAAACTCCACTGGATGCTTTCCAGACAACAGCAATGAGGATCTTGAATCCCATGATTGACCAGAATTGACACAAGCAACAAAAGAGGCTAGATCAAGCTGGTAACATAGTGAATTACACAAGTATTGGATGCAAGATATCTGTCAATATCATAAAAGGAAATAGAAGTCATATATAGAAACCATGACCTTTCTGAAACCAAACCTTTATCCAATAAATTACTCTCAAATTTTTAAACCACCTCATCCAACTGATTACTGCCTAGTGAAGATTCTTCCAACCAAAATATTTGTGACTTGCTACTTGTCCAAAGAAGTTGCATTAACTTCCTTCTAGCCATTGTTTTATTGGGCAACAGATCCCAACCCATGGCAGCTACTAGGGGCCGAATTCGGGGAAACAATATAAGAATCTGAGAATGATAATTAATAAGTAAGAATTCTAAAAATAACAACTCAAATTTGGAGATATTAAATGGCCATCTCAATTTGAATTCAAATTAATAGCAAGTATGCGTACATTACTAGCATCCTGGAGTTGCTCTGCCTTGACAGTAGAGAGAGCTGTATCCATGAAACATTCAAGTACATGCAATCCTGAGACACGAGCATAATGATATTGGTCTCTCAAGCAAAAACTGACTGCCATGGTTAACGTTAAAGGTGGGTCATTTAAATCATCATCCAAAGTCAGTTGTTGAAGATATTTCTGGAAACGTTCTAAAGGTGGTGGAATTAGGTTCTTTTCAAGTGTTCGTGATTTCTCAATTTCTTGACAATATAAGCTATCCTGTATAACCTGCAACAACAACCATTTGTTCAAATATCTCAAACTATGAATAACATGACAAGCAGAGGATGTTGGTAACAACTTAGAAAGCCCCATCAAAATTACAAAACGAGCTTATTTAAGTTCATGCAATTGACCAGCCAATGTTTAACTTCTTAATGCAAAAAAAAAAAAAATCACTCAATCTATCTACTTCCATAGTTGATGAAAGAATTATAAATAAAGGGTAAATTTTCAATGTCTTTTGAGATGATAGATTCCGCATAGCTAATAGAATTATTTGAATAAAAGGCTCTTTACTTTGGTGCTTCCTACTAAGCTATCCCAATAGTTAATCAATACAAAAACTAAGCTATGCTAACAAAACTCTGGATGCATCACCTATAAGAAGTTAGTGCTGACTGAGAATTCTAGCACCAAACCATGAAAGAAGCTATACCTGAATCTTTCCAACTAGATGCCAGCAATTTGACTTGAGAGCCTCTCCGTAAACCCATATTAGTCTCTCTCGCATGGCAAGCCAAGTGTCTCCATATAGGCCCCTCCTTGACAAAACTCTCTCAAGGAGATCTTCCAACAGCATGCTATTACAAAAGGGAATTCGAAACCCAAAAACTATATAAGAATATAATAAAGAAGGTGCAATACTTCCATTATTTTCTCAAACTATCAACTAAGAAAGAAAGGATAACTTTTACAAATGCAATCTAATACAAGTAAGATAATCAACTAGCTAATAGTGACTTAACAAGGAACTCAAGCACATGCAACTCAAGAGCAAATGAAAATAGTTGCAACAAGATAGTACTCACCAGATATGTTAATGACAAATCTTTTTCATTAACAATATTAACTAAACCAATGAATTGGAAAAAGCACCTCAAACTAAAATCTAAGATTTGCATAAAGGAAAACAAGGAGAAGCAGAAACAGAAAATAGGAACAAAAGGCATGTAAATAACATTGAAGAAGAAAGGGCTCCATAATTGCAACAACTTGGGTGTACAAAGTTATTATTATTCCCTACAAGTATGCCAATAACAAGTTCCAAATGTAGATACAATGCTAAAGCAAGAAAATAAATTTTTTGATACATGACAATCGCTGCTAGTTATTAGCTTCTGAGCTTGTTGCTTTTAAATCCAATTCTACACATCCATATTAATGAAGCAATTTTTGGAATAGGTAAGTAACATCCACAAATGACACATTCCAATAGTTGCTTTGTTCAGTGTCAGCTGGTTTTCCACTACCTAAATTCCAAATTATTCCCTTTTTGCTATTTTCATAGGTTTACTAGATCAGCCTTCTTGGACCCGAGTATTTGAATGGTGACATCAACGATCATTTTTCACCTTCAAATAAAAGATGAGAACCATTTTCTAAAATAACAACATAGAGATGGAAACAATCCAAAACTAATTAATGCTACACGAAGACCAACTACAAGCAAGAAGATTAAAAGTGATGATTCAACAATCACTATTTCAGCATCGAATGCAAACATGTCTAAAATAGAGCACACGTACTGATATTCAGCCTCCTCCACTCCATGATCAATTTGAAAATATCTAATATGCAGAATGGCGCCATCCTCATTCCCCTCCTTCAAGCACTGTTTCACAGCGTCTAAATGAGCTAACTGAACATTTTTCTGAATCAAAGGAAGCACCTCCAATCCCACTTCCTCCATTGGTTCCAATCTTTTCTCATCCCTCAACACCGCAACGGCCAAACCCAAATTCTCAACCTCCCTGCCCTTCACTTGCTGTTGTATGTTACAACATAATGCATAAAAAATTTCTGCATAATCCAAAATAGCCCCCCACAAGCACCTCAATTCAACTTCCTCCACCAACACCTCCCCCAAATTCCCAAGAGGAACCAATTCCGAATCCGCCTTCAGTCTCCTCACTCCCAACTCCAGAATCTTCTCCAAAACAGCCAATTCCTCACTGCAATCCTTCAAACCCTCTCCTTCCTCGTCAACCCGTGCCTTCACGCGGTCGATCAAGACCTGGACTAGCAATAAGAATTCGGCGCGCAACTGGAGAGAAAGAGGATCGAAGCTCCACGTACCGGATGTGGGATCATCGAACTGCAAGAGCTCAAGGGTGGATAGGTAGGTTAGGAGGGCGGGGTAGGAGGTGGAGAAGAGGGCATCGGGAAAGCGGCCAGAGTTAGCGACTATGGTTCTAAGAATGGCGAGAGCGAGCTCGGGGCTTTTCCGGCGGAGTGTTAGGAGAGCGGCTCGGAGTGGCTCGAACTGACCTAGGTGCAGATGGTTCGCCGCCAACCTGGAGAGGAGTTCCGTCTCGGCGTCCATTTTGTTATTACTAATAACAAGAATAATAGTTCTAGTTGGCTTATATGTACAAAATGTGTAACGGATATCTTAATGTGTCTGTACGTAGAGGAGCTTGAGAAATTTTGAGTATTGGCTCTAGCGATGGTTCGCGTCCGGTTTTGTCGGCAATACACACAGCACAAACTTGGACCATCTTTTCCTTTCCAAGTGAAACGAGAGAAGGATTTCTGGGGGTAATAAAGCTCGAAATGGGTTACACGGCGTCGCAGAAGTCGTTTGGCCTGTCGGGGGTTTTGAGTTATAACATCGACGGTATCCTTCAAGTTCTTTTGGAAAAAATCATCATTGTAGAAGTTTACAAGAGGCAATCAATCCCAAAGGAGCACTGAAACTGATTTGAAAGACAAAACAGAGGTTGATCAAGTGACCAACCAGTACAAGCAGAACAAGTATGCCAAAAAATGACAAACATAATCCAGACATTGAGGGAACTCCTGTGTAAAGATCAATAAGTCTCTACATTCAAGTTCCTCTTCAGAGGTTCCATTTTGATTTCATTTCCGGCTGTTTGAAATTTTCAATTGAATTTATTAATAAATTGGATTTAATTATATTAATGAGATTGAATTTAATTTAATTTATAGTGTTTGAAACAAACTCAGTAATATTAGAATTGAATTTAATTAATCTGTTTGGAACATAATTAAAATAAATTCAATTATTTCATATGATACATTTACTCTTAACTAAAAATACTTCTTAAATAATAAACATTCATACTTATATAAAACAACTTATAAACATCAATTTCATTATAAATAATATCATCAAAAAACGTTCATTATTAAAATAAAAAGAAAAAATTGATTGCAAATGACATTAGAATAGACCGAGCTATGAAAATAGAGGAAAGATGGATATTTAAGGGATAAGAGTGAAAAAGATATAATTGATTCCTTTGAAAATTCTACGCCCTAAAAATAAACTATAAACAATAATACATAGACTGCCTTATAATATGCAGTAATTATTAACTCAAGGTTTAGGAGGAAATTGTGAAGAACTAGTGATGCGGAGAAACATATGTGCTAATTGCGACCAATAAAACCCCAAAGAGTGTAGGGTTTTTGGTGGAATCTAATGTAAAAGGATAGGATCAAATGTGAAAGGGTTAGGATAGGGTCAAATGTGAAAGGGTTTGGTCACGTAATAAAAATAGGCAGTTGGTTCTGTACTCTCTACTGTGCAACTTTAATGCAAGTGGGCAGTGGGCATTAATGGGTTTGTGGGTTTAAAAAGAAGAGTTGCAGTCTTTGGGGTCCAATTCACGTGGATTATACCTTGAATTGAATTTACAAAGGGAGTAGGTTTTAAATCCATATGGGAATTGAATTCATGCCTTTTTTTTTGGCTCCAAACAAGTGAATTAAATTCAATCTTGTAATTGAATTCAATTCATCATCTTCCAAACAGGTTGTTCTATAGAGAAAACTAAACGAGCACCCATTGTTAATGTCAGCTTCCTTTGAATTACTAAGCTGATACCCAAATGATTGTTTTTCAACAATCTTTGATTTCTTTCCTACCGGGGTTATACATTGAGCATCCAAGAACTTTTCATAAAGTTTTTGTTGAAAAATTCTTTAGGCTTACAGATTATTACGAAATAAATGGTCAAACTGACTAGGTCCTAGGTAAATTTGATTATGATATTTAGTGTTTAATTTTAGGAATCAGTTTAGAGATATTCTTGTGATAGTTAGCAAATAAATAAGATTTTTTGTTACATTTCAGCTCTATATAATGAGCTTTGTTGCTGTCAATAAAGATGTGTGTTCTATAACAAAAACATCTTCTTTTTTCTTCACTTCTATTCACGTATTATACTTCAGCTTTAGAAAAATAATATGGTATTAGAGCATTTGTCTTTAGGGACCTGCGAGATGAGCGAAACTAAAACACAAACCTGATTTACAACCCAGAATTACAATAAGAATTACAACCATCTTCAAGCAATGAAGATTGAAACACAACTGTCTCAAGGTGCACCACCAATTTTTGATGGTGAAAACTATCAAGTTTGGTAACGCGAGCGATAGAGATGCGTGGATTGATGTGGTTTGTTCGTGACTCTTTGGATGAATGAAGACGCGTCAACTTTGTAGAATGATGAAGATTTCTTGATTCTTTCGATTCGGCTATGATGTTCTTCAATAGGACAGAATTAACGCAATTGAAAAGAGAGGGATATGCAAGGAATTCACTCCTACTAGACCTCGGAAAACCCATTCTAGGTAACCTAGATGATGGGAATTAATTCCAAGAAATTGAACCAAACAAACATGCCATAATTTTAACGAAATTGATAAGTGAATTATTGATTCCTAATGTAACAAAAATAAGAGGTGAAAACTCTCACTGTCTGTTTGATTAGCGTCTTTAACATGCAGAGACGGGACGAGACGGAACAGAACAAAAATTAGAGACAGTGAGATGTTTGGTTGTAGTGGACAGAACAGAGAAAATTATCTTTGTGCTGAGGACAGAAATGTGTTTGGTTGCAGGGGACAGAACAAAAAACAGTGTTAATGACAAAAATGCCCCTGTAATATAATAAGAAGAGTTGATGTAATTCATTGATTATTTTTTAATTATATTAATATTTATTTTACAATATTTAATTATGTTATTATTAACTTGTAACTCTAATAAAATTTCAGTTGTGTGATTATTGCTATTATTATTATTATTATTATTATCATTATTATTATTATTATTATTATTATTATTATTAAAAATTTTGTTCCTAATATGACTAGTATATGTTATTGTTATTAATTTTAGTATGATATTTGTTATACAAAATTAATTATGTTATTATAATTATAATTATAATTATTATTAATTATTGTTGTTATTATTAGTAAGAATTATTATAAATTTTGTAATACAAATAACAATAATAATTATTAGTATTATTAATTATTGTAATTGATGTTATTATTAATTATTATATATAATTTTGTACATATTATTATTATTGTAATTATTAATATTATTAATATAAATATTATACAAAATTAATTATCTTCTTCTCCTCCTCTTCCTTCTTCATCATCATCATCATCATCATCATCTTTATTATAATAATAAGAAATAGTATTATTATTAGTTTATAATTATACAAATATTAATTATCTTCTTCTTCTTATTATGATTATTATTATAAACATTAGTCAGGACAAAATAATTTAATAAAACATCTAAACATTAATAGAATTAATTACATAATAGGTTCAAATAACTTCGACAACCAAAAAATTCTAATACATAATAATTTAAATAAACATCTAAGCATTCATGGCTTTAATTACATGGAAGCCATAAAATTTATTAAAAATGTCCTTAATAATAATTCCCAAAATGACCCTAACATCAATTAGTAAAAATGCTTGACTCCATGCCATTTTTTGCTCCAATGTTGCAATTGCATTTGGTTCTTCAGTTGTTGGTAGTGAAAATTGAAGCGGGATTGGTGAGGGTTCATTGGCGGTAGGAAGAATTTCTTCGTTTGGACAACTGCTCCTATTTCGATCCATGGCATAAGCACTTTCTGCTTCAACCAAAGTCCGAAAGCCCTTGAATCTAGCATTTGGAAAGCCCTCAGTTACCAATTTCACGTCATCCCAATTAGTGAAAATTCCTACTTGACGTCCAACGAAGAAAACATAGAAGTTGTATCTGCCTATATGATGTACCTACAAACCAATCATATAATAACCATGGATAAACGTACAAAAAATGTAAACATTAACTAATTTTAAATCCAACCATTCATCATTGATAAACATGTGTACAAACATAGTCAAAAGTATATCATCTCATCAGTCAACATCACATGGTACTAGCACAAATAAGTTAAGTTCGACGCATGGTTACCATCATACATGTCCATATAATAGTTGAGATAAACATACAAATTAAGGAAGAGATAATAAAGTCATTGATCCATATCTAAGAGGCTCCGCACATAAGCCTGTTTTTGGGTTATACTTCTTTTCTTATGCATACATTATTGGCATATTGTATATTTATGGGCATATCCATTATATTGTTATATACTTCTTTTCCTATGCATACATTATTGGCATATTGTATATTTATTGGCATATCCATTATATTGTTCTATACTTCTTTTCCTATGCATACATTATTGGCATATTGTATGCATACAACATGACTTACCTATATCTATTTGTCTTGATTGTTGAAACAAGAAGCTTTAATTATCGAGTTGTGGACTATATTAGTTTCTCTATGAAATTTAACTTTCAACTTTGACATCAACAGTTCGATCACCCTTTTACATTAATTTAGCAAAGCTTCTATCATCTAATAATATTTCTTGTTTAAATTCACATTCTGTTCATTGTGACTCATGCCTATGTAATAACATTCACAAACTTCCTGTTGGTTTCTTTCATTTGTTATATACTAACCAAAAAAGAAAAATAAGGCCTTATGATTTGGTATTTTAGGTTTGAAAAATCAGGGAAAGTAAGGATTTATGAGTTAGAATAAAATAAGGATTTACTAGTCTTACATTTTTCTTAAAGAGAAAAGATTTACTAGTATTCTGGCAATAACAGGGCAGAAGTGTAGAACTTGAGTATTAGATCATTACATGGAAAACCATACGGATATATCCTACAGCACACTATCCTAGAACTTGAGTATTAGTACAGCACACTATTTCTAACATTTTACATTTATATTGACGCATTTAAGAATGGGATAAATGAATAAGCAAGCAATAAATACATATAAAATGAACTTCACATCCATTAAGACCATTTTCTTAGATGTTGAACTATAGAGCTTGAATTCTATGTTCCATGTTAAAAGGTAGATTTGTCTTAAAGGTTATGAAACTTTGTTGAATTTGGTAGAAAACACAGCTGGGGACTATGGCCTATTATGTACAATGCTAAAGCAATGGAGCAGTTGGAGAGGTTAGAATTCTTTTGTGGTTGAGGAGGTGTTTCATATTAGTTACTAGTTTCATTAGAAGTCCCTTGACAGATATGGAGTTCCTAGGTACTTACTCGTCCTCGGCATATATAGAAACTCTGTAAAGTCTTCTGCTAGTTATGACAATTTTTTAACGTATCAGCTTTATCTATGAAATTTCTAGCACTTCCAACAGAACAGTTACTATCAAAAACTTCAATGTTTCTTACCTATTAGCTTTACCTTAAACAAATCACCAGAAACATAAAATGGTTTTCTCAAAGAACGTTTAATTTCAAGTTAGGACCTAAGAAATTTATTTAATGAGGAACAAGCTCAAACTCTTCATCAGTAAAGAGTTCAGATTCTTTCAATAGGTAGAACACAAAACCAAATACATATTACACAGACAAGCTAAACATAGAAAAATCAATTTGGGGGGAGAGAGCTCAGATTGTATGGGTGTATGTCACTTTACCTTGAATAGTGGCGGCAATCTTAGATGCAGGAGGATTGAGAAGAAGGTCTCTAACATACCTAATAAACCATAAAATCAACGTGAGGGAACAATCCATTAATATGGTATGTATAGATGAAATAAGCAGTGTAAAGTAGTCAACAAGATATATAGTCGCAAAAGGAGATGCTTTGTAATTTCTACTAGACTACTAGACTACTTCTAGATGTAAGGATTAAGTATAAACCAATTAGTGTAGCATCATAGTAGATATATAAATGTTAAAAAGTTGTTATGTATCATATAGTGCACATATAATACCATGCAAGGCCGAATAAGAGTGAAAGAAATATAATTAGGTTTAATTATAATGACAGATGCAATGGGATAT
>JAOSBP010000206.1:20046124-20068881 GCA_027563825.1 Erythroxylum mucronatum
TCTTAACCAATTCTATACACTTTGTTATTATCAAAACATAAGTAGAAATCAATTTGTCAACCACCATTGGTCCAACACTTACAAGCAAAACAGCGTAAGTAAGTCTTTACGCGTCTATTAATCACCTCCGTCTGACCATCGGTTTGCGGATGGTATGCTATACGTCGATGTAACCGAGTTCCTTGGAGCTTAAAGAGCTCCTCCCAAAAATGGCTAAGAAAAATCTTGTCACAGTCTTAAACCATTAACCTTGGAACCGCATGCAATCTTATAATTTCTTTAGTGAACAACGCAACAATAATCTTGGCTATGTAAGGGTGCTTTAACAGTAGGAAATGGGCATATTTGTTCATCCAGTATGCCACACTACCAAAATTGCTTCAAATCCCTCCAACTTAGGCAATCCCTCAATGAAATCCATTGATAGGTCTTCCCAAATTTGGTTAGGAACTGGAAGAGGTTGCAACAACCTTACTGGCGACATCACTTTGTACTTATTTTGCTAACACATTACACATTCTGCCACATATCTTTTCATTGTTTCTTTTACCCCTTCCCAACAAAATTCTCCTTTTAACCTCTTGTACGTGTGTAATAATCTTGAATGCCCACCAATCCCTCCATTATGGTATTCAAACAATAGGCTAGGAATAAGAGTTAATTCTTTAGTAATCACCAAACGCCCCTTATATAATAATTTCCCTTGGGGAATTGAATAATGTTGCCATTTTTCTGAACAAGCTTCAATTTCTCTCTTTATCTGTGAAAGCCTCTGATCCTTAGCCACTTCATAATTAATCTGTTGCTCTTCAACGACCTTGGGAAGTATCAATGCTGCAAAAATAGGAGGTTCAGTGGCTGGTATGCGTGAAAGTGCATCAGCAACCCTATTATCTTTTCCCGGTTTGTAATGAATGTTGAAATCATACCCAATCAACTTTGCCACCCATTTTTGGTAATCATGTTGCACCAGCCACTGTTCCATCAAGAATTTTAAGCTTTTTTGATTTGTTAAGATGGTGAAGTTCCTACCGAGCAAATAATGTCGCCACTTTTGTACTGCTAGTACTACCGCCATCAATTCCCTCTCATATATTGGTTTCATTCTATTTCTACTTGATAATGCTTGGCTAAAGTAGGATATTGGTCTGCCATGTTGTGATAAAACCACCCCCACTACAATCCCAGAAGCGTCGGCCTCTACAACGAATGGTTGGTCAAAATTGGGAAGCGTAAGAACTGGAATAGTAATCATGGCAACTTTGAGCTTTTGGAATGCTTCATCAGCCTTTTCATTCCAGTTGAACGAGTCTTTTTTTAGCTGTTGGGTCAATGGCCAAGCAATAGCCCCATACCCCGCAACAAACCGTCTATAATACCCTGTAAGGCCAAGGAAACCCCTCAACTCCCTTATGTTTGTTGGTGTCGACCACTCTATCATTGCTTTGACTTTTTCTCTATCCACATGAACTCCGTTGGCTGAACTCTCGAGCAAAGATGCACTTCTTGGTGTTCAAGAACAATTGATGTTGCCCAAGGATTGAGAATACTGCTTCTAAGTGTTGCTCATGCTCCTTCTCACACCCACTGTACACCAAGATGTCATCAAAGAATACTAAAACGAATTTTTTTAGGTAGGGCTTAAATACCTGGTTCATAAGTGACTGGAATGTGGCTGGTGCATTAGAGAGGTTGAAAGGCATGACTAAGAACTCGTAATGCCCTTCGTGGGTTCTAAAAGCTGTCCTTGGAACATCTTTAGCTCGGACTTGTATCTAATGGTACCCTGACTTAAGATTGAGCTTTGATAGTATTTTGGAACCATGGAGTTCATCTAAAAGCTCATCTATCATGGGAATTGGAAACCTGTGTGGCACTATCACCTTGTTGAGTGCGCAATAATCCACGCAGAACCTCCGACTTCCATCCTTCTTCTTAATTAACAACATAGGACTGGAAAAAGGATTGTTAGAAGGCTCAATGATACCAGACGCACACATCTCTCGAACTATTTTTCAATTTAATTCTTCAAAAAGTACGTGTATCGGTAAGGTCTCACATTAATAGGAGTAGTACCAGGTTCCAATCTTATAGAATGATCTATTCCTCTGGAAGGAGGTAGTCCCACCCTTTCTGTGAATACTTCAAGAAATTTTCTCTTTAAAGCCTCAACCCAACTCACGTTAACCACTACTGGCTATTCCCTTTTAGTCTCGGTAACCAACTCACAAAGCTTAACCATCACCCCCATGCCTTCTCTCTGTATTTCCCTTGGCATGGTTTTTAGAGAGATCCCATATTTGCACAAAGTTGGATCTCCTTTTAGGGTCACTGTAGCACCACCAATATTAAATTGCATTAAATACTTCGACCACTCCACTTTAGTCCACCCCAATGTACCTAACCACAACATTCCTAGGATCACGTTTGTACTACCTAATTGAAGAGCCAAAAAAATCATTGATAACTTTTAACCCTTGAATTTCTACGCAACCCCTTACAAATCCCTTTCCCTTTCACTGGCACTCCTGTTCCCATCACATCCCCATAATGAGCAGTAGTTTCCATTCGTAGTTTTAATCCCTCAACCAATTCTGTGGAAATAAAATTGTGGGTTTCCCCACTATCCACCACCAATATTGACACATCTTTTCAAGCAATCCTCCCATTAAACTTGATTGTTCCAGGCAAAGGTAAACCAAAAATAGAATTAATTGATCGTTCAATGGTTTCAGCCATCCTTACCTCAGTGTTGTCATTTTCATCGGCAGCCACGACTGGTTCTTTGTCGCCTACATCCCACTCCTCAAAAGCTGTTGGGTCATCTTCATGAATCAAGAGGATTTGTAACTCCCTCTTGCACACGTGGCCCGGCCCAAATTTGTCATTGCATGTGAGGCATAGACCTTTCGCTCGTCGTTTCTGAATCTCTGCTTTCGTCAATTGCACCCTTCGCCATGGAACTTCTAGCATTGGTCTGGGCGGCTCGCGGGTTGGAGGTATGAATCGGGTCCCTCTTGTTTCACCCCAAGTACCCTTAATATTTGTTGAGCTCTTTTCTCTGTTTACAACTCGTTCTGTAATTCCCTTTCCCTCACTTGCAGAAATGGTTTTATAATTTTGCCCAATAAGCAACCCCATGGCTGATCTCAACGTACAATTTTTTTCTTCTAACCTTTGGGATGTTAGCATGATGTGTCTCAGTCCAATAGGATTTAAGACTCTAAGTTCAGCCCATATGTCAGCCTTAAGCCCTTTCACAAAGGTGTTTTCTAACACCTCCATCGACAGTTCTGGCAATGCTGCTGACAGAACTTTGAATGTCTGACAATACTCAGCCACCGAATTCTCTTGTTTGATGTCCAAAAACTACTTATATATATTCCCCTTTTGACAGGATCCAAAACGATTAAGCACCTGTTGCTTAAGATCAACCCAACTTTTGAAGGGTTACCTCACGTTCGACCATTGGTACTAAGCTAAGGCATCCTCTTCAAAGCACATTGCAGCCGCAATTAATTTTTCCGCATCCATTAATTGATTCATCTCGAAGTACCGTTCAGCTCGGAGTAACCACCCTTCCGGATTGTCTATGCCATACACGAGTAACTCCAAACGCTGACCACATTTCCATGGTTTTATCATTACACTTGATTCCTCGATGATTCCATTGCCAATAGCTTTAATTTCTCCCTCATCTCTTCTACGTCTTTCGTCACACTCTCGTCGGCTTCCTTCCTGTGGTGCTCTTATACTGGTTCCTGGTTGTCCATCTAAAGGTATTTCAGACAGTCCAGTAGCCGAGACTCCTTCATCTACAACCTCTTTCCCTTTCTCTTTGTTTCTTCCCCACGACTCCATCATTTCGATTCTCCTGGTAACCCCTTGCTCCAAGTTCTCCACCTTATTTTCCACTCTTGTGAGTTTTCCGACATTCTCCCGAAATCCACCTTTCATTTCCTCCTTTTCTTTCTCAAGTGTTTCCATCCTTCCTTTCACATTCTTAGGTGCCATTTTTGTTTGGCTCTGATACCAAGTTAATACAGTCCAACTTTCCAAATAGCTAAAATAATGGAAAATAGTAGAATAGAGGATGTGATGGAAAGAAATACTTAGGCGCTGTTTGGTTGGATGTTAATTAATGGAATGGAATGAAACGGAACGGAACGGAATGGTTTATAATGGAATGGAATGTATTATAGTGAAAAGTTGTTTGGAAGGGATGGAACAGTTCATAATGTAATGTAGTGAAATATTGTTTGGAAGATGGATAGAATGGATGTAATGTATAATAATGACTATTATACCCCTTAGATTAAAATGATTATTGCAGGAGGTTTAACGATATGATTTTAAAATAAAAATCATTTCCAATTAAAAAGTCATGATTGTGACTTTTAATGTTTTATATATTTTCTATTTTAAAGTAATAAAGATTTTATGATTTTATAATTAATTATTACAATTTATAATTAATTATTTAATTTAGTTTAATTTATTATATTATATTATATTATATGTGATTTATATTTTTATTTATATAAAATATATACAACTAAAACCATTATAATCAAAATTCAACTCATTTGGTCAATTCAGATTTTTCCTGTAACACACTTTTGGGTCAACTTTTCATGATAAATCTGACAATGAAAATGGAATAATTTGAGAACACTTTCTTTTAGAAAATTGTTCTTCTATCTCTTATAAGTTTCTAGTTTAACCAAAAACATTCAATGTGGTTTAGTATTCCAAAAGTTATATCCCAAATAATTCGGACTATTCTTAACTGTAACAGTATTCTGTAGCCAACTTTAAGTCAGATTCTGGATTTATAGAGATAGTTAAAATTCGATTTCTTTAGAACAATTGTAGCCCTATCGCTCTATTATTCTCGTTGTATAAACATTCACATTTCCAATCTTACATCATCATTATCACATCATCACACCCAGTCCGATGTTCCACAGTGAAGTAGGGTCTGGAGAGGTCTGATATTTCCAATCTTACATAAGTATCATTTATACTTATGATTTATACCTCAATAAAACCATTAGAATCACCATTCCTAACTCATTTGAATGTCTAGATAAGAGGTTATAGGCAAAAGAAGGAATGATGCACTTTCGAGTTGTTTAACTCAATTAAAAAAAATAAGTCACGGCTGTGCAAATCAGTGCATGGCCGTGAAATCCAAAATAATTAAATCACAGGCGTGCAACCAAACCCACGCCCGTGCACATGCGAGTCATGACCGTGCAGCCTTAACGCACGATCGTGCACACCTAAAACCAATTTCCAGATTTTCCTAAAACACTCTTTCGGGTCTACTGTTCATGATCAATCATAAAATGTAAATGAAGTCATTTGGCAATACTTTCTTCTAGAAAATTGTTCTCCTATCTCTTACGTTTCTAATGACACCAAAATTATTCAATTTGGTTCAGAAATCTGAAAGTTATATCCAAAACATTTCGGATTGTTCATAAGCTAAAACAACATTCTGTAATCAACTTTAATTCAAAATTTGTAATTATAGAGACATAATTAAAATTCGATTTCTTTAGATAATTTGTAGTCATATTTCTCTAGTTTACTCCAAATCAAAAATCATTATCGTGGGATAACTACAGAACAAGATATTGTCAAAATGCCGAAGCAAGTTTGATGAAAATACTCATTCATCAGTTTTCCAAAATTCCTCATAATTTTCATCCCACATTTTTCACTCAATGTCTCCCAATTGATTTCAGATGGCTATAATTTTTGGTGGAGGTGTAAAACAACGTGTTTCAAACTAATGGTTCAAGTCTCATGTCAATTGGAGGTTGGGAGAACAAGATATAGCCAAAAGATCAAAAGGTGCGATCGCGAGTTTTCAATTGACCTTCAAAAGTCGCGATCGTGCTGGTCTCCTGACGATATAGGAAAGCAACATCGCGCTTTCCTACTTTCTCTTCTACACGATCATGATTCTTCTTTTCCTTCCGAGCCTCTACAAAATTTTCTTCTTCTTCTTCTTTTTTAATCAACTTCTCTAACTCATCTCAACCACATTTTCGACTTCCATGCAACCTAACACATTCAAAAAGTATCAAAAACAAGGAATTAACACTAAATATCAAAACCAGAAAATCACTCACGCATCTCTTCTTTCTCTCTATCTAACATTTCTACTTCGATTGAACTTCCATTTTCTCTTCATTTTCGACTCTCATTATACTCAAATATTCATAAATAACTCCAAAATTCAAGTTAAAATACCAACATTAACTACAGATCAAGTTATTCCTAAAATACCGAAGCATGTTCAGTGAAAATACTCCAGTTATTATTTTCCAGGACTCGTCAATAAACAAAACGAAAAGAATAAGAAGTGGTAGAACACGGAGAACGGAAAGAGAAGTCTGGAAATGATAAGCTTGTGTATAGTATATAATAAATGAGTTTGGGTAGGGTTAGAAGAAATAATTGGTAAAAAGAATTATTGAGGGTATATTAGGTACTATATATTTATTAGTTTACATTCCATCCTAAACCCCCTGAATCAAAGGTTTTTTATTTTCACTGTTTATGATGGAATGGAAAGTAACATGGAACTCTTCGCTTCCATCCGATTCCATTCCATTCCATTATGAAACCCTCAAACAAACGATGTAAGTGTGTTACATTCTATTCCCTTCCATTCCTAACCCCTCAACCAAATAGGGCCTTAAGAAAAATGTGTTAAGAATCTAGAAATGGGTTTGTGATGAACAAGAAGAACTACAAAAATAACAAAAACAATCGGGAGCCAATTCGAGAGGGCCCCACTCTCTTTACAACACCACACAACATTCCTATTTTAGGTTGTGCACTGATACTAACAATAACTAACTCCTTGCAATACTGCCATCTATCGTTGTATACTTCTGCCAGCTTTTAAGGCTTTTTCCTTCTCACATATGTGATGTGAATTGGAGGCCTATCATAATATTCTTTAATTTGATTATCATTTATTTATTGATCATATTATATTGAAATTTATTAATGTTTTTAAATGGTAGATTTATTTATGTGTCAGCGTCATAGACACGTGAAAGGTTGACAACTATAATGGTCGAGTGCTTAATAGATTAGAACATCAATACCGAGCTCTCAATCATAACTTTAGACAACTGTAGCGTAAATGATGCTATAATCAAAAAATTGAAATATAAATTGCAGGTTGGAAGCTTTTTAATTAGTGGAAAGTTATTCTATATACGTTGTTTCACGTATATTGTGAATTTGATTGTGAAAGATGGATTAGAACATCAATGAAAGTGCGCCAAAGTTGGAAATGATTAATAGTGCAAATATATCCAATCACAGTCAAGCTATATGGGCAGTGGATGATAAAGATAGATTGAGCTTTTTGATCAGACAAAGGAATGTCCAATAGTTGATATCTGTTGAAAATATGGGTATGCTGAATGCACCATTTAGGTAGAGACTAGAACCATTCAAGGAATGTCCATAGGAGAGAGCTAGCATTGGTTGGATTGGCAAGATGTTTATACACATGTAGAGGAGAGAGGGAAATGGGGCATGCATACTGGGCAGATAAAGCCCGTAGGTGCCACATTGTTGGCTTAGAAAGGGAGTCATAAAGATGGTAGAGTATCCGGTAAGGTATTACTGTATCAAAGTGATGGAGGTGTGGTGGAATATTCAGAGTTGTGAGAATAAGATGTAGGTAGTAAAATAGACTTTTCTTCAGGCAATCAGCAATGCCATCTAATGTGGTTGGAGGAGCTTTGGTGATTAGAGGGAAAGATTTTTGAATCTTAACATATTGGGGAAATTCTAGGATGGAAAGGATGAGATGAATTGGATTTTTAAGTATGGGAGAGCAATTAGATCGGTTTCTTTAGTCGAAAGAGAAAATCCACAAGGATGTTGTGGTGACCTGTGATACGGCGAATGGTGAATTTATTACGTGAAAATCAATCTTGCTGAACAGAACTCGAAATCTTTCAAAATTTGATCGGATTTAAGTTTGAGTTGTGAATTGTTTACCCATTCAAATTTCATATTGGATATGAACCCTTGTATATTTTCGAGTTAGGCTTAGGCTAAAGGACCCCTAACTCAACTCGATATAATCTAATGCCAAATCTACTACCTGTCGCATATTGCCTGTCGAGTGAAATGTGGTCAATGATATTAGCAGTATATCGGTTCTGTACTGAAATGAGGTCAGGCTGGTGGTTGAATAATCAGACATTGTTATATCATCCCTAGTCACTGACTGTCGGCTTGAGATTTTGGGATTCTTAACCCCATACTCTATGCTGCTATCATAAATTATTGTTTTGTAATATCGCTCAATATTGGGCTTGTTACCCTTATTCAATGGCCACTTCATAAATCATCTCCCTAAAAATTTGACAATCCAGTGAAGCCATTGATTACGGATAATCAATTTGGCTTGAGATCATGTTAATTCTCTTACAAAATTTGTTATCTTTTACAATAAAAAGCTTACAAAAGAATTTAATGTTAATTGCTTTAAAGGCATCATTGAAAATTAACCAGGAGGAGAAGTTAAAGGTGATTTTAGCAAATATTAAAAGTTTAATTTGTTAATAACTAAGTCCCAAAAGATAAATACAAAAATGATGTGTTTAATCTGATTGCTTTGTTTCCATGTTCAATTAAGGAAATGAGGATCAAATTTTGGATAAATTATAATAAAAATTTTGAATTTTAATTAATTTTATAACATTAAAAATAATAATTTTTTTCAAAATTTCAATGTATGACATATAAATTATTATTAATCTTATAATACATACTATCATTAAAATTATTTAACAAATGACATGATATGATAAATAAGTAAGACGTTAGATAATTAAGTTTAAAAAAAACAAAGCTCTTTTTTGTTTTCATATCGTTTTGTCAAAAATAATGGATTGTAGAAATCAGTAGAATAATCCCTTGGAGTTATTCGACTCCTCGCTTAGTAAATTACTACTGCCTGTGGTTTTCTCGGGAACATTGTACCTTCGCATCTTTCCTCAGGGGGAAAAACATATATTTGGGTAATTGTATCCGTTACCTTGTAAGGCCTTATGGGGTAGCATATAGTGGTATCAGAGCTACCAGGTTGCGGCCTGGGTTTGCCTCACGTCGCGGGTTCGATTTCTCGAATGTTAAGAGGGTCGTGCTGCAGCGCTATCTATTCTCAGTCATGAATGTGGCCTTATGGGGTAGAAGAGTGAATGAATGAATGAGATGATTTTTGGAACTGGGCTAGGATCTGTTCCCGAGTAACCAGTATGGTATTTCATTCGTCTATATAACTTGTTGGTCAGTACAGATGTGCCATTAAAGCCTTTTCTCTTTGTTGATGTGATTGATGATATAGATCACTGCCCAAATTAAAGCCTTTAGCGCGCAGAGACGACGGTGACAGTGCATCATTGCCGATCATAGCAACAATTTGTTTAAAACTTAGAGGCGGGGCTAACATGGAAGCATATGATTATGATCCTTCAAATCCAAGCAAGCCTTTAAAAAAAGAATCATGGCTAAGAGCTTGGCTCTGCTGCAAACAAAGTAAATGAAGCCAGTCAGACATCTTGTCCTTAGGGTCTTTGATGGTTGTTATCTTGGCTTTTCAAGTTTTGGAATTGTCCCAAGATACTTTCTTACCATTTTAACATTAGTCCATGTCCTTCCTAGACTTTCGAGAGTATTAATAATATTAATTAATCTTGTACACATATTAGATATATATATACTCTTATGATGTTTAATTTGAAATAATTTATATCGCACGTATAGATATTTTATTGAATTCATTGATACCTGGTTCAGCCGGATTCTGCTGAGGTTGAACGTTGTTGTTTTGATCCATGGTCTGTGCGATTCTGACTGTGAGATACCTGCAAAACAGATAATGGCGGGCCGGGAGTTGATCCCCAGGGGGGCCCTCCGACGCTCAAGTCAGTATTTTGGTGTAGGTTTTGGCTGCTGAAAGTAGAGAAAAATAGGGTTGTAATCTCATACCTGAATCAGGGAGGAATAGTACCTTATATACCTGGGGTTACTGCTAGGTTTAGGTCTTTACGTGAGTCGTATTTGCATGGGAGTCTAACTCCCGATGGGCCGAACGGGCCATAGTCGTTGGTCCGTCGATATCCGGGCCTGGAGCTGATCCTGGTAAGGCCGGTCCAGCCGACCCAACCACACAGAAACTTCAATTTTCAATTCAGATTGTATTCAGTCTTTGAGGGTGCAAGAACAGAGAGAAGAAAAAGATCAGAGAGTGTTAGGGTACTAACTTATGGGTACTAGGGGAGCTTTGGAGGCTCTTACATGTGTTGAGAAACACACAATCTCTGTACTTTGTTCTTCTTCTTCTTCATATAGTGAAAAACACCACTAAAAGTGAGAACCTTGGATGTAGATAGTGATACACTATCAAACCAAGTAAAACCTTGTCTTCTTTACTTTTTTGCATTTACATTCCTGCAAAATTAACAAAGCTTTATCAATCTTGTGTTTAAAAGATAACATAACAGTAGTAATATACCAACAAGGAGCCTTTTATTCATATTTATATTTTTTTAATATATATATATTTGCAAATTTTTACGCATAACCAAACAAATGTCCATTTCCTTTTATCCTTGTAGTGTGGTATCAATAGTGCACTATAATGGCTCTACTACATTCAGGGACGGATCCAGAATTTTTTTTTAGTAGAGGCAAAATATTTAAAGTATTCTCATATTACTGATTTTTTTTAAATGGGGGAAAAATATTTAAAGTATTTTTATATTACTGAATTAAATTAATGGAGGCAAAATTTTATTATTTTTTAAGAATCAAAACTTAAAATAATAATATTTTTATATAAAAATTTTTAGAGACAGTGGGAGTAAATACCCCACTTGTCCCCAACGTGTATCCGTCCCCTACTACATTATACCAATTATGATCATATTGAAGTTAAGTTTACAAGGATAAATACACGTGGTAGCTATAAAAGCTATAAATATTTTAGGATAATTGAGGATTTAAATTGTTTTTTTTACGTCATGGATGTGTCACAGGCTTGAATGTCCGAAGGACGGAAACGTGAATGTGAAGCCACTGGGTTAATTAACGAGAGCCAGCCACCAAAAAAGGACAAACTTTGGGCAACCATACACCACATTTAATATATGCAAAATGCAAGTATAATTAAGGAAGTTTCTTGAAACAAGACATGAATAGCTAAAGCCTTTTTGCAGTCCAAACTCCAAACTACACAACTTTCCAAGCCTTGCAACTTTTAAGCATTGCCCATGCCACCCATGTCCAACTCTTCCAGTTTCCACCCTTTATTATCTCTTGTCCCAACTAATGGGAAGATTCCTCCAATGGACACATTAGAGGTACACGTCGGTTTGTTACAGCTTCATTAAGTAATCTGCTGCTCAGACTTCAGCGACTAGAATTGGTAGACCGTAGAATCAAGTAGTTCCATGGTCTTCAATCTTCATGATAGTGCAACTCCTCAAGTGGGTCATTTATTATTTTTGCCCACCAACCGCAAACACACTCATTTTATCCTAATACGCTGATGCAATAAAGTGCTTAATGTTGCATGCTTTCCTCTTAAATTTGGAGAAGAACTTTTTTGTTTGATTTCGAGATATTGACACATCTGTTCTCAATATCTTGTCTAATTATTGTCCCAAACTCTTTAGTTGCTATTGAAAATTCGTCCTCCCTAAGAATCCAGCAAGAAAAATGGTTCACCTTCTCCACCAGTAGTTCTAAAGGATTAACTCATCATCGACACCCATCTTTAGCATCTTCACTACCTGCTTTGAATGGCAAGATTCAACTCTATCTCTCAGCCCAAGAAGTTTACTCTTTTCCTCAACACCTCCTTTCTCTTCCTCTGCATTTTCTATATCCTAACCTTACACTTCCCTGATAAATCCAATGAACCAAAAACCAGCACCAGCAGTTCTTTATTACTTGAAGAATCAATCAAAAGCAGTAGATGCACTGAACTTCATAAGCATCCAGATTATAAGTCCAAGTGTATGTATGTGAAGTCGGATGTCAGCTGCAAGCCTAAAGGGTACATAAACTATCTCCAGATTTATTACTGCACCTGTGGGCAATTTCCAGTTCTTGGCCAAGTTGTTTTGTTACTCTGGCTTCTTGTTATGTTCTATCTATTAGGGGACACAGCTGCAAATTTCTTCTGTTTCTCATTAGAAAGCTTGTCCAAGATCCTGAAACTCTCTCCAACAGTTGCAGGAGTCACCCTGCTTTCGCTAGGCAATGGTGCGCCTGATGTTTTCGCCAGTATTGTTGCTTTCACTCGGTCTAACAGCGATGTTGGCCTAAATAGCATTCTGGGTGGGGCTTTTTTCGTGTCTAGTTTTGTAGTTGGTGTTATAAGTATAATGATCAGTTCTCGAGAAATATCAGTTGACAAGTTTAGCTTCATTAGAGATGTTTGCTTCTTTCTGTTCACACTCTGTTCCCTTCTTTTGATCATCCTTAGGGGCCAAATTAATTTGTGGGGTTCCATTTCTTTTCTTTCTATATACTTCTTTTATGTCTGCGTCGTCTGTATCATGCACCTCCATGACAGAAATCAGAAGAAAGTGGATGTCCAGGACACTTTTGTGAACATGGGCATACCATTACTTGGTTATGCCGATGAGGAAAAACAAATTTCAGCAGACAAGAACAGAAGTTCAGAGCATCAGCAACAGACGCTTTTCAATGTTGATTCATCTTCTTGCTGTTCCCTGGAAATGATTTTATATGTCTTGGAATTACCGCTCTCCTTGCCAAGAAAATTAACCATACCAGTGGTCAGTGAGGAGAGATGGTCCAAGCCATTAGCAGTATGCTCTGTGACAATGGCACCACTTTTAGTGGCAGCACTAATCAACACCCAGAGCCAAAAAACTTTGCTTTCCAGGAGCTCCATAGTGACCTATATGACAGGAGTGCTGATTGGTGTTGTTCTTGGCAATCTAGCATATATGACCACGGACAAGTCCAGTCCACCAAAGAAGTGCTTACTCCCTTGGCTCGTTGGTAGTTTCTTAATGAGTGTAATATGGACGTATATAATTGCAGAAGATTTAGTTTCTTTGTTGGTTTCAATTGGTTACATACTTGGGATTAACCCTTCTGTTCTTGGGCTGACTGTTTTGGCATGGGGGAATTCGCTGGGAGACTTAATAGCCAACGGTGCAATGGCTATGCACGGTGGATCAGATGGGACCCAAGTTGCCATATCCGGGTGCTATGCTGGTCCCATGTTTAACACCTTAATGGGTTTAGGCACACCACTAGTTATCAAGTCATGGTCCAAATATCCAGGATCTTACGTGATTCCTAAAGACCCTTCTCTCGTTCAGACTCTGGGGTTCTTAATTGGTGGCCTGCTCTGGGTACTGGTGATTTTACCAAGGAAGAACATGAAGTTAGACAGGTTTCTTGGGGTTGGCCTTTTAGCCATTTACCTCTGTTTTTTGTCTCTAAGGTTGCTGGGGGCTTTTGGTTTCTTGAAAGTGCACGGGGTTTAGTACACAAACTCCCACGTGTTTTGATGCCATTATTACTTAAAACAGTAAGTTAAGTTTTCAGTAAATATGGATGCTGGAAGGTAGTCTATAGCGTTCGAGTTATGTCTGCCTAACAAGTGTCGTAAGGTAAATTTTCGGTAAATATGGAAGCTGTTAGGTAGTCTATAGCATTAGAGTTATGTCTGCCTAACAAGTATCGATTCAGATAGTACGAGCGGTGGATAAGAAGCTACTACGTATTGTCACATCCAATTTGGACATTTCTTGCAAATTGGCTTGTGGTGCTACTCATTCACAATTTCATGATTGCGTTCTTAGTCCTAAACGTTCTCCGACAAATTTGTGGGGTTAGCTTGCCGCGGTTGGTTTGGGAGACGGAGAGTTACGTTTTTCTTTCAGTTCCGTAGATTTGGCTTTGAATTATTCAGACTTTAAAGTAACTGAGTTGAAAAGCCACTTGGGTTATTTACTTTTTCTATATAAAAAACTAAATTGCAGAAGCTTAATGGGCGACATCCACAATAAGCACAAGTTCCATAAATCTTGTGGTCCTTGAACTTTTGATTGGTAGCATGTTGGTCCTCTTGTCCCATCAACTTGTTGGGAGGTGGACAGACACGTGCGTACAATTCAATTAAAAAGTTAGGTGGCTAAAAGTTTGAGTGGTCTTTGGAATTTTGATAGCTCTGTTTTCACTTTTCCAATCCATTAGCAGCTTTGACAAGAGCATTGTAAAATAAATATAGACATATAAATAGATAGTTGGATTTTGGTTATATTCAGGATTAAGTACTTTCCAGTTTCCCCAACCAATAATTTCAAACGGATGAAAATCCTTCGTTTTCAGATTTTCTATCTGATTCTGTCAGATTTTGGCTGAACGGTACGTTGTCGTGTGGATCCATGTGTTGGTTGCCTGTGAAGAACGTGATGTAAAGATACCTGCAAAATAAGAAAAGGCACGTCGGGGGTTGTGTCCCGATCAGCCCCTCCGACGCTCAAGTTAGTGATTTGGTGAAGGTAAGGCTGCCGAAACAGAGAAAACTAGGTTATGATTACGTACCGTTATCGCAATGATGTTATCCCTTATATATGAGATGGACGTTAGGATTAGGTTAATCCCGCAGATCACGCAGATCACGTAGATCATGTAGATCATGCAGATCATGCAGATCTCTACCTCTGCATGGAAAGTCTCTCTCATATGGACAGCTGGATGTGGGCTTGGACTGGATATCTTTAATAAACCGACCGATCGGCCCAAGGCCTGACAGGGCCGACCCGACCAAAAAGCATAACAAATAATACGTCGCTATATTAATAAAATCGTATGAATATTATGAAAACATAACAATTAACATTTTACTACATTATGAAAAATAATTGGTAGTAGTGTTGAGTTGTCCCTCAGGATCCCACAAAGTAAATCTGATCGCAGTAATAATTTTAAGGTATCACTGATAATTCGAACTCACTCAAAACACTTTGTGGGTAAAAAAAAAAACATGCATATATTCGAACAACCTTATATCTTACTGTTTTCTTTTGTAACAGTGTGTACAAACTTTGGGTTGCATCTTTTAACAGATAAAACAGATTCAAAACGACATATATGCCCAAAATTCTTATTCAAGACAAAAAAAAGAAGAATTAAGCTGGAGGGAACTCAAAAGGTCGATCAATTAAACACATAATTTCTTGCGTTCTAAATCACTGGATTCATTATTAGTATCTACATTTACAAACCAAGAGCCCCAAGAGGAGTTTTGCCTTGACCAGCCTCAAAGTAAAAGATCAACATAGCGACCATGGCAAGCCTAGCGTGCTTAATCTCTGCAACTTTAAGTCTTTCAAGCTTCTCCACATCAGGAATGTAAACACCATCCCTGAGAGTGCCAGCAAATCCCAAGGGGTCAAAGAATTTGCCTCCAGGATAACCCTGTTCACCGGTGGCGTTAGCGAAGTTCTCAGAAGTCCTAGACCATGGTGTGGCCCATTCCACCGACTGTGAATCTGGGTTGAAAAAATCAACCCACCTCTTGCTCTCAACCCATCCCATCAGAATCAACTGTGTCCCCAAGAGAGAGCCGAATGAGAATGGCGCAATGGCACCTGGGTCTGCTCCAGCCTCGAACCATGGTACGCCACTCCATGCTTGCCCCACGAAGATTCCGACCACCGCAGTCATTGCCCATCTGCCATGGATGAGCTCTGCTTCTCTGTACCATTTCAGGAATGCCGGGTCTCTTCCTAGGCCTAGTGGGTCGAAACCGTAGTCACCTGGAAGTCTAAATATTGAACCAAACGATGTGTGTGACGTTAATCCTATATATTAGTCGGATTCGTTTAAACATATTTGTTTACCAAGTAGTACAGAGGGAGTTAGTGTAACTTACGAGCCATCGAGCCACTCGGGGTCAATGAAGTTGCCTCCGCCCCTGACACCAGGAACCCAAGATTTCTTAGGCTTAGCTGCAGCAACCACCACCAACTTCCGTGTACCCGCTACACTCGTTTCAACCTTATTTGCTCCAACTCCCAGAAGGTTTTTGCTGCTTTTCTGCCCTCCACACAAGAATGACGATCCCAATCCATTGAGAAGAGCCCCAGATGTAGCAGCCATGGCTAGAGCTAGCAGGCTAGTTTATTTGCTTCAATTGAAAAGATATTCCTAGTGGTGCTTGGACTTGTATTGTGTGGACAATGGACACTTGGATGGTCTTAACCCTGAAGGGAGCTGCTAAGAAATCTGAAAGAGCGTCGTCGTAAGGAGCCATGTCGGATAATGAAATCTAAAGACGAAATCTAGGTGTTCGTGGATAGATTTCGGACCAATAGGGAGTTGGAGTCCATCCACATCTCCACGTTGGCTATGTAACGTTTGTCTGTCCCCACTTTCATCACATTATAATATTAAACTCTTAATAAGATTACGGTCCTTATTCATTCTAACTAGACTGGCTTCGTATTTTTATTTTTCCCTTTGTGGTATTTGTATCATGGCTATCAAAATTGGTATGAAAAAAAAATATATACCGAATTTAAATATCAGTCAATATTGACCTCTTTCGGATGACGTAGGAGGTAGGGTAGGATATTTTAAATTTTTTTAAAAAGTTTGCAAAAATGTTCCTTAATTTCTTAAAATTTCCGATACTGGTAATTTTAAAAAATTGAATGACCTTTTTACAAAATTTTCAAAAAAAATTTAAATCTCCTACCCTCCCTCGTACCTCTCATTCCCCTCTTCTTTCAAAGTTTTTAAAATTAGTTATTTTATTTACTTCAACTTTTTATAATTATTGTGAATTTTTAATTTTTTTAAATAATAATAAATATTTTTATTACTAATAATAATTATAAATTAAATAAAATTTAAAAATAAATTAATTTTATTTAAATTAATTTTAATGTTTTATATAATATTTATTAATAAAGTATTAATACAAATATTTTATTTTTAAAATAAATAATTTTAAAATATTATTTATAAACTAATATTTTTATAAAATTTTAATTATTAAATCAAAATTTATTTGAAATTTATATATTTTAAAAATATATTTTAAATTTAATTATATTTATTAATAATTATTAAATTAATTTTATAAATTAAATTAAAATTGTGATTATTATTTATTATTATGATTTTTGGAGATATGGTTAAAAATATACAGTACAATTGTGCAATATGACAATGGACTATTTTATAATTTTTTTTAAAATTTAAATACTATTTTATAAATTTAAAAAATTACTTGAAACAATACTCAATATTAACCGGTAGTCCGGTACGGTGCTGTACTAAAATCTACTCCGATATCAAATTTGGTATAATATTCGTAATATTAGTAATAACCTTCTATTTCTTTTATAAATAGATTTAATTTATATTAAAAAAAGTGAACAAGTGACTTTATACGAACTAAAAGGACAATAAAAATTATGCACGAGAGTGAATTTTTCGTTGATCGGGTAGATTTGGCGGGCTCAACTCTCTTCCGTTGCTGGTATATCTCTGCTCATTATATCCACTGGAAAGGAGGGTAAGAGAGAGAGGGAGAGCAGAAGTCCCAAAACTGAGAACAGAGTTTAACAAATAAAAGAATGGCATTGACATCAACACATGCCTATTCTACTCTCAATTTCTGTGTCACTTCTCTTCCAACGCCGAGGAGAAGAAGCAAATCTTTGTCTTTCCCTCTCATTCGGGCATTTTCGTTTTCCCATGGACCTACTCTCTTCCATGCAGCAAAGCACACAGTATTGTTTATCTTTTTCATCCTGAAACTTTGCTACCATGTCCATTCTTGTTTGTTCATTGCTTTTTCCTTTTTAATGTCCCTCCTTGAACTTGAAGTGCTCTTCTGTGAGCTTTGAGGTGGGCTTTGGAATTTTGCATTTAAGGATTTCAAAAGCTGCAATCTGCATTGTCTTCCTGTGAATGTTGACTTCACAGGATGTATGCAACTTCTTTGGGTTAAAATTGATTCTTTGATTTATCTTTTTAGTGTTTCTTCATTGGTAAATACATTTTCAGTGGTTTTATTGTGTTTCTCGATCGATTCTAAACCTAAAGTATATAGCTTCCGCAGTCGTGTATGCTGTCTTTCTAATTCCTTGTGATTCTTGATTATCAAATGCATTTTCTAGTGGCTTTGGTCCTCTTTTTGTTTACCTTACAATTGCATTTACTTATTTAGGAAAAAGTTCTACTCATTGTGCAAGACACCTGTGTTTGAACTTCATCTCTTGTATTTTCATGTTGAACTTTGAACTTATTTTTCCGTACGGATGTTAATTCTAGTGGTTAATTACAAGAAAATTCATTTGGAACTTGCTTTTCTAGGTTGATACATACATAAAAAGTGGCATGGTTATTGGTTTAGGATCTGGACAGGCTTCTGATATGGCTATACATTATTTGGGTCAGCAACTTCAGGCGGGCACTCTGAAAGACATAGTAGGAGTACCCACGTGAGTTTGTATTCTCCCATGTCATTGTGGATGGTATTTTTTTTTCTCTCCTTTTTTCTTTAATATGACTTTCCATATCTACTTACAACCCTCGTTTCTTAAGCTGCACTTTCTTTTGTACATGAAAGATGTCGTAAATAATACCCCAATAAAGACATTTTGAATATTATCATCAGTTCCCTTTCAGTTAATCTGACCATCAGTACCAACGCAGGAAAAGTTCTGGATGCTACTTTGTAAGTATATTCTACATTCCTTTTATTAGTTCTCTATGAAGGAAAAGATTTGAAATTTCCAGCTTGTCTGTATTTTCCCAATGTTTTTCCTGTGATCGTTTCCTATACCTCTTTTTCTGTACTCCTTTGGTTGATTTTTTAGGCTAGTATTCAGCTATATATATGATAGTAAAATGAAATTTGTTCCATTATTACTTTTCATTTTGTCACTGAAATATATGTCTTGCTTTTAATTTTTATGCAGGTCTATGTATTCTGCAAGTGAAGCAGCAAAGGCAGGCATCCCATTGGATCAATATCAATATTGTTCTCGTGTAGGATGGACCTAACGTTTCCTTTTATTTCTTTCCTTGTTTATTTGAAAAACATCAGTTAAATAGTTATGCAATTGCTAGTGCAAATATGAAGGCAAATGTGGACTAGGCTGAAATTTTTCTTAATTTAGGGCCTGCTAAATTAGCTTGTCACAAAAACATGAGAAGAAGAATTCTCTGAATTGTTAGTATCGAGTATAGATTAGAGTGAGTATTGCTGAACTTGATTTGGAATGTTGTACAACATATTTGTTCCTTGCTTGATACAAGAAATTCAAAATTTGAAATAATATCATTGAATTATGTTGTTTTGAGATAGATTGACTTTGCATTCGATGATGCTGATATTCTAGAAGAAGAGACACTTACTGCTGTCATCGGCCGAAGAAAACCGCAATGTGATGAGTCCATCATTCAGGAAAAGGTGAGTGCAGCATTCTTATGTCCAACTATATGGCCCGGGATCTTTATCAAAGACGTGTTCAATAACTGAAATTTAACCCTCGTACAATCGTTTGATGTTGATAAAATTTCATTTCAGAAAATAAAATATTGTCATTTATTTGTTTGCTTCTATGCAGTCAATACTAAATGCAGCCAACAAACTTGTATTCATGATCACAGAAAAGCAGTACAAAGGTGGCCTGGACGGTTCTATTCCAGTTTTAATCCAATCCGTGAGCTGCTGTTACTTTGTTATATGTATGGCATTAACTTCTGGTAAAAGAAATCATTAACTGCTGAAGACTTACTATTTCAGCTTAACTGGATGGAAATTGCTGAAGAGATTGATGACTTGTTTTTGGGTGATGCTGAGGTATGATCTTCACAATGCAATAATACTAGATATATCCATTATGCATCTTTTGAATAAATTCTTGTCCACTTTCATTGAGAAATCCAGAGAGATAGGACTTGTTATAATTGACTTCGAAAGTTGATAATTTATTACCATTGTAGAAAAGTATTAAATAATTTGCGTCAAGTAGGACTCCCACTAGACTCTCCAAAAAAAAAAACAGACTATTATTGTGGTGTCTAAGAGTTTTCTGTAAATACTTTTTACCTTTCAGTGTCATGACATGAGGAGCGTTTCTTAGTTTTCGAGTCAGTAGGCCTCCTTTGAAAACTAACCCTGTAATTTGATTAATTTTCCTTAAATTTATGGAATTTTGACTTTCAAATGCTCCTTCCCGCCTTCATACAGGTATGGAGGAGACCATACATAGGGAAAGCAGGTCCTACGGGAGGTGATTTTCCAGTAGTTACGAGGGAGGGTCATAATATTCTTGACGTCATCTTTACATCTCCAATACAAAGCCTTGGTGGGTTTTGTAATAAGGAAATTTTCTTGCCGCATCTCTTTGTTTCAATATTTCTTGTTTCCTCAAATCAAATACAATTATGAACACTTTTCAAGGATAAAACCTCAATTCTGATTAATTCTATTAGCATTATTGGCTAGTTGCAAAAAGCCACTTTGTTAGAATGTCTAAGTCTAGTATCAAGACAAAATCTGGGGGAACTCACAAAACTAATTTCAGAAACTGGGGTTGAAAAGTCTCAATAACTATGTTTTCCGTGATATAACAATCCTAATTGCAGCTGAGGTGGCTGAGAGCCTTGCTAAAGTTAAGGGGGTCGTGGATCATGGAGTTGTTTCCAAATTTCCGTAAGTTTCTTTTTTTACTTCTGAACTCTTTGTTTTTTCACTATAATTATACATTTTAACTTTCTGCATTGTGGAAGATTTCGTGTATTTTATCTGATGAAATGAAACCACTCAAAATAATGCTTAAATGTCCCTTTATTAGTTATCCTATTAAAGAAGATAAGCTTTCGAAGAAATGATCAGTCATGGAAACCATCCAATGATACTTATCATGGCCCATGTTCTTAAAGAAAACGTTTCATTTTAGGAGGATAAGGGCTTTATCTAAAAGTATTCGAGGGCTTAATATATTTTCTGTACGTCCAAGAGCAGGAAAAGACTTCCCCTGCTTGCGTTATGCTGAACAAATTAAGCTTCATTAAAGTCTAATATTGTTAAGAGAAAATTTCAACTAAACAGACGGATCAGTGATAGAAAGTAAAAGACTTGTGACGCAATACTAATAATCCATGGTTGTCAAACCATCATGGAACCCGAGATGAAATTAAGTATGGCGGTTAGAAATGCATTTTGTCTTTTGACCCACCAAACTTTGACTTTGAGGACAATATCAGGGCTTTCACTTCATCTACTTTACAAGGCATATCCTTAACTTGCATCTAAGAAAGGCTTAGATTCACCTTTCAGATCTGTTGCAGTGTTATTTATGGTATTTTCATTTGCATACTGCAGATGCACAGCAGTAATTGTTTCGGAAAGTGGGCTCTCCATAGTTGACAACCTCAAAATTAATGCGGGCAGTGATGGAATGTGATTGTTGTTGAACTCTGTCTGTACATAACCTTTGTGTAAAGTTAGTTGGTGCTTACTAAGAAAAGAGGCATTGGATTACAAATCACTGAGAAAAGTTAAGCCAAAAACCATTTCAACAAGGTATCTTTTTTGTTTTCGTACCCTTTCTCACTGTATTTTCTTAGAGTCTATGTTTTCTCACTTCATCACAAAAATGTCAGTATTGTATCTATCAAATTAATACTCTATGCTTGTGTTTTCTGATCATCTTTTTATTATGCATCGAATATTTTAAATATCGCACTAGTTTCTCTATTCCCTGGGTCTCAACCAACATAACATGTTGGGAAAAGAAAAGTAGTATGCTTTTGCTTTTCGGCTTTCGGTTCCTTCTTTTCGCTTTCTTTCTTTCTGTTTATTTTCTGCTGACTATAATATATGAAAAAAGGGAGAATGACGTTTACCCAAAAGAGAAAGAAAAAGGCACTTGTAATATATCTGGGGTGCTAGGTCGATGGGTTTAAGAAGAGATTAAAAAGTAAGGAAAAAAATGTAAGGGCTTGATTGTTAGATTATCATTATAAGGGCAATAGTTTGATATCTTATTTTTAGAAAATCTTCCGTACCTTTTATTTAGTAGAGGAATGAAACTCATTCCTTAGTATTGGCTCTTTTTATTATAAATATTTTTAATACTAATTAATTAATTAAAATATAATTAATTAAAATAATAATATTAGTTAATTAATTAAGTTATATTTAATTACAACATAATTAATTATTACAACATAATTAATTAAAATATAATTCATTAATTAATTAAAATGTTGTAATTAATTAATTAATTAAAATATAATTAATTTAAATATTATAATTAATTAATTAAACGTCAAATTCAGATTCTATTTTTAAGTTGGTAGTGGGATCATGTCTTTTATTACGTGTGTGTGTGTGTGTGGCCTTGGGTCAAGTGCAGTTTCTTTTATTAGTGCAGTTCCTTTTATCATAGTTAGTGGGTTCGTGCAACAGTTAGTGTAGGAAGTAGTCAAGTGCAGTTCCTTTTATCATAGTTAGTGGGTTCGTGCAACAGTTAGTGTAGGAAGTAGTTGTTTTTCTCTGAGGCTATTTGAAGCCATCATTGTACAGACGTTAGGATTATTGAGAAATACATCAAAACTGAGTTTCACTCAAAAACAGGTCCTCCGGTTCCCTTCTGAGCTGGTACAAAATTGGTAAACACAAGAAG
>JAOSBP010000206.1:20090871-20104010 GCA_027563825.1 Erythroxylum mucronatum
TCCCATAAAGATTATTTCCTTGTGGATTTCACAATGATTTATATCTTGCTCATCAAGGATTAATGTTGTCTTGACCTAAAATAATTTCTTAACCAATTCTATACATTTTATTATTATCAAAACATAAGTAGGATTTGATTTGTCAACCACCATTGGTCCAACAGAGATATTTGATGTGCGAGGATTAGACTTCATAGAACCATTCCAATCCTCTTCAGGTAACACTTACATATTAGTTAGAGTTGACTATGTTTCCAGGTGGGTTGAGGCTGTAGCTACTCTAACTAATGATAATAAGGTGGTTCAAAAGTTCATTAAGAAGATCTTTACGAGATTTGGAGTGCCCAGAGCTATTATAAGTGATGGAGGGAGCTAGTTTTGCAACAAATTGTTTGAGGCTCTTCTGAAAAGATACAATGTTCATCATCGAGTGGCGACTCCTTACCACCTCCAAACTAGTGTTCAAATGGAGGTGGCAAATAGAGAGCTAAAGAATATTTTGGAGAAGGTAGTGAGCACCTCATGAAAGGATTGTGCGTTGAAGCTAGATGACACCTTATGGGCTTATAGGACAGCTTTCACGACACCCATGGGAACTACTCCATGTAGACTTGTATATGGCAAGGCATGTCATTTACCTTTGAAGTTGGAGCATCGGGCCTATTGGGCCGTTAGAAAGTTAAACATGGATTGGAAGCTTGCAAGTGAGAAAAGATTGCTACAACTTGACGAATTAGAAGAATTAAGGTTTGACGCTTATGAAAATTCCAAGTTGTACAAGGAAAGGACAAAGAAGTGGCATAATGCTCACATCAAGAAGAAGGAGTTCAAGAGTGGAGACTTGTGCTTTTGCTCAATTCATGACTTCGATTATTTCCTGGAAAGCTTAAGTCAAGATGGAGTGGACCCTTAGAGTTTATTCAAGTGTTTCCCTATGGAACTTTGGAGTTGGAAAATGACAAGGGTGAAGCATTAAAGGTCAATGGGCATAGATGCAAGCTATACTATGGAGGGACATACTCACAAGAAAAGGGAAGTCATCTCTTTCCTTTCTTCTACTCCATGAATACATGTGAAATGGTCAAGCTAATGACCTTAACTTAGCATGTTTACCCTTCTTTTGCTTGCTTTTGCTTACTTGTGTGTTTGATTTGTTTGGTTTTAATTATGTTTGGATTGAATTTTATTTGAGTTTTAACTTGGTTTCTTTTCAAATTTCTTGTTGGTTAGTTGATTTTGATGTGTTGGTAGGTTGATTGAATGTTGGGAATGCATACTAAACTTAGAAGAAGGCTAAGAAGTTGGAGAAGTTGGACAATCCCCTATTGTGGGAATTGGGTTAACTTCCATGAACGTGGGAAGGCTTTCTAGAAACTTTCTAGAGCCTTAACCAACGATCGTGGAAATGGTCCCATTTTTTACGAGCGTGGGAAGGCTCTCCAAAAACTTTCTAGAGCCTTAACCTATGATTATGGAAATCATAGGGATTCCCACGATCATGGGATCCTTCGACAAAAACTTTTTTTAAAAACTCTTTTTTCTTCTTCTTTCTTCACTTTCCCTCACTTTCTCTCTCTACAATCGACTCTCTCACTAACCCTAGCTTCGAAAATCTTTCATTTTTCTCCCAAAATTTGGTATTTACTTCATCTTTTCCATCATTAATCACTTCTTTTACACTTATTTCACACTACACCTTCAAGAATATAAGGATTTGGTGAGTTCTTATTTCCTTCTCTCTCTAAAACGTACTCACTCTCTCTTTTGCCTATTTTTGCAGATTTTTCTTCTTTAATGGCTCCAAAGAAGCTTGTCACTCAGAAACCCATCGACCAATTGCATCAACAAGTCTATGGTGAAGGCAAAACTGACATTGCGGCAAATTTTTGTACCCCATTCCTAATTTTTTTGGACAATGAAGGTATGCGATTTCAGGACTTTAAAGATAAAGAATTATTGCCTCCCCGATGCTTTGCTTTTGAATTGCTAGAAACTCAAGGTTTAAGGCGTAATATTGAATGATTAGTTGCAAATATTGATTAGGGTCGGTTAATTCGTTATGATGTACTGATATACCCCATAATAACAGTTGATTTTTTTAACAATGTGCATTATAATCCTAAAATGGTTACATTTTGGTTTAGAATAGGTGGTCATGTTTATAAGCTTGATTATATAGTCATTCGTGCACTTTTTGACTTGTCAAACACTAAAATTTTAAATGATCATGATGACTTCTATATGGATGACTATTGGAAAAGCCTTACAGGTGAAAACACATTTGATTCTAGGAATACACCGAACACCTTAATTCATAGCACTGAGCACTTATTGCTTTATAAATTTTTGTGCTTAATTGTCTTTAATAAAATTGAAATCAATAAATGTTCGACTAAAGAACTTTTCTTTCTTTGGTGCATGGATCGCAGAGTTAAAATAAATACCCTGTATCAGATTTTTAGGTCTATTGTGAGTTGCATTAATAAGAAAGCTCATATTTTAATATAGATTATATTGTCACTGCTTTGACTTCGTTTTATCATCTTGATGTGGATACTATACGTACTGCTAATTATGATGTGTTTGATGTATTGTATTTAATAAACTCTGAAATTTTGGAGCTCCATTCTATAGAGCTTTAAAATCCTCAGATGCGTACTGCTGTCAAGAATAGGAAGGGTAAGAACGTAGCCACGTTGCAACCATCGACCTCTCAGGCACCACCAGAGCCTCAAGAAGAAGCAGTCAAAGATGAACCAATAGCAACAACAAATGTTGATCAGTTTCAGCAAATTCTTGATCAAATGGCCACAAATTAGCAACAAATCATGCTGAAAATCAAAGAACTCAGCAACAAGTGCGATAAGTACACAAGGAGCAGTGGTATATAAAGAAGAAGTTCCTAAAATTCTTCCAAAAAAAGAATATTAAAGTCTCATCCCCTACGCCTTCACCACCTCAATCTCTATAAGCCTTCTTTCCTTTCACTATTTATATTGTTTTATTTACTTTGTTAGTTGTTCTATTTATTTGCTTGGTTGATGTTGTGTTTGATGTTTTGATTTCATTTTGTGGTTTCCTTGTCACATTAAGGACAATGTGTTGTCCAAGTGTGGGGAGATGACATTTTCCTTATCAATTGCATCATTTAAAATTGTTTTATTTATTATTTAGGATGCATGTTTTAGGCATATTAGGTTGTTGTTTGATGTTGTGTTGTGTTTTACCACGAGATTTTGTCATGCTAGTTGGAATAAGATTGAATGCATGCTTAAACTTGAATTAGGCTACTTGAGTAGAGAGTGAATCATATTGAGTGATGAAAAGTAGCTAGTTGTATAAGCTTACTCAAAATGTGACACTTGAGCAATGAGCTAGTGTAGAGATGCATAATGAATTTTCATTTGAGCCAATGTGAGGATTGATCTTATATGACTTCATCTACAGTCATCTTATTTCTTTGAGTGTGTGATGCCCCTTTAGGTTACTACCTTCAGAGCTTGCTTTGAATTAGTTTAAGTCTACTAGATGCATGCTTAATAGAAATGATTAAGGCCTTTTTTATGATAACCCTTGGCTTGAATGACCTACTCTTGTTATTATCCCTTGGTAGCCCCGTTGAGCCTTATCCTTTTTGTTTCTTGAAAACACCTCATATTTCAAAACCCAAAACCTCATTAGCCTACCCATTCACAAGCTTAATAAACTATTAAGTGATGCGCTACTTTGAGATTGTTGGTACAAATTTTTTCTTTCCGAGATGAGTTGAGTTATACTTCTACTCTTTGATCACCTGTATCTAGTTGCTATTTTGTTTGTTGTTTCTTCAATTATATAAAAATTAAAAATTAAAAAAACTGAAAAAATGAAGAACATTTTGGGTAGCATCAATTAGTCCGGAGTAGTAGTATATTTACATTTGTATATCTCAGAATATGTTTTATATCCCTTTGTTCACTTATTACTTTATGCATGCTTGTGTTAAATCCTTTACCTCTTTTAACCCACCTTAACCCTTACCATGTTATAATTCAAAACAAGCCTTTTTAATCTATTTATGTATTTAATCATTGTAGAGGAAAATTGGTGTATTAGCAAACCTATGATTGTGTAGTTTCCTATAGGAAGCTTGAGCAAAACATTAACCATTAAACAATTGAGAGAAATGAGTGAAGCTGTTAGGAAGATTCATTATGTGTTTATACTTATCTTTGAGTGATGGTGCCATAAATTGAGTTTGCTTATGTACACTAATGAAAAGTAGCTATGATATGTGTAATAGCTTAATACGTGAGTTGGCTAAACTTTGATGGATTCCATGCTTTGATCTTTATGAAAATGAAATGATAGAATTGGTTGGTTATGTTTAATTTTTCTTGAGGATAAGCAAGGATTTAAGTGTGGAGAAGTTGATAGTTGTGCATTAGTATGTGTTTTTTCTAAGTTTTAGGTATGTTTTTCTTGCATGATTGGTTAGTGTTATTGTGTTTTAGGACTTGTTTTGTGTGTTTTTGTTTAGTTTGATGTTCATGGTTGTTCTTTTGTGTTTGATATTGGTTTAGGGTAGGAATTGATCATTTTCGTGTAGGAATGGAGGGTGGACACCTTTGTGATTGAGTTAGGGAGCAAGAGAAGAGAAGATTAGTGGAGATGCTAAAAATCAAGAACCCACGATTGTGGAAATGGGCATGTTTTCCACGATCATGGGAAATCTATGGAGAAAATTTCTATTAAGTTAACCCACGATCGTGGGAACTGAAAATCTAAGAGACACGCGGGTTTCATGTATTTTTTTAGGTTTTCATGACTTTATAAGACATAGAATCTCGAGAAGTGCCACAGGGTTGTGAAACTTGCTTCCTGGAGCTAAAAGACAGACTAAGAGCCTAGAGATAGGGGAGATTCAAGGTTTCATTCCCAATTAGGCAAAGAGCACCCCGTCATCTAGATTTTCCAGATTAGGCAAAGAAGAGGAGGAGCTACCCCGTCCAGTCTTATTTCAATTTCTTTATCTTCTAGCATGTTTATCATGGATTATTTGATTGTTAGGGATGTTATGGATATTATGATTGATTAAAACAAGTTTTAGGGTTTGTTGTTGAACAATTTGTGAACCTTTGATTATTGATTTAATGATATAAATGTTTTTGTTATTTATTGTGCTTATACCTTGCAATAAATAGAGAGAGTGAGCTTAGTAATCTGTGTTAATTGTACAACGAGAGTTGACAATTAATAGACCTATAAATAACAAGTTATTGATTTGTTAGGAAGAGATTTTATTAGATCAATACACTACCTATAGGATATCTTCATGTCTAGTCGAATGTTTAGGAAAGGGTTTGCACATCGAGTGATCCCAAAGTTATTTCTAATTTATTTAACTAGTGACATTTAGTTACACCTTGAGCGAGGGTAGCTAGAATTTAAGGAAATCTTGAGCCAAGCATAAAATTGAATCAATTAATCAAAGAGGAGTAAATAAGGATAATGACAACCCCTAATGTTTAATCTTGATTTTCTCCAAGTCTTAGTTTACAATTTTGGTTTGATTTGCATTGTTCCCTGTTACTTTTAGTTTGTCTTTATTTTACTTATCTTTTTAAATTTAATTGAAACGATTTCTTAAACAAAGAACAATCTGAATGAAGTGGTGCTGAAGCACAATCCTCGTAGGATGAATATCTTCTTTCAACAACAAGTACATCCTGTATACTTGCAGTTTTGATTGTAAGACTAGTAGTGTGTTTTGCATTCAATATACACCTATAGATCTATTTTATTCAAACACATTTTGTCCAAGTCTACCTTTAGATTGCTCATGTTCTAAAGGTGATGAATGTTGATCGATCATGAGTAGATGTATAGAATGTTGAGTTCTTGTTATGGTTTGGAAAGTTATTCCTCTTTTCTTATGATCATCTAGTATTAAGAAATATAGAAATTGTGAAAGTGCTTGGGATTGACTTTGATTTTGATGTTTTGCCTAAGGATAGTCAAAAGCTAAGTATGAGGGAACTTGATATATGCTTAATTGTTGATACATTTAATCCATGACACTTAGTGATTAATGTTTTAAAATGTTTAAGACATTCACTTTTGCTTATATTTGGTTTTAGGTACAATTTGGAAGCATAAGGTCTAAAATGAGTTGAAAGCACATTCTTTAAGCTGTGTTCTTGAGATTCACACTCAATTGTCTTCATGGAGCAAGAAGGAGAAGGATTAGAGTAAAGAGGAGATAAGAAAATGTAAAAAATGAAGTGTTTATGGTGCAGTACATGCTCATAGCTGTGACTATCAAGGAGCATTACAAGTCACGACTATAATATAAGTTTTCATGGGCGTGGCTCAAATGCACCACCATGACTCTTGTTGTTATGGTCGTGACTCAAGTTGTCGTGCCCATGACTTAACATGGACAGGCTTGACTTTTTTGACCTGGCACCGAAGCCTAATTTTTCACTATAAATGTAACATGTTAAAGGCAGAAAGAGTTGGAATCATTTTTGGGGTTTTGGGAGAAAAAAGAGGGGCAGAACTCGACTTCGTTGGAGACCAATGGAGGTTATGGAGGGTTAAGTTTCTCAACATCGGGTAGGACGTGATATCGATACTGAAGAATACGGCTAAGCATATCTTCCTTTGTTTTTGTTGTTCTTTCTCTCTTAGGGATTGATTATGTTATCTTATGTTTGTTGTTTGGGTTTTGTGTACGAATGATCTCAATGCATTCATTGGATTGTTTTATTACAAATCCATTGCTAGGATCTTCAATATAATATGTAATCATTATGTTGAGATTTGTTAGTAACTACTAATGGTGTCGAATCATGAGGGATAACGTAACCTTGGTTAAATGACTTAAGCTTATGTGGTTGTTACCTTAATTAATCTATTTTCCTGACTTGTAATGCAGTTGTCTAATTAAATCTAGAGAGCTTATCCTAGGTTGTTCAATGGCTAGGTTTGGTTGAAGAACTTGTTTAATTCTGTGTAGGCCGAGATTGAACTAATGGTTGAATCCTTAACGCATTCATCACTAAAAATTGTAACATCCCACTACCATAAGATATATGTCCGACATTCTTCAGAATATCCGAGTAGATACCCTACGGAATGGCATGTTAGAGCAATCACATTCACTTCATATGGCATCATAAAGAACACAAGTATTTAAAATGTTAACATATCTTATTTCATTAACAAAACATGTTTTACATTGTCATTTCATTACAAACCATCCATATAGATATAATACAAAAATCAATTGTGTTCACACAGTTTATACAAAATATTCTACATGAGATGAAAAACTATACAAAAGCACTTTATCTAAACTCCTCAGATGATTGATGACTAGACCTTTGAGCCATATCTTGATCCCGAAAAGGATAATACTAAACTTCAACTAGATTGCTTCACAAGCAAGGTCTCCTTTCAGTACCTGAAAATCAACGTTGCAATTTTGATGAATTTTGTGAACTCAATGAGTGAACCACCATCGATGTGTTCACTCAAAACAGATCATATATATCATATGAATAAAACACATCTCGATTAATATAACATATCATTCAGATTTATACCTCGTATATCACATTATTCATTATGCTTCAACAAGCACCTTAACAATACAATCACTTAATCATTTCAGAAGCACCTTCTAAATGCAAAAAAAAAATTCATATAATCATCTCAAAATATTTCACTTATTTATCACAATTTTTCATATCACCGTCAAGTTTATAGGCATTTAATAATGCTATCTCAATATAATCCAACATTAATTTACAAACAATTTCATAAATACATGTAAAGATACAATTTTTCCTTCCTATTCTTCATGCTAAAAAAAAAGTCGATGAATCAGAAACAAGAAACAATTAAGACAAAGACTCCATTTTTTCCTCTTTTCGGATGGTAAATATTTATCAAAACATGGAGTGTGAATCAAACCCATGTTCGAATGGAAATTGAGATACTGATGCAAGTTGTTCCCTTTTGAATCAGATTGATTCATATCTGAAAGAGGTTGACAATAAGTTCTTTCAAAATTCACTATTTTTTCTCATTTTTATTGTTTTCTTTACTTTGCTTTCATTAGTTCAGTTTCATTTTATTTTCTTATTTGAAAATCAACAAAAACCCCTAACCTAAATATAGATTATTTTCATTATAAAAAATTTACACACACTTTCTGTGAGATCGACCTAGACTCATCACTAGATATAATTTTAGGTCTGGTTATTTTACGTAGTAATAGGACACGCTACCAAATATTGTTGCAGAATTTTGTCATTGGATTGCACATTGTAGGTAAAAGACCATTAAAGTTATTTTATGACAATAAGTCAACAGTGTTATATTCCAACAACAACAGGAGCTCATTGAAGTCAAAACAGATAGACCTCAAATTCTTGGTTGTTAAAGAAAAAGTTCAAAATGGTCAAATGCCTATTAAACATATTAAAACAATCTCCATGGTTGCAGATTCCCACATTGAGGGATTACCACCAAAAGTCGTTCATGAGCATGTCGCTCATATATGTATTGTATCTATTAACGATATGTCATTTTAATGGGAGTTTGTTGTTTCAGATGATTTTCAATTATAGACACTTTTATGATTTATTTGAACTTTAAAGATTGTTTGGTTGATCTCACTAAGGAATTTGGACCAGTTGGAAGTAGGCATGTTAAGATCACGTTACATGTAACTTCCATGGTACATATCTATACATGATCTATGTTGTTCAATTATATTAGCATATGTTACCATTGATGGGTTTAGTTATGATATGCATATAATGGAAATCACTTTGATCCTATATTAATATAATTAATGAATAAGATTGATTAAAGATATATTTGGTAGTGATAGCAAAGTTTGAGCTCATAAGGTTATAACATGATATACAATTAAAGGAGTTATATATATCACCCAAATGGGAGATTGTTGGATTTAATCCAATGTGTGGGCACAGACACACACACACACACATATACATATATAAATATAATAATTGTATATTATGGTCCATCGTAAGCTTAAGCCTAGTTAAAGTGATCTATTCAGGATAAAGGATTTGGGTTATAAGACATCTAATAAAGTATGAGCTTATAATGTGTAAAGATCCAATAGGACAAAATAGAAATAAGAAAAGCTATATAAAGAATTAGGGTTATGGTCCCTAAGTGATATGCACGAATATCTTTTATGATATCCCATCAATTAGAAAAGTAACAACCCTTGAGAGAAAACAAACGTTCATATTGACTTGGAAGACGAATATTCACAAGACTCAATAATCACATTGTTCTCATAGATCCAAGTATGCTTCCACAACATATCTAAATACTTAAACCACATCAACAAAATTAACGAGTATATAAGCATTTAACAATAACAATGAAAGAAAAAAATATAAATCCAAGAGCAAACCATGGATGAGTAATCTAGATGGACGATTAATAGGAGGAGATGGACAGTGGAAGAACAACTGAAGAAGATGAACAACGACTACTATTGAAGAAAACAACAAAAGACTTTAAGAAAGAACACAAAATGAGTAAGGGAGGGGACTTTAGCTACAAGGTTTAAAATCTAATGAAAACAATGTCTTTTCTTTTTATAACAAATGACGTGGTTTTTGTTTGATTTAAAACATTAAAGCCAAAGCGCGCCCAACAACGTCGTTTGTTAAAAAAACATCATTTTCTACTAATTTTAAAAGTTAAATAACAATGACGTCGTTTGTTGTTCTTAATTGGCAACGATTTAATAGAACGTTGCCAAGTGTTTAACAAGTGGCAACAATTTATGGTAATTATCACCAACATAAAGGCCTTTTAGTGATGATCCCACGTAATTGTCACTAAAGGGATATATTTGGCAACGATTTTATAAAATCATCGCCATTTCTTTTCATATTTATGATAATTTTTTAATATAGGAATTTTTGTCATATATAATATATATATAATAGGATATAATATATATATAAAAAATAGATATTTGTGACAACAAATAAAATTGTCAAATCATATTTTTTGAAAAGCGATCAATAAAAACTATAAATTAATGTAATATAAATTAATTTTGTGTTTTTAGTTTTATAAATTGGAAGGAGTGACATTGTTGTTAACTAAATTTATTTTAGACTTCCAACTATTGTCCATAATATTAAATTGGATTTTTAAGAATATGATATTAATATGTAATATTCATTTTTATTTTTTACTATATTGCAAAATTTTCCCTAATAAAGAACAAATCGATGTAGAACAAATCTCCTTATCAATCACTAATCACCACTTGCCTTCCATGGTCGATCTTCTTCTTCTTCAAAGTTTTTAGTATCATCTGAACTACCTTTCTTTTTTATTATCTATATCTCATTTTCTATTAGGAAGCTATTATATGAACGTTTGATTGTATATACTATATGTTGTGTAAAGCTTCCTCAAATCTTCAAGAGAACGTAGATGGAATTGGAGGTGATGGCGATGTCCTTATGGTCTGTAGAGGATTAGGGAAATCAATTTGTTTGTAATAGTCATCGATTGCAAAAACTATGTATGTTCATTGTGACGATGTTGGTCATTTATTCGGGTATGTATGTGTTTGAATTTGGGTTCCTTATATCTTTTGGTTTAGCTTTGATTGTTCTATACTGTTTGCTTATTAGGTGAAATGCATGGTACGTGCGGTTCATCTAATACAATGATCTATACTGCATCTAGGAAATCATTCACTGTATCTTCTGAAAATTTAGTTAAAGCAAAGAAGTTGTTAGAAAAGGGTGTCAATACACTACGACAAAAAGAGATTTAGGAAATGACATGTTTGTAACAGTTTAAAATGTGTTGCTAAAAATTAATATAACAAAAAAAATTTTGAAGTGTCATATTTACTAATATTAAAAGGCAACGATAATAATAATTTGTTGCTACATATAAGAAAAGGCAACACAATTTAAAAAATGTTGCAATAAAGTCTTATATATGCAACATTTAGAATTGTTGCTACAGTTCTAGTCACCTATTTACTAAAGGATATTTACTAATATCTTATATATTTTATATATCTATTTACTAATGTATATTTAAAATATAAATTTTCTATTTATTAATGATTATTCATAATATGTCTAGGAAAATTAAATTACCCACTAATTTTTATTTAGTAAAATTAAAACATAGGAGTTGTAATTTTTTAATAGTAGTAAATTTTTAAAGCCTGACCTGAGGCTTTTGATTTGAATCCGAATACAATCAAACCTAACCAAACTCAATTAAATATATTATGTAATTTTTTAGTAATAGTAATTTTATCTTTTTTTAGTGAATTCAAATTCATATCATGTAATCATTAAAAACGGAATTTGAAAATTTTATTAAATGTAAAAAATTAAAAAATTGATATACAATTTAAAATTAATAGGAGGCTTTTTTATTATTATAAAGCCAAACCTTTTTTTATTATTATAAAGCCAAACCTTTTTTTGAAAAATTAAAATAAATTAATAGAATAACTAGAGGAGGATGACAAGTCATTTGAAGAGTGTAAATACTCTCCAACAATAGAAAACAACCAAAAAAATGACAACAAACTCTCTTTGATACTTTATTTGCTTTGTTTTCTTTACTTTGTTTATTACACTCTTAAATTAATTAATTAATTATCTTAGTTTTATTTTTAATTAAGATTAGTAAGTTTAATAATTTGTTTTTTTATGAGATTGATCCTTTATTATTACTACAATTTTAATAAAGTTTGCAGCTTAGTAGGAAACCTATATTTTTGACCATTTATTGTATAATTACTTTTATGTGATAGATAACTAAACCTTGTTATCTCAGTTTGCTCTAGAATTGTTGATCTTTGATGTAATACTAAAGACAAGTGGCTATAGAAAGCTCTACTAAGTCTTGCATGCTTTCTATGTCTGTTAAGTTACTTAGTGCCAAGTATTTCGTGGACTGTAGTTGATTGTTAGTGCCAGCAATTAAACAGTTAAAGGAGATTAGAGTTGTGAATTTCTTGTGCATACTTTATAAGCAATCAACTCTAAACTTATAGGTTTTACTAATCGCAAGCTGATAAATGTGAAATGCATTGTGTTTTAAGGTATAATTTGATATCTGTTTATCTATTTATTCGATTGTTTAGTATGTATTTTTGGCATAATAGTGTTAGTTTATGAATTATTTGTGTTTAAGTGTTTTTATGGGTTAGTATAAGCGTTTGACCTTAATTATTATGCCTTTGAGGTACCTTGATGTGTTTGTTAGTGTCTTAGGGTCAATAGCGAAGAACAGAGAAGTTTCGAAGAGACTTGGACAAAAACAACGACCTACGATCGTGGTAGGCAGACCATGATCGTGACAGAAGCATAAGATGTTAGACCCTGACCTTTTCTTGGAAGTTAGAACTGTTAAATGAGAACTGGTTGGCGATTATTCATGTGTAAAAAAAAGGAGAATTTATGAATTTGAAATGAAATAGAAAAGATGGGTTAGATACAAGATGGATTATATGTGAAATGTTGGAAGTTAAAAGCTGGAAAATGTAATTGAAACATATTCATTGAGCATGCTCTGGTGTTTTAGCCATAACTTGATTTCTAGTTATCCAAATGAGATGATTTTTTATTTGGAGTAAACTAGGGATATAAGGCTACAAATTGTTTGATGAAAACTAGTTTTGATTCAGTCTCTAAGAGTATCAATTTTTGGATGGAAGTCAAGCGTAGGATAATGTTTTAGTGTAAGAACAGTCCGAAATGTTTGGTGTATAACTTTCAGATTTATGAACCAAATTGAATGATTTTGGTGTCAATAGAAAACTTAAGACAATGAGAAACATTTTGTTTAGAAAGAAGTGTTACCAAATTGTTCAATTGCATGATTAGAATAAGGTCTTGATTTTTGGAAGGAGTTAAGCATGATTTTAAATAATGTTAAGGTGTTGCAAGATTAATTATTTTATTTGGAGAGTTAATTATTGTGTTAATTTTAGTTGGATTTTAAGATATGGTTTGGTTGAATTAAGTAGCTAGAGTGTTTATGTATGAGGACATTTTGGGAAGAACACTAAGCCATATAAGTTACAAGGCTTACATGTAAGGGTAAAT
>JAOSBP010000206.1:20109773-20123781 GCA_027563825.1 Erythroxylum mucronatum
ATTTGTAATTAATTTTCAAATTTATTAATAAGTACTTTAATTAAATTTAAAATATCTTTAGAATATATAAATTATAATTTACATTTTATTTAAATATTAAACAAATATATATTTTAATTTAAATTATGTTAGTTAATATAACAAAATAAAAAATATTCAATAGATTAAAAATTTAATTTCTTTACAATTAAGTTATCTTATACATAATCATTATCAATACATAATCATATTTTAACATTATAAGTTATTTTTATTTTTAAATAAATTGAAACAACAATTTCAAATTCAACCCCATATAACATTCCTATAAACAACTATAATATATCAACATACATTCTAAACTTCTTCCAAAAGAACACCGATAATTCAAAATCAACATTTCAAGTCAAACAACTATAAGCATTTTCTCAAACACTTGGTGTGCATCTCTTTTTCATCCCTAATTCAACACAAAATTCCAAATTTGTTCCATTATTCTCCAACAAACACATACCCTACCATTAACAATCACTAATTAACATTTAAAATCAAAAAACAACTCCATATTACCCGAACCGTAATCCACCGAAACACAAACGTAGAGGAAGGAGAAACAGGACATTACCTTCGGTTAGGATTGCCGGAGTAGGGGACACCGACGACGCACGCCTCCACGACGAAGAAAAGAACAGACGACGTTGATGGCTGTAGATGGTGGACACTGGCGGCAACGGTGAAGGAGAGAAGAAGAAAAGGAAAGCAGGCGCGCGATGGGGGAGTAGATCTGCACACCTGCTTTAAAACGTGAATCAAAACAATGTCATTTTGGTTCAGCCAAAACAACGTCGTTTTGTTACGTTTTTTAAACGACGATTGGGTTGTGGAATTACCGACGTTTTTGTACCGACGGAATGTTTTCCACCGGTAACTTCTCCCTGCTGTCTTATTTTTTGACACAGTAACATTTCGTCTGTAATTACCGACGAAATGTTACCGGTCCCTAAAATTCCATCGGTATTCAGCTCTTTTTCTTGTAGTGAATGGAACAGAATGGAATAGAATGATTTATAATGGAATGAAAAGTAAATGGATGTAATACTAGAAAATTATTGTTTGGGAGAGATGGAAGGGTTTATAATGTAATATAGTGTAAAGTTGTTTATCATTTTACATTCTACCATAAACCTCCCAAATCGAAGGTTTTTTCATTTTTACTGTTTAGGATGAAATGAGATGTAATATGAAACTCTCCTCTTCCATCTCATCCCATTCCATTCCATTATAAAACCACCTCCCAAATGATGGAATAATATTAAATTCCATTTCATTCCATTATAAAACCCTAACTAAAAATAGCCTTAAGTTTGGACAATGGAGAGTTTGATTTCCATCAGATTCCCATAGGTTAAGAAACTAGACTATAGGAATAAGCTCAAATCCCTGAATAGATCAATACAACTCAGAGTCTTATATGTTGCACTCACATCATAAAGGTTCACTTAGCATCGTACACTGTGTGTAATATTTAATATCAACAAAAGGAGCATCAATAGATTTCCTAGTTGATGGCAATATGCTTGCTACATCTTGCTGGGATTTTATGCACCACTAAGTACTCCCTTATAAGATTCTTAAGTTTAAATAAAAGATGCAACTGATGTGAGGCCTTTGGATGTAAAATTCTTTAAGTTCCATTCCATCTATATAGCATAAACCAAGCTGCCTAAAATAATTTTGAGAACCAAAATTCTTCTTTACAGGGATGAAAAAACACCTCAGGCCTAACTTTAACCTACTCAATTTAGCCTGAACGGAATAAGCTCAACCCAAGTTAACTGGACTTTAAGTCGGGTTTGAACTTTTATTTATAAAAAATTTAATCTTAGGCTTTGTTGTTGACCCTTGCTTGAAGCCCAATCCATAACTAAATTGAAAACAATATTTTTTATTTTAAAACGAAATTACAAGACTTTTTTAATAGTAAAAGACATTTAAGAAAAGGAGTCTAAAATCTGATTAGGCAACGTCAAGCCTAAAAATATAATCTTTTAAAAAATTTTGGATTAAGACCCAAAGGCTTTATTTATAGAATCACCTTCCTCATTTTTTCACTTTCAATAAAGGGTTGACTCCTAACTCCTATATTGAAAATGAAAAAAAATTGGAAGAAGGTGATCCTATAAATAAATCATTTGGGGCTTTGTATCAATCACACATCTTTTAAAGGATTAGGCTTTTAGACTTGACTTGTCTCAGTCCAATTTTTGAATATTTAATATTTTTAAAAAGGGTTGAACTTTTGATGGCTGGATTGAATAAGATTAGGACCATTTAATACTTTTATAAAATGTTAGACTTTTGGGCTTAACTTAACCCAATCAAACTTGAGTCGATCCAATTAGGGCTTCTTAAAATTAAGGTCTAATTGCGCCCAAGCTCGATCAAATTTATATAATCCTAATGGGGATTCAAACTACTAAAAACTTAATAAGGATCAAGTTCAAGCCAAAGTTCTCAAGCCTTATCAGACTTTAGGTTGGGTTCAGACTTTAAAATTTTTTGGGCCTAGTTGGATCTATAAAGGGCCCAAAATCGACTAACCTATTGTCAATCCTACTTTTTTACTTATATTTTGTCTTTAGGAAAGCCAAGAAATAATCCTTGACCAATCCTTAGATACTGAATCTATTTTGCAAAGCCTTATAATTTCTTTCCAAATATAACATGAGAGAACATAGAAAGAAGGGATGATTGATTATCTCAGGTTAATGTTATATAATGCATAACAATTGGAAGATTACAATTCTCTTTAATTATATATATCAAAAGTATTATTTATTCTTTGTTTTACCAAAGTGTGTGATATAGCTATAACTAGTATTAACGAATATAGGTCGATCATACAAGGATTATTTGTTAATTATAACCTATTCAAAAACTTAACAAACTAGATCATTGATTTAAGATCAATTGAAGATATCAAAATTAATAATAATTCTAAACATCAAAATAAAGCAATGATCAAGAATAAATCAATCTATGAATAAACTAAATTTACATAATGTATTTCCTAAGACTTCACTATATTCAACTTCAACTTAATTTGATGAATGATTCTAGTTTTTTAGATCAAAAAGAATTTATAACTTAGATTATAGTCTCTCTCGAGACATACACTCCCTATTATTAAATTAGTCAAATAAATTTGTTTTCAAATTAAGACAACATAAGAATGCATTAATTTGCTATGAGAACTCTATTGATTAATTTTACCCTAACCTTCAACTTTCTTTCAAATAACTTGCATTTAACCCTCTTTAACTATGTTATGATCAAACCATACATCTCAACTCTTGAATCTCAGTACATGAATCAAATAATTGAATCTTCCACATTCATACCTTCAACTTAATCAATTATAATAGTATGAATAAATCTTAAGAAAACTAGAAATTTATTAAACTAAATAATCAATTAGACATATGAATCCTAATGCCTATCCTACTTAAATCTATATCTCAATTAGTTCATAACTAAACAAAGAATAACAACTAGAAAATAAGAAATAAAAGGAAAAATATATTGATGTGTGTCTGATTTTTTTATACATTTACTTCTTGACACTTAGTGATTAATGCTTTGAAATGCTTAAGACATTCATTTTAGTTCATATTTAGTTTTAGGTACAATTTGGAAGTATAAGAGATAAAGTGAGTTAAAAGCACATTTTATAAGTCATCCTCTTGATGTTCACACTCAATTGTCATTGTGGAATAAGAAGGAGAAGAATTAGAGTGAAGATGGGACAAGAAAATGCCATCAAAAGAAGAATGTATGCATGGTAATGCACATTCACGAATTCGGCATTTCAATTGGTTTGCACGGTTGGATGTACGACCATGCTCCCAATCGTTCATCATCCCTGAACCCTAGTTTTTCATATAAAGAAACATTTAAGCAGCTAAGAGGGGCATGAATCTTTTTTTGGATGAAGAGAAGGGCATAATACGCACTCTTTGTAGACCTATAGAGGGCTAGACTTCCTTCTTCTGAGTCCAAGGTAAAATTGAGGCCGAGCATCACAGTCGAGCACTTCTTCATTATGTAATGTTGAATCATTCTCTCTTTAAGGATTGTTTATGTTATCCTATGTCTATTGATTTGGGTATTTGTATAAAGATGATCTGAATGCATTCATGAGAATGTTTTTATGAAAATCCATTACTAGAATCTTGAATATAATACGTAGTCATTGTGTTATTTATTCATTTGTGCAAACTAATAGTGTTGAATCATTAGGGATAACGTAAACTTGATTAAATAACCTGAGCTTATGTGGTTATTACTTGATTAATTTGTTTTCCTAATTCGTAATATGACTGTCCTATTAAATCTAAATAGCTTGTTCTAGATTATTTGATAGCTAGGTTTATTTAAAGAGCTTGGTTTAACTAAACACAGCTTAAGGGAAAATCGGGGTTAATAAAGCTTATTGTTCATGTACAATTAATAGTTTCTAAGAGAGGTATGAGAATAACAAGACAATGAAGTATGCTTATTTATGTGTAAGCTGAGATTGAACCAAGAACCGGACTCCAAATCTATTCATCACTTTTATCACATTTTGATTCTCTGCTTTAATTTGCTTTCGTTAGTTTAATTTCAATTTATTTTCTCATTCGAAACCAAACCAAACCCCCTCCCCCCATAACCTAAACACTAATTTCTTTCATTGCAAAAGCTACACGAACACTCCCTATCTCTTTATATATTTATCCTAGTCGTTGAAGCCCTATAAGAATGATTCATTAATGTTAAACAAGTTTTATATATAATAATAAAACTCTTAATAAAACAAATATACGGATCGTATCTTGTAATATCAAAAGATATCATTATCATGCAGACTATTAGACACCTAAATAACTTGAAAAGAACTTGTCTAAGGCACTAAGAACTGATGTGAATTAAAATAAATAATTGAAATTAAAACAAATAATAAAATAAGACAAGAGATCCGCCAATAAAATTGAGATCGATCAAAGTTAAAAACTTATGAACTATTCCATCCTTATTTTGTTTCCCTTATTCTTGTTAATTCAATTTATGTTTGATCCTTGATTTCCTAAAGTTTTGATTACTTTTTTCCAAGATCTAATCAAGTAACCCTAATTGAATTCGATATTTATAGAATTGTAATCTCGATTCACAAAACTATTCTTAACGTATTCAATTAAATATGAAGCAATCTTATAGATAATTAATTTCACAATTAAGATCTCTCATTAATTGTTTGTTAATATAATAATTGTAGGTCTATTAAATTACCAACTCTCGTTATGCACCTTAAAATTAGTAACTTGATTCACTCTCTTGATTTATTATCAAGTATATGCACGATAATTATCACAAACATTGATAGATGTATTTAATTCATTAAGAAATAAGGTTGACAAAATAATTCAAGAATAACCTATAATAGGGATCTAGAAACCCATAATCATGTTAAACATCTTAGAAATCCAAATCTACATTCAACACAATGAAAGAAATAAAGGGAAAAGAAATACAAATTAGTTAGAGTCTTGATCTGGAAATTTGAAATTTCTCTAAAGCTCTTCTTGATGTCTCCTCCTTGATTTTCTAACTTTGTTCGGTTCCAAAAATAGCCCCAAACCTCAAAACTTTGAAAAAAACTCACACCTGGAAACACTCCTGGCAAGATCATGCCTAATGTGACTGATTCCTCTCTAGCATGATCGTGCTTCGTGCCAGAGAGCCATGCAACGTGATTAAGCTTTTCCATGCACAATCATTTCTCCATGCATGATCATGCCTTCTTGCATGCATCCAACATCTTCTCTATTCTTCAATTTCTTATTTCCAAACACATCAAACAACTCTTGAAACAAAAAATTAAGATCTAATTCTTGCTATAAACAAAAATACCACTTAGAATACATACAAACACTAACAAAAACACAATTCTAAATTTATACACATGATAATCCTCTAAGAAATAATTGAAAACAAACTTAGAAACCTAGAAAAACATATGATAATCTACACCTATCAATTACTATGCTTAAGCTAATAACAAGTTTGTTTTCATCATAAATGTAAGGAAAAATAGATTAATAATTTGGCTTTTGCAGATGATCTCATTTATTCTATGGAGTTGACCCTTATTCTCAAAGAATTATGATAAGAACTCTAAACTTATTCTCTGATTTGTCTAGCTTGAGAGTCAATGCTCAAAAGAGAATAAATGGACATATCTATTGACGTCTAGAACCTAACGAGCTAAGCTCCATTTTAGGTTTATCGATTCACCATAGTCTTTTCAAATATTGAGTAATGCCTACATTTGCCAAAAATCTAAAATTAGTGGAATGCATTTCCTTATTAGAAGCTGTTAAAAAAGATTAATGCTTGGCATAATAGTTCTTATCAAATGCAAGAAGGTTATAACTTATTTCTTCAATTTTGAGAATCATACATGTCAAGTGGAGTGCATACCTCTTCCTACTTAGGAAAATAATCAAAGAGGTTGAAAGATGTACTAAAAACTTCTTATGGTTAAGAAAAAGTTGAGGTATCTAATGGAGCTAATATCAAATGGAAATAGCTATGTCTTCCTAAAAATGAAGAGGGCCTCGAGTTACCTTCAATTTCGGTAATGTAAAATGTGCTATTAATTAAAAGGATCTAGGGACTCTTTAATGATAAGGTGACTTTATGAACAAAGTTGAAGCATGAATGTTATTTCAATAACTTTAACTTATGGTAGCTAAAAATCAACAGAGATCATTCTTAGAGTCTGATACAGATGCTAACAATGAGGGATTAGATTCTTCCATTATTTAAATGTCAATTTGGAAATAGCACCAACACTTGGTTCTAGTATGATAGCTGGACTAGGATAGGACCTTTGTATAGAAGGGAAGACCTATCTTTCATAATACCAAGGTAAGTGTTATTATTGTTGAAGGGAATTGGGCCTGCAGTTTCAAGGGCTTATATAGCATGGTAGGGTATCTTCCCTTTTATAACCCTAATCCTCTAAAGAAGATAGGGTTATTTGGACGAAAATGCTTCACTAATGTTCATAAATGAATCCTATTTCCATATTTTTAGAGCTCACTCACTAAAGGTGATACAACCAACCTTCGCAATGGAGTTCCATGCCTTAGACGTCAACATGACAAGCTACACATATCAAGTGGTCCAATTACAATGCAACAAGCTTCAAGGCTTAAACAAGCAATGCAAGCTTTTGATCAAGCCTAAATCACAAGTCAAGTACATGAGGAGGCCGAAACATTCATTGAGGAGCACCAAGGCACGCCCAAGCTTGTGACTTTATTGGAAGAGGCTAGTACTTAGCCATTTTGGGAAACAAGCTCAAGTCTTGTTTGGGGCACATTTTGATAATTTGGGCTTGTTATTTATTGTCTCTTATTTTAGGCCCAAGGAATTGTTTATGGACTGTTCTTTTAGCCAGTAGCATGTGCTTTCATTAAAAGTCACATGACTTATTTTTTTAGCTTAGTTTGTTATGAACCAAGTGTGTGGGCCTATTAAAGTTGCTTAATAAGGCCCATACGCCCCTCTTTGTTTGTTTGGGTTATTTTGATACTTATTTGTTTTAATGTGTTTAGCCCATTTCTAAAAGGACTTGGATCAAATTATGTTCAATGGGCTAGTTACTACTAGATTTGTTAGTATTAGCCTAGTTTTCATTAAATGGGCCTGGATACCCATTCCTATTAGGTTTAGGACTTGGTTAAGGGTATTTATACCTTATTATATCCTTGTAACCGGAGATTTGATGATCAATAAAATTTTAGAATTGAATTCTTTAAGTGAGGGGTGAATGCCTTCATGGTTACTTCAAGAAATTAATTTGCATCAATAAGTAAGTATTTGCAACGTAAATTGATTTATGATTTCTTTGGGATTGGGTCTCAAACTTATGATTTGGGCTTTGATCTAACATGTTCTTAGAATAGAAAGATTGAGGTTTTTATTCAATAAGATTAGGGGGTTTCAAGAACTTTGTTTTCTTGGGGTTTCCGTATCATCTTGGCATTAGAGCTTTGGCTTAATTTTATTGAACTCATACGTATCTTTATTGTGCATGCCGAATCTGTCATTGCTACTTTTTTTAGTTCTTGTTGTGCTCTTTTGTTCTTAATTGCTTTCTTGATTCTTAAATCTTGATCATCATTTTTAAAAAAAGTGAACAGTAGCAAAAAAAAGTGAACAGTAGTAGAAAAAATCAAAAAATTGAACAGTAACAGAAAAACGTGAATAGTAGCACAAAAAAACGTGAATAGTAGCACAAAAATTCAAGATTGATTAAGAAATACCTAAGATTGTGATTCTTTGAATCTTTGTTTGATCCTTGCTTTAAGATTCATCAAGATTGCCATCTTTAACTTTAAAATTAATTTTTTTTCAACAAGAATGAGTCTTTCCATTCAAGAACATATCAAGATTTACTTTCTTGAATCTTTTATGCTATTCTTGGAAATTCAAATTAGGTAATTAACTCTTTTTGCATGAAACTTAGATTAAAACTTCAAATTAGGCTATTTTTATACAAAATCCATTGAAAGCACGTTGAGTTGCCTACTTAAAACCTTGGGCAAATTTGAAATTTATTCTTTGAGCTCTCGGGTTTTTGTTGAGTTTTACAATATATTGAGTGTCTTTCTTTGATTCTTAGTTTACTTTCTTGTTTGTGTCTTTCTTTGCTTCCATTACATTGAATTGGACAATCTTGCATTCATATTGTTCAATTATAAACAAAAATCATTGCATACACATCTTTTCCATCCGTGTATTAGCATACTATTTTATTTCTGTCCGTACATTACTTTGCTTCTAGAATTGTTCTTATTTCGTTTCTTATTAGGATTTACTTGTTCTTTCTAATTAATTTGTGTTGCTTGCTGTTTGCTTAGTTTAGTTGAATTGGTTTCCAAAAAGTAACTTTAAAGACATCACTTAAGAGGTAAAAGGCAAGAGTGTGTGAGCTTATTTAAGGGAGTCATTGTCGTGACTTAAATACGAGAGTAGTAACATCATTCGAGTAAAACACGTGAGGGAGTGTGTGAGGTTGTTTATTACTAACTTTGTTTTACAGGTATATCATCTTATCCATAATGTCATAGAGAAATAGTAATGATGACAATCAAGGGGGGATGCAAATATCGCTTTCACTTTGAGAGCCACGCAGCAACAATTTGAGAGATTCAATCTAACCTTAAATAAGATTAGGGGATAGATGGATAAGCTCAGATAAGGGAGACGCGAGGAACCTCAGGGGAGGTATCTAGGTGTACGTCAGCAACAACTACAACCTCGTAGACCATCACCTTGGTATGAGCCAGAGGAGGATGATTTTGAGGAGAAGGAGGAGTTTGAGGTACGTAGACCTAGGAGAGCTTAGAGAGTTGAACTATTTAACCGGAGATATGGAGACCTTAAATTCATTAAGATGCAGATCCCAGCCTTCAAGGGAAGGAATGATGTAGAGGCTTACCTAGAGTGGGAAAGGAAGGTGGACTTGGTTTTTGAGTGCCACAATTTTTCGGAAGATAAAAAGGTAAAGTTAGTTGTTATTGAATTTACAGATTATGCACTAATATGGTGGGATCAGTTGATGACATCCAGGAGGAGAAATAGAGAGATGCCAATTACTACTTGGGATGATATAAAGGCATGCATGAGGAAGCGGTTTGTTCTTTTTTACTATTATAGGGAGATGCATCAGAAACTTCAGAGGCTCACTCAGGGGTCTAAATCAGTGGAGGACTACCACAAGGAGATGGAGATAACTATAATCCGAGCCAATATAGAGGAGGACCCGGAGGTAACCATGGTACGGTTCTTGAGTGGTTTGAACAGAGAGATAGCTAATATGGTAGAATTGCAACACTATGTGGAGATTAAGGACATGGTGAACATGGCCATGAAGGTGAAAAAGCAAATCAAAGCTAGAGTGGCAGCAAGGAGTGGGGCAAATTCTAGCCAATCGTGGAGTTCAAAATGGGCCAAGAGAGAGGAGAAGTCGAAAGACAAGGGACTGAACTTCAAGGAGACACCTAAAAGGCCGAATATAGGGTTTGACCCTAAAGGTACACCTAACACCCAAGCTTCTTCTAGTAAGCATTCTAGCATTAAATGCTTTAAGTGTTTGGGATTTGGTCATATTGCTTCACAATGCCTAAATAGAAAGGTTATGCTTTTGAGAGATGATGGGGGAATTGAGTCATAGGAGAGTGATGGAGAAGAGATGCCTGAGCTTGAGGATTAGAGTGATATGGAGGTAGAGGAACCTATCTAAGCTGAAGTCCTTGTAGTTGGGCGTGCTCTCAATGTGTAGGAGAAGGTAGAAGTAGATGAGCAAAGGAAAAACATCTTCCATTCACGTTGCTTAATCAATGGTAAGAGGTGTGGTATGATAATTGATGGAGGGAGTTGTACCAATATGGCTAATACAATGTTGATGGAGAAGTTGGGGTTACCTATTATTAAACATCCTAGCCCATACAAGCTACAATGGCTCAATGAATGTGGAGAAGTAAGGGTACACAAGCAAGTGAAGGTTGCATTCTCTATTGGGAGATATTCTGATGAGGTTTTGTGTGATGTAGTACTAATGCAGGCGGGTCACAAATTGTTGGGGAGGCCTTGGCAATATGATAGGCGTGTGATCCATGATAGCTACAAGAATAGGTACTCATTCAAGATAAGAGATCAAACCTTCGTTTTGGCATCTCTAAAACTAAAGGAGGTTCATGAGAATCAAATGAGGCTTGTAAAAGCCATGGAAGAACAAAAACAAAGGGAGGCTGAGAGTTTGAAAAAAAGGAAAGGAAAAGAAGCCATTCAAAAAAATAAAAATAAAGGTCCAATTGAGAGAGATTGCACTAGTGAGAAAAGAATAGAGGGAAGTGCAATAGAAAAAGGAGAGTTGAGTGAGAAGAAGAGTGAAAGAAAAAAGAGTACCTTCTTTGCAAAATCAAGAGACTTGAGACAAGTGTTGTACACACCTAAACCTTTAATTTTGCTTAACTACAGAGAAATTCTTTATAATGAGGCTGACCTTGACTCTTCCGTACCTAGTGTTATTAAATCTGTTTTGCAGGAATACTCAAATGTCTTTCTAGATGAGATGCCCAAGGGACTTCCACCTTTGAGAGGTATTGAATACTAGATAGATTTTGTGCTAGGAGCTCAAATTCTAAACCGCCCAGCTTATAGAAGTAATCCTGAGGAGACAAAGGAGCTTTAAAAGCAAGTGGAGAAACTTTTAGAGAGGGGGCATGTGAGAGAAAGCTTAAGCCCATGTGCAGTTCTAGTATTATTAGTGCCAAGAAAGATGGGACTTGGCACATATATGTGGATTGTAGGGCAGTGAATAAGATAACGGTAAAGTATCGCCACCCAATTCCTAGATTAGATGATATGCTTGATGAATTACATGGTGCTTGTTTCTTTACGAAGATTGACCTTATGAGTGGCTATCATCAAATTAGGATGAAAGTAGGAGATGAATAGAAAACAACCTTTAAAACTAAATATGATTTATATGAATGGTTGGTCATGCTTTTTGATTTGACAAATGCACCTAGCACTTTCATGAGATTGATGAACTATGTTTTGCGTGAATTTATTGGCAAGTTTATGGTTGTATATTTTGATAATATTCTGATTTACAGCAAAAGCCTTGATGAGCATGTTTTACATCTTAAATCTATACTAGAAGCACTTAGGTTTGAAAAGATTTATGTTAAACTTAAAAAGTGTTCTTTTTGTATGGATAAAGCTGTATTTCTTGGCTTTGTTATTTCTGCCCGTGGTGTTCATGTTGATGAGGAGAAGGTTAAAGCTATGCTATGGTTGGGTTGCAAAAGACATATGACATACTTTGTGAACATTTTTACTGGCCTAACATGAGAAAAAATGTTGAAAAATATGTTTTAGGTGTGCCGCATGTAGACAAGCGAAATCAAAGACCCACCCACATGGTTTGTATACTCCTTTTCCTATGCCTAAGCATCCTTAGATTGACATATCTATGGATTTTGTATTAGGGCGACCTAGGACAAAAAATGGTAGGGATAACATATTTATGATTGTTGATAGGTTTAGTAAAATGACATACTTTATTGCATGTCATAAAACTAATGATGCCACTTATATTGCTGATTTGTTATTTAGAGATGTTGTGCGTTTGCATGGTGTTCCAAAAACCATTGTTTCAGACCGTGATGTAAAGTTCTTGAGTCACTTTTGGCATGTTCTTTGGAGAAAGTTAGGAATTAAGCTTATGTTTTTTACTAATTGTCATCCTCAAACAGATGGACAAACTGAAGTGGTCAATAGAACTTTATAATCTCTTTTGCGTGCTGTTATAGGAAAAAAAAAACTTAAAACTTGGGAATAATGTTTGCCATTAGTTGAATTTGCATATAATAGGAGCATTCATTCTCCTACTAGTTATTCACTATTTGAGATAGTTTATGGATTTAATCCTTTGATGCCTTTGGATTTGTGTCCTTTTCCATTACATGAGTTATATAGCAGGGATGGTCAACACAAGGCCGAATTGGTGAAGAGCATTCATGAGAAAGCAAGGCAGCAAATAGAGAAGCGGAATGAAGCAAATGTGCATAGGGCTAATCAAGGTAGCAAGTTGTTGAGGTTTGAGCTTGGAGATTAGGTTGGCTGCATTTCAAGAAGGAGAGGTTTCCTAAGCAAAGGAAATCCAAAGTAGATCCGAGAGGCAATGGGCCATTCCAAGTGCTTGAGAGAATTAATGATAATGCCTACAGGATTGATTTGCCAGGTGAGTATCAAGTGTCCACTACTGTTAATGTTGCTGATCTCTCTCCCTTTAATAATGTAGGGTCTGATTCAAGGACGAATCCTTTTAAGGAGGAAGGGGATGATACAACCAACCTTTGCAATAGAGTTCCACACCTTTCACATCAACTTGACAAGCTACACATGCCAAATGGTCCAATTACAATACAACAAGCTTCAAGGCTTAAATAAGAAATGCAAGCTTTTGTTCAAGCCCAAATCATAAGCCAAGTACGTGAGGAGGCCGAAACATCTATGGAGGAACACCAAGGCATGCCCAAGCTTGTGACTTTGTTAGAGGAGGCGTTGGAAGAGGCTAGTTCTTAGCTATTTTGGGAAACAAGCTCAAGTCGTATTTGGGGCACATTTTTTTGGCTTATTATTTATTATTTCTTATTTTAGGCCCAGGGACTTGTTTATGGGCTGTTCTTTTAGTTAGTAGCATATGCTTTGTTGTTTGGACTATTTTGAGACTTATCTACTTTAATGTGTTTAGCCCATTCCTAAAAGGACTTGGATTAGATTATGTTCAATGGGCTAGATACTTCTAGATTTGTTAGAATTAGCCTAGTTTTTATTAAATGGGCTTGCAAACCCATTCCTATTAGGGTTAGGACTTGGTCAAGGGTATTTTATACCATATTATAACCTTGTAACCCTAGATTTAGATGATTAATAAAATTTCAGAAGTGAGTTCTTTAAGTGAGGTGCGAATGTCTTCATGGTTACTTCAAGAAATTGATTTGCATCAATAAGTAAGTAATTGCAACATAAATTGATTTTTGATTTCTTTGGGATTGGGTCTCAAACTTATGATTTGAGGTTTGATCTAGCATGTTCTTAGAATATAAAGATTAAAGTTTTGATTCAATAGGATTAGGAGGTTTCAAGAACCTTGTTTTCTTGGGGTTTCCTTATCACTATTTGTTCACCAGAATGCTATATGAGGAAGCTTTTATGTTGGGCCCCGTTTCCGAAGCCCAACGATCGATTCGGAATCGAAGCATAAAAATATAAGCGAAATTCCTAAACTCTATAACCCTCAAACATAAGCCCTCACTATCTAGCATTTTAAGCCCAAAGGCAAGCCCACAAAACAAAAATCACAAAAACTAAATTTGACCTTTGAAAATGGTAACCCTCGGTTTCT
>JAOSBP010000206.1:20137566-20155991 GCA_027563825.1 Erythroxylum mucronatum
AGATGGTGAGAGAGAGAGACTTAGAGAGAAGAAGACGATTAGAAGAAATGAAGAAGAAAGAGTCAAAGAAAAAAAAAGAAGAAAGAGTCAAAGAGAGTGGCGTGGGAGGCGTTATGGAAGAGAATTAAAAAAATAAAATTAATTGCAGCAACCGATTGAACCTGTTATAGCAGGTTAAAAGGACTTAGCATGACCTTAATTGAAACTATAGGGACTTGTGTTGTCCAAATTAAAATCACAAGGAAGAATATGCCATAAATTAAAATCACAGGGACCTTTGCTGTCAAAAAACCTAATATACGGTGATGCGTGTACTTATGATGTTAAATTCCTATGATCTTTCTTTACAATCGTTGAAGATTAGTTACCATATTCACATAGTCTCATCAAATTTTGTAAGCGTGGTACCTGAGTTTCCTTCCCCTCTTGATCTAACCAAATTATTGGTGTGGTGGTTATGACTGTTAGTGAATATATAAAACCAATTAAGTTGACTTTACATAACAGCTTAAGCTATTGTGATGAAATGGTCGCTTAACAATGTTTGTTTGCGAAAATAATAGTAATAATTAAATTAAAATAGCTTATCTGAAAATTATTGAAAAATTACTGCCTTATATTAAAAAAAATTTCTACAGTGCAGCATGATAATGAAATTTAGCTTCAGAATTAACGCCTTCTTTATCGGCTTTAGTACACTCTAAAAGATAAAGTAGGATCTTTCTTCGACCAAACAAGACATAATAGACAAGATAAGAAGATACGTGTGTAAAAATACCCTTTTGTGGAATTGTCTTATTTAGAGAAAATGAGAAGACGCTCAACGGTGGAGTGAGGTGAATAAGCAGATGGGTAGAAACTATTGACAGAAGGAATTAAGTGCCTATTTGGTTGAGCATTGAATTCTGAATAAACACTTTTTTTTACTGCAAATTTTTTTTTTAAAAAATGAGTGTTTTGTTGTAAAATAAAAAGGACTGTTTTTAATAGATATAACTTTTTTAGCAGTTAAAGTACAGCTTTTTAAGAAACTTAAATTTGAAGCTTCTAAAAAATGCTTTTTGATGGATTAATGAGCCTATTTTTAGTCTTTTTTACCCTTATATTTTACACATAATTTTTACAATACTCATGTTGGGTCCGTGTTTTGCGTACCGGAGCGAACTGAGCCCCGCATACCCTAAGTTTGCACGCGACCACAACCCTCAAAGGTATTGTCCTCTTTGGTCTTGGGGGGATTCGACTCCAAGACCTCAAGGTTTTATTGCACTTAAATGCACGCCTCTCACCATTGAGCTAACTTTAAATGCAACAAAACCTTGAGGTCTCAGGTTCGAGTACCAAAGAGGACAGTACCTTTGAGGGTTGTGGTCGCGTGCAAACTTTGGGTATGCAGGGCCCAGTTCGCCCCGGTACGCAAAACACGGACCCAACAACTCATCTTTACGTTTATTTTGAAAATTATATAATATTATTTGACTTTATATATTTTTAATATTTACTTTTAATATTAGTTTTACTTATATTATAATCCATATAAAAGATTTGATTAGATATATTTTCATTTATGTTTCGTATAGTTTAAAATTATATAATAATTAATTTGTTGTGCTTTTCGTATTGTTTAATATACTTTAAATAATTTTTATATGCATAAATAATTTTTATTATAAGATAAAATATAGTTAAAATTAAAAAATATTTTTTATTTTTAAGTTGTAAAATAGTTTATTGTATGAAACATTTTCAAAATAGTTTTTTTAAAATGACAACTAAATAATAAACAGGCTTTTTAAAAAAGAAAAATTTTACTGACAAAAACTCTAACAATATAAGACCATTCAAATTGATACTAAGAAAGGTAAAAAGGAACGTTGTGAGCATTATAGGCGTTCTTACTTCTTAGTAACTGAAGCATACGAATGAAGAAAGTTTTGGAACAACGACACTGGCAATGTTTTCGAAATCCAATGCCACCCTCCGTGTAGACGGCGATAAAGATGATGGTCGGCGCGACACAAAGTGGAGTGGTGGCTGTTGTGTATTTTTATTTAAAGAAGTGTTTAGTTAGTGAAAATAAAACTTAAAGCTATAATTAATTATGTTTGGAGATAAGGATAAGTCAGAGTAAGGTTTATTTAACTTAATCTTAGAATAAACTAATTGGTAATTAATTAGTTAATTAATAATGACTAAAAGAAATTTTAATTTATGCCAAAAGGATTGAGAAGCCATTCTAAATTAAGTTTTTAGTTCTAAAATGAATGTTACGATGAGTATTGAACATTCGGTTATAGATACAAGAGGTAAGTCAAACAGATACCTTCTAATACAGGTGATCGCCTTCGTTACTTCGTAGGATTGGAGATGAGAAAAGTTTTTTAAAAAATTATCTAGGTGATGAATAAGAGCTTGAGGAGTAAGACACTTACGTTGATATGAAGTATATTAAAAAAAATGTAAGGATTTATTAGTAATGACATAACTTAATGGAATGATGCGTCCCCGCTATATGTCCTGATATGATAGATGTGAGTTATGAAGGTGGATTAAACGAGCAAATAAGTGAACTCAATACTATAATACATAAATCATACGACGTGTGCGTTTTCAACTAATAACTGAGTTAATGATTGTTGTCTTGGAATGTTACCAGAAAATCATAACTGATTTGATACAGTGAAACATTTTAAAAAGGTAAGTTAATTTGATTTAAAGAATTAAGAAACCAGAAATATCATAAATCCTAGCTTGCATTGAGATGTTTTAAAAAAGGTCTACTTTCTGTATAGGTGGCAGTACAAATACAAAGTAGAATGAGACGATGGTTGATGTATTAAATAATTGCAGTACAAATACAAAGTAGAATGAGAATATGGTTGATGTATTAAATAATCTAGGGAATATCCTGCAAAACACACTTGGGCCTTGTTTAGTTGTTATAAATTCTTGCTCTTCAAAGTAATCTTTCTCTTAAAATTTATATTATCATGTTTGGTTTATTTTTTTGAGTAGTTAGAAAAGTAAAAACTTTCTCAATTTAGAGAAAGTAGCAGCATTTTACTTGAATTCTACCCTCCTTGATATTTAGACTGCTTTCCTCAAGAATTTAATATAAAAAATACACTAGTCAATTTAACTCATCTTTCTCTCTCAACTCTACGACAACTCTTTTATAAAACCCTACCTCCTCTTCAACCAATGTTACGAATATTGTACCGGACATGGCACCGGGTTGGGTTTTGGTACAGTACTGTACCGGTACCGGTTAATACCGAGTACCGTTCCGGGTAATTTTTAAATTTATAAAATAGTCCCTAAATTTTTTTAAAAATTGTAAAATAGTTCATTGTTATATTATATAGTTGTACCGTATGTTTTTAACCCTGTTTCCAAAAATCATAATAATAAATAATAATCACAATTTTAATTTAATAATTATTAATAAATATAATTGAATTTAAAATATTTTTAAATATATAAATTTCAAATAAATTTTGATTTAATAATTAAAAATATAAAATAAATATTAGTTTATAAATAATAATTTTTAAATTATTTATTTTTTAAAAATATTTTATTAATACTTTATTAATAAATACTATATAAAAGATTAAAATAAATTTAAATAAAATAATTATTTTTAAGTTTAATTTAATGTATAATTATTATTAGTAAAAAAATAATTATTTTCTTCTAAAATTAAAAATCACAATAAAAGTTTAACTAAATAATTAATTATAAAAAATTTGAAAAAAAAAGAAGGGGGAGGGAGAGAGAGGCAGAAGAGTAATTTTTCAAAAAAAAAAAATTTTTTTCCTAGTAATCCTTATATTTTTCAAAATTTCCGATATATAGTTGTTATTATAGATACCGACCGATACTAGAAGAAACAGACCAGTACAGACCAGTATTTATACCTGATACATTAACATCCCTATTTCGTACCATTCTCCGGCTGGTAACTTGGGGCTACTGTTTGGAAATCAAAGTGGAATCTCATACTGTTTACATAGAAATAATTATGAATCTTTTTTTATTTATTTTGACCATGTTTGGCAATCAACAGATTACATTAGTCGTTAGCTAATTCTATGAACAGTTAACTAACAACAGATTAATATAACTGAGTTGCCTAACAGATAATATCAGTATTGGTTGTTTCGTATTAGATGTTTATGTGTAAGATAACATTAAAAAAATTTATAAGGACATTAGTATTAGCTATTTATAACATAGTATTTCTTTAAATATTCTCATGAGAATTTAGAAAGAGCAAAATAAGTCAATACCATCATTTCTGCAATATCTTCTATTGAGCCTTAAGAATATCGAAAGCCCTCTTAATGTAACTTCTCAATGATGAATAAGTTTGATTAAAAACTTCTCAAGATTCTCTTGGATTGGCAAGGCCAACTGAAAAACTTGAGAGATCACTAAAAATAAGTTTAAGAATGAGTTCAGTTGGATCACTCCAGGAGTTTTTCCCCCTTAAATAGAGCACCAACGATGAAATTAGGTTTGTAAAAATTATATCGATTTAATTTCTAATTTAAGGAAATATAATTTTTTGTTATTTTAATTTAAAGTTGAAACTATATATTTAAATATATTAATTTAAAATAACATTTTAAAAAACTATTTATATTAATCTCTTAAAATTTAAATAGAGATAAAATAATTAATTTAAATTTGTCTTATTAATTTTATATTAAATTGAATTGAATTAAATACAATATTCAAGTGATAATAATATTATAAATATTGATATAAAAAGGAACCTAAATATCGGATTTATACAAAAGTAATTAATGTAATATAATTAGAGATAATAAAATTTAAAAGCATTTTATTTTTTTGAAAATTTTAATTTAATATTAAATATTTTAAAATTTTAATTTGATGACTAACTTTTTAAAATTTGTATAAATTAAGTCAAATTTATATCTCTATCTCTTTGAGTAATTTGTAATAACTTTTGGATATAATAGTTTTTTAGTTCCTTAAGTTCTTAGCTGCCGGAGGAAAACATTACTCATAGCAGCAATTATAAAATTAGTGGATTGAGTTCAATCCGCCAACCCAATCAGCTAATTACCAAACATAATATCAACGATTTGACATGATCAAACAGCTAAAACCTTTTAGTCCGCCAAAAAATAGTTGATAAGTCATTTACTAAATAAAGTCTTTGATTTCTCGAATTAAGTCTTCATAGTAGCGTTTACAAAATTAGCGAATTGAGTTCAATCCACTAACTCAATCAACTGATTACCAAATATAATATCAATGGTTTTATATGGTTAAACAGCTAAAACTTTTCAATCCGCTAAAAAATGGTTGATAAGTCATTTACCAACTAAAGTCTTTGATTTCTCGAATATAAGTCTCACTTAGATTCTATAAAATAATTAACACATAAATCATAATAAAGAAAGAATTATAATTTGTACCTTACTAGTTTGATTATTTTCTTGTCATTTAACTCAAACTATTTCACAAACTTGCTTATCTCAACCACAATAATCGTACAAGTATCTGGTCTCCAACGGTATTAAAAAATATATTAAGAGAACTCTACGACTATTGCAGAAAGGATTAGTCAAGTAGTGCTAGCTCCCTTGGAGCTTAAGTCTATATATAATAAGTTTTGAATATTTTAGTAATTTAATTGAAATTAAATTCTAATTTCAATTAAACTTTAATTATAATTATAAATAATTCTAATTAAATACCAATTGAGCTCAAATAAGATCAAATATGTTATATTGGTCCTTATTTATTAAATATCTCTTATTTAATTATAAAATTTCTCAAACTTTACAATCTAAGTCCAAGTTGATAAAAGAATCTTTTTTCTCTTCAACCCATTTTTTAATGTATGATCTATTAGATTTCCAAATATGTTAACAATAAATATACATTTTAACCTTAAACTATATTTATGATTAAATAAATTAAACTAATTTAATTTATCTTTAATTCTCTAATTAAATAATTTATATCAATAGATCAATATTAGTGTTCAGCAACATATCATGACTACTCAAATATTTAGAAATGTCAAAGTGATTTTGACTAATATTTTCATACATGATTTTTCATGAATTCAATCATTTCATCATACAATGTTTTAATTAGATATAGAGCAAGAAATTAATGTCTGTTTTATTTGAGTCTAATTATGATAGTTCTCTATCATTAACAATTGATTCAATTAATAACATTTGCATACTGGTCGGGTCGTCCATGTTTGGCCTGGGTTCGTTCATAACGACCCGTGGGTCGATCGATCCATTCGTCAAAGGTGTCAAGCCCAAGTCCGATCCATACTCTCCATAGCCCATCAGCAGGAGAAGACCTTCCATGCAGAAGTAGGAGTCTACGTGAAGACCTAACCCTAGCATCCATCTCATATATAAGGTATGATTTCATCGTAGTGAGGTACGCGCAATCATAACCCTAGTTTTCCCCTGGCTTACAGCAATCCCACCTTCACCAAAAGACTTACTTGATCGTCGGAGGGGCTAATCGGGACACAACCCTCGACGTGCCTTCTTTGTTTTGCAGGAACTCCACACCGAAACTCACAAGTGGGGCAATCGAGTCATGGATCCAAACGACAACGTTCAGTTCGGACAGAATCAGGCAGAACCACATACTATTTACAAAACATCATTCTATATTAGCCAAGAATTTTTCAAATCAATAATAATCAAGACCAATAATAAATCCTATATTAATTACTCAATTATCTCCATATAATTATATCCAACAACTACCGATTGACTTATCTTTAACTAAAATAAATCACAAGTAGTATCAAAACAAAGAAAATATTATATAAGATAATTTTAGAGATCTCAAGTCAAGGGATCATTTTTGTAATTATCACAATAGGAATATCTATAAACATACAAGTAATGTTTCAAATGGAATTCTCTTATAAGGTCAGTCTAATGAATTTATTCTCTAATAAATACTTATATTTTTGTTTAAGTATCTTCATAATTTAGTCTATTTCGTAAGAAAAAATTATAATTTGTACTAGTTTTTTAATATTGTATTAATGTTCAGTTTTAATAGAATAATGATTAAGAATGATTTATGAATAATACAAAAATGCAATATAAATCTCATAATTATAATTTCATGTATAATGTATAATTATCCCTTAGAATTTATCATATATCTCTAAACAGTACAAGATAAAAAATGTCTTTGAAGTTAGTTTGTAACCAGAAGACCACCAACCTATGTCCTGCAGAGCATAAATTAACAAATAGAATATTCATTTTATTTTCATGGATCAAGCTGAAAATAAGGTCATAACCAAGCATAAGATAATTCATGTTCACTTCTGAATCAAAAAGAGAATGGGAACTTACCTGTGACCAATGACTAAACAAATGATTATACCTTTCTCCTCCTCCACTTTCTTTCTCTTTCCATCTAATTTCCATGTTCTAAATGAAACAGTAGAGAGATTAGATAAGCATCAAACCGAAAATTAACACGGCAAGGAAGAACTAGAATCAAGTAGAAAAGGGTCCACTCATGAACCGTGTATCACGATCTGAATCGGTTCCTTCTCGGCTGCTAAAAGCAGTATTAATTTAATACCGATAACCATCTTCTTTTCACGGAGGACCAAGTTTTGGCCAAGTCTTCTGAGAAGGGATAAATAGTAAGTACAGATTGATGTGTAGGCCTTGCAGCAGCTAATTACATCTCCAAATTTGATATGCATTTAAAATACAACAAGAAGCTTAGTATTCAGGATGTTTGATCGAAATCGAGTATAACACAAGCTAAGTCTGGAATAATTAATAAGCTGATTGAATGGCATTATGGGTCTTATAAACTTCCCCAATTATATGTGTAGATTCACGGTTTATGACTTTCTGATACAACTGATGATTTAAATCATATCAAGCGCAGGCAATATTCAACAGTTTTAGTGCCATAACCCTCACAAACCAACTACAGCCTTTCAGCCTCTTTTGCAGTCGTCCGCGTGATCCGGCCTGTACCAGTTTTTGGCCATCAAAGCAATACAATCCCATCATATTTTCATATAAAGCAATTTTCTCTACCCATGGGACTGGACTGTCATTAATTTAGGCAATACAACTTTCCAAAGGAACTAACCAATGGACAGGCATTAACAATTTTTATTTGAGGAAAAGAAAATATGCTAAACCTATTCAGACTTCTAAATCAGGAATTCTTCTTCTGCCAAGTGCTATATTGGGATGCCTATAAATACCAAGGAGTAAATGACAAATTCCAAAGAAACCAACTAAATTTCAACACATCTCTATTACATTAGCATCCATAGACACATGGATTTGGACCTATATTATTAGCATCCATAGACACATTAGCATCCAAATGTAATCATGTAGTGATTCTCTCTCTTGTATTTACAATGTCATTATATTGGTACTACTTATTTTTGCCTTTTATAGCTTAATTTAATTCAACATTTCTAAAAAACTAAACTTTTTACCTTACAACATGTGCAATTTAAATCTACCTCGCTTATTTAACTGTTAATAGATCACTAAAATTACAAAAAATCAACTGTAAAGACAATTACAAACTGTCAAATTAAAAGACATAATTCTAAAATGCACTAACTAAAGGGCCATTTGTTTCTTTTTTTCTTACATGCTTCTTATTGTTGTTTTTAAAATAAAAGAAAGAGAACCATCAAACATGTTTTTTTTGTCTCCTATTGGGGTTTTTTGTTTCCAAAAATAATAAAAAATCACAAATAATTGGAAACACATATTTTTAGTTTCTATATGTTGTTGCAATTGGTTTTAAAAATCAGAAAGCCTATTTTTACCTCTCTCTCTCTCTCTATTAAAATGGAACGACCATAGCTTTTGTTGATCATATTATTGGTCATTGTATTCTTTTTGATATCATAAGTTCCTTTATGGTGTTCTAGCTTTTATTGAAGCCTTCTCTAACCCCTCACGATCACCACCTACTAAGGCAACAATGCCTCTTTAGTTTTTAACTCAAGTCTTTTAGTCTTTGTTTTTATAGTATTATGTGTGAGAAAATATGTTTTTGGGGACTTAAATTATTTATGGATTGTAGAATAATTGGAGGGATTAATAGTGTTAGTTATGGAAAAAATATTAATTTCAACTTTACGCTTCTTGTTCTTACATTTTTGTCTTCTAAAAATCTGTTCTCATATAATGATCATTTAATTTGGCATTGGTTATGTGGGGTTGGAGTTGCCTAAGGAGTTTGAGTTAAAATCATTGAACATTTGGATCTAAACCCTAATTTTGATGATTTTAAATTGGGATTATCCCTTTTTGTTGAAATAAGAATCAGGGGCAAATTTTAACCTTATCATGTATGACTTAAAACTTAAGATTCGTGATTTGTGATAAATGAATAATTGACTATATTTATATACTCATATTTAGTGTGTTTTGCTCGTTATTTGAGAGTTTTATGGTATTTTTGTTACTTATTTTACTTCAAGTATGCTTTTAGGTGATAATTGCCTTTATAGACCAAAATGAGAAGAATTAAGGTGAAATCAAGACATAAAATGGAAGAATTGAAGCAACTTTAGAGATACGTGGTCATGAAAAGGGACTGTGTAAGTTACTGTAAATGTGTGAAGCTTCGAAGATGCAATTTATGCCTGTGTGAAGATACACACTCATATATGTGACATATATGAGTATATATGTAGCCTATGTAAGCTTCTACAACCATGTAAAATTGCAATTTAGAGGGTATAAATTTAATAGTCATTTATATTCCAAAAATCCTAGTTTTTTTTCTATAAAAGGAAATTATGAAGGCTAAAGAAAGTAGAAGCAATTGATGTCAGATTAGACACCAAAAAATGAAAGAAGTAGTTCTGAATAGAGGAAGAGAAAAATTATGAAGATTACTTCAAGAGATCTGATAGTGAACAACCTTTGATCTAAATTTTAAGCAGATTTCATTATAGATAAAAGGGGGATACTAATTATGGATTTTTTATTTCTAATTGTTTTTAAATACTTGATGTTGGATTTGTTTTATATGTTTGGGAACTAATTTGTTTAGTTCCTAGGTGTGATGAACCCTAAGTTGGGATGGATAGAGTGGTATAATCTTTTATTCAATGCAAGTTAATAGATTGATTTATTATGATTTGACTTTGTGTTTATATTCTTGAGCTAATATGTCAAAGATATTATTTCATTGTTTGATTTTATTTGATTGCAATTGGCAAATCCTTTCATTTGAATAGATCTACCACAACAGAAAGGAGTTACATGCAAACATAGAGATAGGTTGATGTAAATCTTATAGATTAGGGTTAAATCTAATAGTGAAATTCGTGAATTAACTAATGCAATCTTAAAGGTTTTAACTAGAAATTCAGTTAATCAACTAAGAGTTAGTTATTAATAGTCATGAGAAAGATATTAACATAGGAATTTCCATGGTCTAATGATCAATAATTTAATTGCTTGATAAAAGGTTAATGTTTAAGATATTTTAGGAGGAGTCACCATCTAGGAACTACTTGTTTGATATCATTTAAAGGTAGTGTTTTCTTCATCCTAGTTATGATTATGTTAAACCTTTGTTTAGTTATTTTTAAATTAAATCTATAACTTGATTTAGCGGTTAGATAATAGAAAAAGGGTTAATACTGGCGCTTACAGTCATCGTGGGATTGACTCGTACTTACTAATGCTAGCTACATCTATACCGTACATTTATGATTAAAATTTATAATATCAAAAACACATCAAGTTTTTGGTGCCATTGTCAGAGATATAATATTAGGAAAACCCAACTTTTATTAATCTAGACATTATTACTTATTTTAATCATCAAACTTAGTAGGTTACAATCTAGAGATTGAGAGAACAACTCTTAGAAATCTCCGTAGAACACTACTAAAAAAGTTTGAGTTAGATTCAAAGATAGAGGAATTAGGAGATCATATTGATATTGAAGAATTAGGAACCATAGCAGACAAACTAAGAACTACGTTTGAATATGTTAGAGCAAACTTGGCGAGAGCAGAGTCTAACGTTATGAGACCAACTGTTAACACCAACAATTTTGAGATTAAACTACAATTCAAGTGGTGTAATAGTCTGTTCCGTGTCATGTACTATGAGATGAGGACCCTAATACATATATCTCAAGCTTTTTGGAGATTATAATTCCTTTAAATTTAATGGTGCCAATGATGATGCAATAAGATTGAGATTATTTACATTTTCATTAAGAGGTAAGGTGAACCAATGGTTAAATCCTCTACTTAGATCATCACTTGCTATATGTGACTAAATAGAAAAGAAGTTTCTTCTTAAGTAATTCATGCCAATAAGGACTGCCAAATTGATAAATGACATCTCCTCTTACTCTCGGGCTGAAATAGAGACATTATATGGCACATACAAGAGATTCACAGAGATGTTAAGGAAATTCACACATCATAGTCTACCATTATGGATACAAATTCAAATCTTTTATAATGGGCTAATAAGAATATGAGGCAGATGATAAATGTAGCAATCGGGGCACCCTGAATAATAAGACACTAGAAGCAACCCATGACCTCATTGAAGACATGACTATGAACAACTATCAATGGTACTCTTTTTTATCAAGACTTAGTAAGCCAACGAGGCTATATAAAGTAGATATAGTGGCATATTTTTCAAACTAGTTTAAAACTCTAAGCAAAAATGTTAATGGGTTGACTATGAATCATTAGATTCAAGTTATACAGTAAGAGGTGTGTTGGCTAGGATATCTAGGTTAAGACTACCAAGCACTACAATTCAAACATGTGAATTACACTAGGAATGCTCCTAGGCCCTAAAATAATCCATATAACAATGCATACAATTCTAGATTGGGGAATAACCCCAATTTCTCTTAGGGAACTTAAGGGTAAGTAAGGAACAACCTTCTACTAGAATTTCGGCAATGTCCACCTTAGGTTAAAAAGTCAAATCTAGAAGACATGATGTTTATGCTTTTTCAAGGGTTAGCTATAAGACATTAAAGAACCAAGGATTTTATATATAACTTAAAAATTTAGGTCGATCATCTTGTAAAGTTGATTTTCAAAAGACCATAGGGGACTTTGCTTAGGACCACTGAGACAAATCCTAAAGAACATATAAAGGCTGTCACGATTTTGGAGCGAAAAGAAAGTATAAGTCGATAACAAGATCCAAGGTGAGGAGGACAATACCAAAAAGAGTAAAGAGAAAGTTAAAGAAGTAGCTCATCCTCCAAAAATTATTGAATTCTAGCCTACCATCCCATACCTTGCTAAGATGAAGAAAGATCACACGGATGAGCAGTTTGATAAATTTTTTAAACTTTTTAAGCAACTTCAAATCATCTTACTTTTTTTAAAACTTTTTCACTGATGCAAAAGTATACAAAATTCTTGAAGGAGTTACTATCTAAAAATAGGAAGCTGGAGGAGGTAGCTACTGTGAAACAAAGTAAGGAATGCTCAACAATTATACAAAACAAATTACTCGAGAAGCTTAAAGATCCAACTAGTTTTACCATCCCTTATTCGATTGGTAATTTGTTAGTAGAAAAGTCTTTAGTTGATTTAGTTAATTTGTTTCTTGAAAGATCTCTAACATTAAAGGAATTAGCCATTCCTTTTACAAGTATAAGATTTTGATGAAGGAGGAGATCAAACTGGATGTATAACCCTAAAGGAGGTTAAATCTTGGTATGAAGTAAGTGGTAAAGGTAGAGGTAATAATACTCTTGGGTGCTAGTGTGATATACCCTTTTTCTTATAGTTTTTGAGTGAACCTTATGCAGGTTGTGCCAAAGAAGGGAGGAATGACAGTAATACCCAATGAGAAGAATGAAATGATTCATATAAGGACTGCCACAGGGTGGAGAGTCCACATCGATTATAGGAAGCTGAACGACGTTACTCAAAAAGATCACTTCCTTTTGCCTTTTGTGTTAGAATGGCTAGCTAGGCACATGATAGATGCATATTTGACAATAATTATACACCTATATTTGATGTATTTTGTTTGATATTTTATGGTTTTGTTACATATTTGGTACTTAATTTGATTTAAGTGCATTTATAGGTTATAATTGCCTTCTCTAAACAAAAGGAGAAGAATTTAGATGAAATTATAGAGAAAAATTTGGATGAAATCATGATATAAGATGAAGATTTAAAGCAACTAAGGGTCTAGATGCCTATGTATAGAGAGGTGTAAGTCTTTATAAACATGTGAAGATTGAATAAATTGGTTTCTAGTTATGTGATTTACATGCTCGTGTATCTTGAGATACATGGTCATGTATATTCTTAGTGTAAGAATATGTGCCTATATGAAATCATGAATTAAGGTGTTTTTGATTATATATAGTCTCTCACATGCTTACGGAAGTGACCATGTATATCCTAGAAACCTCAATTTTATTATAAAAGGATGCGAGCAGAGGAAATATGAGGATAGCTAAATTTCATAGAAAATCTAAGACATAAAGCATCCAGAGAGGCGATAATGTTGATCAAGAGACGAGGAAAACATGACGTTAACTTTAAAAGAGTTCGATAGAAGACTACATCAAACCCAAACTTGCAAGAAGATTCAATAGAAGAGAAAGGGAGATTTAGAATTATGAATTCTTTATTTTCTATTAGTTTTTATGCATCTTTATCTTTGATTTCATTTTCTATGATTATCAACTAAACGTGTTTAATGTCTAGGTGAGATGAACCTTAGTTTAGGATAACAATATGTTTTAATCTTTTATTTAAGGCAATTGTATTGATTGATCTATTGCGATTTAATTATGTGTTTTACTCATGTTCTAATATATTCAGAATATTAGTGCATGATTTGATTTCATATGATTGAGATTGAGAAATCCTTTTGTATGAATAGATCTATCACAATTGAAAGGACCTAGTGATAGGTCGACATAAATCCTTTAGATTAGGTTTAAACCTAATATCAGAATTCATAAATCGATAATACAATCCTAGGGGTTTTAACTAGAAAGACTTCTATTAATTAACTGATGGATTAGTTATTGGTAGACTCGAGAGAGTTATTAAAATAGGATAGGAATTTCCACAGTCCAATAATTAAAAATATAGTTGCATGATAAAAGATTAATTATTTAATGATTTTTAGGGGGATTCATCACACTAATATTTGATATTGATTTTCCTAAGTAATTTCCTTCGTCTTGCGTTCATTATTTTTTTTTCCAATTTTAGTTTACTTGTTTAATTTTTATTTTTAAGTAAAAACCAAAAATTTTATTTGCAGGCTAGATATTATGTAAAGAGTAACTACTAATAATTATGTGGGATCAACCTGTACTTGCTTGTGCTAGCTACAGTTACGTCGTCCACTTGTGGTTAAATTAATATTAGTATGGAAATCAACGATCAAGTTTTTGGCACCATTGTTGGGGATTAGGAAAACCTAGATTCTATTAATCTTACCATTATTTTTTATTTATTTTATCTTATTTTATTTTAATTTTATTGTATCTTATTATATTTTTAAATTATTCATTTAGGGGCGGATGGTACATATGAGAGAATGGTAATAGGAATGTAAATGAATATAGTGAAGAATGAGAAAAGATATAATCATTATAATTATTATGGTTGGTTAAGAGGAATGAATGATTACTATTACTATTAATAGTGGTTGGTTTTGTTAAAAATATTGAGAAATAAAAATTGGTTAAATTTTTGTTTTACCTCAAATTTTAATATATTTTAATTAATTATATTTAATTAGTAAAAGACAAAAAATATAACTAATTAATTATATTGTAATTAGTTAATTAATTAACTATATTATAATTAATTATATTTAATTAAAAAAGATGATTGTCACAGGCGTGACAAAAAGTGTCATGCCTATGACACTTCTTTTTATAGGCGTGATAGTCTCTGTCACGCCCATGACATGCTACTGAGTCAGGAATGATTTTCATTCCTCCCAAATATGGGGGGTATCGAGTAATGCCCAAAAGTCATATATGAAAATACTATTCCTACAATGATAATACATAACCAACCACCAGTATTTCATTCCTTACCCATTGATTCATTCCTAAACCTATTAACCAAGCACCCCTTAATTGTCTTTTAAACTTCTCTACTTTGACTTTGAATTTGTGACTTATTGTTGGAATTTACGATTTATTGTCATAGCCACAAGTTACAATGGACGGATGGAGTGGATGGTACTCTTATGGGAGCTATGATCAGCTATGCCTGTGGCAACATCACCATATTAGAAATAGAGATTTAGTGACATGTTTTCGAAAGCTTAACCAAATTACCTGTTGTGTTGTGGCATTTGTGGCAATAATGATTACAATCATAAATGTTGAACATCGACATTTATAAAGGAGAAAATGTACAACCAACCTCATGGTGCACCATACAAAAATGTTATAATTCAGAGTGCAACAATTCTTACGCTTATGGATGGAGCAATTGTGCTCCAACTGAATATTTGCAACACCAAGCACCTAAAGTTCAAGAGCCAACTATGGAAGATAGATGTCTAAATTTGTTCAAGAATCAAACATAAGCCATTATAGAATAGAGGCTCGTATCCATAATATGGTAAATTGGGTTAATCAACTAGAGAAGATATTATCTAAGAAACTAAAGGAGAGTTCATCTAGTACTATAAAAACAGTTCCTAACAACAATGTAATGGAAAGCACCCTTGAAAGTAGAAAAGAACTTTTAGAAGAAGAAGAAGAAGAAGAAGCCTCTTTCTAAGAAGAGGAAGTAGATAAGTGGTAAGAGATAATTAAAGAAGAACAAGAGTTAGAAACCTTTGTCCAGGAAGAAGAAAAAGAAGAAGAAGAAGAAGAAGAAGAAGAAAAAGAAGAAGAAGAAGAAGAAGAAGAAGAAGAGTGGATAAAGATGGTTGAGAAAGAACTGGTGGAGGAACCATATAAGGACACTACTGATGAGTCATTGGTAGGCACCTTAAGTGTATAGGATTCCCACTTCCTCCATCATAAATTGCTTGTGTCAAACGAAGATTTAGGGAGTTTCGTTATCCCTTATTTTATTAATAGTTTACCATTGAACAGGGCATTAATGCATGAGATTGGATTTATTAGTTTGATATATTAAGCCCTTATTACTATCTTGCAACATGTGGTTTGCTTATAGATTACAAAAACTCCTATGTCGAGAAACAGGTAGAAGTAAGCCACTAATTATAGACCTAGGATTAACATGCAAAGTAGGTCAAGCTAACATGTTAAACAAGCGCTATATGAGAGGTAACCATAAATTATGATATGTTTTATTTTAAATTTTATGTTATTTCTATTTTCATATTATTTATTTATTTTCTTTATCGCTATTTTTATTTTCTTTTATTGTTTTTATCTATTTTTCTTTATATTTTCCAAGGATGTTAGTTTATCATATCGGATGGACAATCTCAAAATCATGATAATCAGAATCAGAAAATTATATTACTCAAGGAAGTACCAAACTCTACTTTCTCACTTATTATATGTATTTATATTGTGTACATTGGAGACAAGGTACAATTTTAAGTATGAGGAAGGGTCTAATGATTTTTATGTTTTTTAAGCTTATTATAATCTTTGTTATTAAATTTTATTAACTAATATCTTGAATTACTTGAAATCTGTCCAATAATACTTTATTTCATTATTGAATATTGAGTTGAATTAGTATGCAAAAGGATGATAATTATAATAAAATTGCTTTTATAAGTCATCTTCTTAATAATCATTAAGATAGTCAAGTTGAAAGAAAATTGCATATTATGATAGTCAAGTTAAAAGAAAATTGCATATTATTTACACACGTATAACCAATTCTTTTAAGTTGAATGAAAATTACATATTATTTACACACATATAACCAATTCTTTTTCGTGAGCTTTTGAGCCTAAGAGTAAAATTAAAAAATGTTTAAGCTCTTTTTAGTTTTTTCATATGTGTTATTATGTATCGTTGAATAATTCTAGAACTTGATTTTATTATAAATATTGAGATCATATTTTGTAAAATTAGAGGCATTAACGTGATAAAGGCACTTAAATTCAACACTTGTTTAAGCCTAGGTCTTTGATAATTACGTTACCCTATTTTATCCCTTAGGTATAACCAATTTTAAGCCTTAACCTTTTTCATTGATCACAACCCAATTACTAACCTTTAACCTGTTTTCCTTTTAAGCCTTTTTATAAATTTGAGTCCTGAAGGTTATTTACATTACTTGATTATCTGAAACTTGAAACTTTGAAAGATCAATTATTTCTTTAAATGTGTTACATGATGAATGCTTGATATTGTTAAAAAGGTCAGTTGCGAGCATAAAAAAAGTGTTTGAATGATGGTACTAATGGATTTATGTTATGAAAGACCTATTTTGTGATATAACAAGTTTCTTGTTCTTGTATATTGTAAAATTCTTTCAATTTTAGCAACCTTTATATTGTTCCATTCATACCTTACCTAAGCCCTATAACAACCTTATAAAGACCTTTTGATTTTTTTTTTCTAGTTTACATATAAGTAATGGAGATGTGGTAATATTGCAAGCTTATGGTAAGAATTTTACTATGCATTGATTTGAGAGTTTGATACTTTTCATCCTAAACACTTGAGTGAAACCTTGGTGAGTGTGTAAAGATTTATGCTTTTGATTTCAATAAGATTATTGACTTAATTACTATTAACATTTACTTATGAAGTTAGTTTTAGGATAACTCAATTTTACTTGTTTGCCAATTTGATTAATATTACATGATAATCTAAAGTATGGGCGGATAGTTTGAGATTAGTAAAAGATGGATGTTATGAAGTTGATAATTTCAATTATGATTTTCTTGAGGATAGGCAAAAGCTTAAGTGTGGGGATGTTCAATATATGTATATTTGAATATAATCATACACTTATATTTGATGCGTTTTTGCTTGATATGTTATAGTTTTGTTACTTAATTTGATCTAAGTGCATTTATAGGTTATAATTGCCCTCTCAAAACAAAAGGTGAAGAATTTGGATGAAATTGTGGCATAAGATGAAGATTTGAAGCATCTAAGGACTCACACTCTTATGTATAGAGACGACGAAAGTCTCTATAAACATGTGAAGACTAGAAAAATTGGTTGCTGGTCATATTGAGTTACATGCCCATGTATTTGAAGATACATGATCATATATGTTGCTTGTGTAAGTCCTTGTGCCCTTGTGAAATTGCAAATTTAGTGTTTTTGATTTTATATGGTCTCTCACACGCTGATCGCGGCTTATCGTTCAATTAGAAATTGATTCTTGGAAACCGGTCAAATAAAATTTATACCAAGAATTGCAACACAGGGTGCAACCTCGG
>JAOSBP010000206.1:20163763-20174362 GCA_027563825.1 Erythroxylum mucronatum
TCAAATAATTCTAACTAAAAGAAAATTAGCAAACTAAACCTCAAAATAATTTAAACAAACTTATTTAATAAGGAAGAAGAATCGGGGCCCAATAAGAAATGAAGTCCAAGGTAGGTGTTGTCTCGGGAACTACACAGAGGATCTCTGAAGGGCACTTCTTTACTTGGAACAACAAGCAAGGCTTGGATTGGTTTATGAAAAAAATATGACAAGGCTCTTGTTAATTCCTATTGGTTGTCTAACTTCCCTAACAATTGTGCTAAGTTTTTGGATCCCTTATTTTTTGATCACACGCTCATCAAGTGATCTGGTTTTTTATCCAACTCAATGAAATACCATCCATTTAAATTCAACAACTAAATATTGTGGTTTCTTTGAGGCTTATAGGAGAGGGGTTGAGAAGTTAGTCGATGCAACTCATCAGTACTGTTGTGTCTAGAAACTTAAAGGAGGAGCTTAAGTAGCTGAGTGAATCTATGGGGACCAAATCACAAAAAGTAGTGGAGGTAGCTAAACCAAGGTTGTCTGAGGTCTAAAATTTATTGGTTTAAAATCTAAATAATGTTGATCTCAAAGAGAAAGGTTTGTTTGATTCTTATTTTTAAGCTATTCATAATCACTTCTCTTTTGTTAAGCAGAGATATAGGATTGTTTGGCTTAAGGATGGTCATCTTTACACCAAATTCTTTTTTAACAAGTGCTGGCAAGGAGGAATAGAAACAAAATTTATTCAATTGTCTCAAGTGATGGGCTTGTTTTGCAAGACCATAACTCTATTCTTCTTGAGGCTTCAATTTCTTTTCTAATTTTTTGGGATCAACCAATGCTATTGAATCTTCTCCAGCTTTATTAAACAGCTTCATTTCTAACAAAAATTCCTGATGAAATTGCAACTTCTCTGATTGCAGCTATTAAGGACAATGAGATTGTGGATACTATTTTCATGCTAAATCGACGGAAAGCACCTGTAAAAGATGGCTAGAATGGACTTTTTATCATAGTTCTTGGGATGTAGTTGGAAAAATAATATTGGATGATACACATAAGTCCTTCAAAATTGGTAACCTATTAAAGGAAACTAACAAAACCTTCATTTGTTTGATCCCTAAGGTGAATAATGCAACATATTTTAGTGATTATAGACTCATTTCTTTAAAAAAAATTTCTCTATAAGATTATTTCTAAGTTTTTTGAAAATTAATATAATTGTATTGAAAATGAATAATCTATAACCTTAACAGGTTACAAAAAAGTACTTTGTTACAAGCTAGACATGTGATATTTAATCATTTTTTAGCCTTGTTACAACTGAGTTTGTCTTTCAATTTAGTAGCCATCTTATTCTTATGTTGGAGGAGAGATTCTTTACAATTCCTATCCCTATTAGTGTAAGCTTGTAATGTAAAACAATTTTTTGATATCCTTCTTCCATTTTTCTGTCTTCCTTCCTAAACATTCTTCAATTCCTCTCCTTCCATATGAAGTACACCATTGCAACAATATAGATTTTTAGTGCTTTATAATCTGCACTCTTTACCATAAGCACTTTGGGATGGGTTTATAATGCTTCTTAGGCTATTCTTTAGCCTATTTATAAGTATTTTGGTACTTATCTTGTAGACAACATTGCAGCAGGCAATAGGCCTATCCTCCTTCTTCTTACTTGCGTTAGTTTGCTTAAGAATGAGGCAGGCATAGGTCTCACTCCGTTTCACTTTGGAAGAATTCTTTCACAGCTTCACTCACTTCCTCACTTTGGTTGGCTTTATGTTTTTGGAAAAACCTCCCTTTGAATCCATCTAGCCCTATTGCCTTGTCTGGATTCGTTGAGAATAATGCTTTCTTGATCTTGTCATCTTCATTATCCTTTACTAATTCATCTTTTTCTTATTCAAATATTTGATTAATTCCTCTTGTAATTGATGTAGGAATTGACACGTTCACTTTGGCTAAACTATTTAATGAAATGTTTATAGATGTTGCTCTTCAAGTTTCCCCAACCTTAGACTTCTATTCCTTTGTCACCCAATAAGACCTTAATATTATTCTTGTTTCTCCTTACTTTAATTGAGTTAATGTAATATCTGGAACACCTTTCTCCATCTTTTAACCATACCACCCTAGAATTTTGTCTCATCAGGCAATCATAGCATTCCAAGGCTCTATTGTGTTTCCTGGTCAGTTTAACTTCTCCATATCTTAAGTCCTAATATTCTAGTTTTAACATTATCCTTTTTTTGACATTTCTATAACTTCTTCAAGGCTCCTTGCTTCTCTTCTTTACCTGTGATTGCATTATTTCTATTAAGAATTTTAAGTTTTTCTTTTACAACCTTTAACTTAATTGTTAATTTGTACCCTTTAGAACTAGTCACCCTTATCATCATCCCCTCCCTTAATATTGGTCTAAATATTGGCTTATTCATTAGATGGTTAAATACCTTAAATGGGGCCTTCTTTGTTTCTTCCTGACATTCTACATTGTTCTAGATAGGATAAGTTGATTATAACAAGATTGAAAAAGGCTGTTAATTATCTCATTAGTGACAACCAAGGTGTTTTCATGGAAAATAGATAAATTAGGACAACAATTTATTTTTAAAGAGATAATTAAGGGATACTTAAGAAGGGGATCTCCTACTAATTATGCTATTAAGGTATATTTTAACAAAGCCTTTAATAACATAAATTGGAACTTCTTGTTCCATTTGCTGGAAGTGTTTGGTTGCCCTGGAAAATTTATAATATCAACAAAGGAATAGCTGTTAACTAACTAATTTTTTGTATTGGTGAATGGTATTTCTTCTAAGTTATTTAAAAGGGCTAGAGGTATAAGATAGGGGGATCCATTATTTTTGTACCTCTTTATCTTATGTAAGGAAGCTTTATCTCTTCTAATGAAACATAATGTCAATTCGAATCCAAGATTTAGATTTCATTCTAGATATAAGGAAGTCTCCTTAGTTAGTTTTTGTTTTGTTAATGATTTGCTTCTATTTTATAAATCTCATTTGACTTTAATCCAAACTCTATTAGATTCTAATCTCTGAAGCAGCCTCATGAATAGAACCTCACATTTCTAGAATTAATGGAATGTATAGAATACTATCTCCATTCTTATATCTAGGTCTGCCTATATCCACAAGAAGGCCGAGGTTCTCATAATGCTTCCTTTTAATTGAAAAGGAACAAAATAGACTCCCTTCTTGATTAATAAATCACTTTCTTATGCTGGAAAACTTCAATTGATTAAAAATATTCTCTTTTCATTGCATATATATATTGGAGTTCACATATTTTTCTTTTAAAAAATCTTATCAAAATGTTATAAAAAATGTTTAGGAATTTTCTATGGAGCTATGGAAGGGAGTGAAGAATATGGCTAAAGTCAAGTGGTCAAACATCTATTTTTCTAAAGATTAGGGTGGTTTAGGATTCAATGATATTAAGGCAACTAATTCATCCTTAATTTTGAAACGATTATGGCAGATCCTGGAGGGAAAAACTTCATTTTAAATGAAATGGATGCATAGTTATTTCTTAAAAGGTAGTAGCATGTGGAAGGTGCAAAAGAGTTCTTCATATTCTTAGTTCCTTAGATAGGTCTTATAACTTAGAGACCTAGTTAAAGTTTATATGTTTTGTAGAGTAGGGAGTGGTGAGAATTTTTTAGTTTGGTATGAGAAATGGACAAGTTATAGCCAATTGATTCATCAGGTTAGAGTCAGAAGTTAGATCACTTATATGTTATGATAATAAGGTCTCTAAGTTGATATAGACTAACAATTGGGCTCTTCCACAAGGCTTATTGAGGTACAAACCTGATTACTCACCTGACATACATAAATATGATTGTTTCTTTTATAAATGGAAAAATTACTAACATGACAAGTAAAGTAACTGGAAGACTATTACATCCACTTGGATCCAAGGATTTTTGGTACAACATTGAATGGAATAAGTTCTTGACTGCTAGAAACTTATTTCCCTTGTGGTTACTAATAAAAAATAGATTAAGCACAATAGATAGATTGTATTTTCTAGCAATGGATGGTGTTGCTCCACATGTAAGAACTATGAGGAATCCAAGGATCATTTGTCTTTTTAGTGTTTACATGCTTTAGGTGTTTGGAAAGAGGTTAACAGATGGTGTCAATGGAATTGCACTAGGAACTCACGCTTAAAATCTATTCAATGGTTAATTGATCATTCTTGTAATCATAAAGATACTTTGGAGACTTATTTTCTTACTATAGAGAGATGCATTTATTAACATAACATTCAAAAACAAATTTGCTACTGTCAAAGAGACAATAGTTGAAATTCTACAAACCATTAAGGAGACTATTTTCTTAAGAACTAAGTCAATGGATTCCTCAGTAGATTAAGTAATAGCCTATTTTTATTGTAATTTTGTTATTTTAGTGGAGTGATTACAATAATTTTCCAACCTGTGGTTGGTTTGACCGATGGACTATTTGTAATCTTATCGATTGTTTCTTAATACATTCATTTAACTTCTTAAAAAAATATATGGATGGTCATTTTCCTCCTAGTCCTTTTGAAATTCTACTTCACTCTCCCATGAAAGAAATAAACAAATGATTTAAGATGGTTTATGGATATATCTTCTTACATATTAACAATAGATAAATAAAATAAATTGTTCCAATTTTAAGTTGCAAAGAAAAGGTGGTAGTTCCCACCATCAAGCTTCAATAATTACATGAACACCTTTTGTAGATATGGAGGCAAGAATTAAGAAAATAATGTCAATACAGAGGGAGCAACCTTTTTTCCTTTTATCATAATTGACATAATACCAATTTTAACATTTATTATTTTTTATTCTAGTTAGAAAGTGGTCATCACAAAGCATTATTATTTTTTAAAAATCTCTAAAAACTTACCTAATTTATCTTCCTTTCTATCTTTTAGCCTCCTTCGATATGAAATTTCTCAATTGGTACTCTTTGACTACTTCTTTCCTTGGTTCATCCTCTTTCTCTTTATCCATCTCATCATCCTTCTTTTCTTGTACAACAACCTTTTTCTCTTCAAATGTTATCCCCTTTCTACTCTTAAAATTCACTATACTCACTTAATCCGTTAAATTTGGCTCAGTGTTGTTAACAATATACCTAGCTATTATTCTTAGCAAGATTAGCAAGCTGTCCAATCTGAATTTCAAAGAGACATTTTAGTACTTTGAAAATGATACATAGATGTAGTAACAAGTATGTTATCTTATATTATTTGTTGAGTATGTTATCCTATATTAAGGAGCTTGATATTCACAACTAGCGTGTCCTTCTCCATAAATTTCACAACTTATCACTTACTACTAATTGTAAAACCCTGAACCTTTCCTTTTGTTGAATATAAATTTTTATTATTAGTGAATAATATTTTTAGATGGATAGTGAATCTAGGCAAATAGTGATTTTTGGGGGACTCAACCTCAAAATATTGAAAAAATCTGGAATAAGTATTATAGTTTAATGATACTGAAACGGATCGAAAATAAGTCGGATTGGATGAAGTTTCAAAAGTTTAGGACTAAAATGCCCTTTTTTTTGAAAATAATGGTTATTAATGATTTAAAACCCATTTGAAATTTTTTTCAAGCTTTTAATCAATAAGTATTGACCGTAATTAGAGTATTTCATGGTAAATTTGATAATAAGATGGTTACAAAATATTTTCGAAACTTAATTCGATTAGTTGATGAATTAAATTTATTAAAGGTTAGTCTTTTTAAAGAAGTTAGTGGATTAATGAGTCATTAGAAGAGGACCAAATAGAGTGTGACATGTGTGTCACTAATAGGGAGTATAAAAAGCAAATCTTAAGAAAAAGTTGCTTCATTCTTCTGTGAGAGAGCAAAAAACAAAAGAGAAAGGAGAGAAATAAGGGTGACTTACTTCTAAGGAGAAGAGGAAGAGGAGGGCTGCCATTTTTATGGGTTTTAATGGATATTTTAAGAGATCTTGATCAAGTAAAGGTGCTCAACAATTACCCAAAAGATTGAAAGAAAAGTAATAAGTTTTTCTAGCCTTAATTTCTAGTTTTATGGGTTTTTGTGTGGATGGATGCATTTAAGATAAATGGTGATTTTTTACTTGCCATGGAGTAGATAATGAGATTAGAAGCATTTAAAGGTTGAAAAGAAGAAAGTAAACAAAAAAATGAAGAATGAGAGGACCGGCCATGGCTAAGGATTTTATTTTGATGTTTCATAATGTTCATAGCATGGTTTTGATGAAAATGAAGTAAAAAATGAAAAAGAATTGAATTGGAAAAGTTTGATGTAAAATATGTTAAGTTTAGTCTTAAGGGCATTTTGGTATAAAATTATGCTTATGATATAATGACCATGTGAATGTGGTTATGGATGATCATTAACTGTAATTGTGACACTGGAATTATTAAGTGAAATGTTATGTTATTATTTGGAAAAAATCATATATGCAATGCATATATGGAAAGTGATGAAGCTAAAATGGTTTATGATGTGTTTGGATGATGTTTGGCATGGGTCTTAGGTGAATTGTGTTGAAAAATTGGAAAGAAAATGAAATGATATATATTACAAGTGAATATTGCTAGTATAAGTTTATGTTTTAGTAATATATAAATCGAAGTTTGAAAGTTGAATTTCGTACTATTTGAAGTTACATTGAAATTATGTTATTGGTTGATAAAAAGGAAGAATGATTTTAACCTACAGTACATCATTAGGTTTTATACATATTATTATACTGGTGTATAGCGGTTAACTTAGTGCGAGTAAGCAATGTAGAATCAGCTTTGTAACTAGTTGTTAACCAGTTGCGGGTAAGCGATGCAAAACCAGCTTCGTAATTATCAGTGTATAGCAGTTAACCTATTGCAGGTAAGCGATGTAAAACTAGCTCTATAACTTGTGGTTAACCAGTCAAGGATAAGCGATGAAGAACCAGCTCGGTGACCTTATGCCTAAAGGTACCAATGGCAAAAAAGTTAGTGGTGGGATATGTCGTGTAAGAAAGTTCATGACAATAATGATGTCGCCACAATTTTCATTAAAAGTAACTTGAGAAATTTGATTTCAAAAAGCATATATGTTTTATATTGGTATGGTATCATAAGAAATTAAAAGAAATTGTTTTAGGGAGGTTTAAATTGTTAAAATGGTTTGCATGGAAAAGTTAACACTTATTGAGCTCGTTTAACTCACACTCTACTTTATGTTTTCAAAATAAAACCTCTCAGGTGCATGCTCAGGGGCTTTAGTAGTAGGAACTCTACCTCTAGAGTAGTTTGCTTCATCACGTACTACTGTGTAGGCATTTTTGTTGTAAATCCTTTTGAGAATTACCACATATCAATGAATATGTTTTGGAATGTATTTTATGTAAATAAGGCATGTATATAAAGTTTTTTTTAAAAAATGAAATGCATAATTATGTTTTAGCTTTTAAAAGTTTATTGAACTAATTATTGAGATTGCTTGTAAGTATACTTGACTTCTAAAATTTGTAATGGGCATTTTGATGTGATTATATATATATATTGAACTTTTACAAGGATTTTGAAAATTTTGGGGATGTCAAACTACAGTCTTTGTAATGTCGAAATTTTTAATAAAATGATTTTAGAAACTATAATGTTTATATTTATGAATGTTGAGTTTAAGCTTTTCAATAAAAAGGGCAATAGGTTTAGCTTCACGGAAACTTTCTAGCTAGATAAGATATTGACTGCAGGGCCACCGTGGGATGCCAGGCAAGCTGCCTAGTCATTTCAAGATAGGGGTCTGTCAGTGTTGGTATCAGAGCTTGCTTTTAAAAATAGGTTGCCTTCTTTCTGTTTAATGTTTTTACGTCGTTTTAAAAGTGAGGTGACTAATAAAATATTGTGATTTACATTTATATGGTTTCATGAACCAAAAGATTTACATATTTGCATTTTTTGTCGAACACATAGCACGATGCACAAACAAGACCGTGGATGCCTTATGAAGACCATTCCAACTGGTCTTGCACTTAAGGCACCTCCAGCACAGAAGGAGGGCCATATGACAGACTCAGTGAGTGCCTTATTAAATCAACCACATTCTGAATCGTCAAGGCTAATAGAACCAGCTAGAGTGAACTTTAAAGTGGAATAGGTGAGTCAAATACTCGTCGTAGCAATGCGGCAGTCACGAGAAAATGTGGAAGCTTCAGGATGTATGATTGAGCGCATATGTAAATTAGGCGTTGGAATTTTGACAAAAGTGGAGATCCTAAGCGTGCACTTACATTGTTAGACCAGGTTACGAAGATATACAAAATTACGGATGCACAAATTAGTAGAGGGTTATATTTTTGACCTTCCTCCTCGAGAATAAGGAGAAGGATTGGTGGGAGGCCATTGAGAGGCGACATTCCGATAGGATTTCATGGTTAGAATTTCAGAAAGAGTTCATAAATAGACTTTATCCACAAAGTTATAAGGATGATAAGGCAGAGGAATTTTTCTTCTAGAGTAGGGTTTGACACTAGTGATGGATTATGAGAAGAGATTTTCAAAACTTGTCAGAAGTGTTCCGTTTATTGTTGATAGTGAAGAGCATAAGTGTAAGAGGTTTGCTGCAAGCTTAAGTCCCAAATTGCAGATCCATCTATCTTTGGCTCCACGAACACACCACGAGGAATTAGTGGAAACTACACTAAAAGTAGAGAGAAATGTGACAACAATTACTCAGAGTTCCATATCATAACAGAAGTGCAGTGCATCAACTAGTTCATCCCAGGGTTCAGCAAAGAAGAATAAATCAAGATGGTCTAGTGGTACGAGATTTAGTAGAGGAGGATCAACTAGACAGGGATCCTTTAGGTCACTTACTAGGCCTAGAGACTCCCACGACATTATGACCTCAATGCTAGAGTGTACTACTTATGGAAAAAGACATTTAGGTGAGTGTCAGATGTAACATCCTATTACCTACTGAGAGGTTAGAATTGTAAATCTGAGTGACCAATGAGAGCTTAGAAATGCATTTGCACGCTCATGCATAATGTGTCATACACATACATGTAAATAGTGAAATTTTTGCACATAAAAATAATTGTACATGCATTCATTGACATTTTGGGTATAATTGTTAATAAATGTGATTGTTGTTGAGAATTGTGATTTGTTTGTATTGAAAATTGATTTGCAGAGTGTAATTGTTGATTTAGAATTTTTAAAGAATTTTGAGAAAATTTTCTGAAAATTCAGGTTAATTTCTGGACTAAGAAAAATGTCAAGTGGCAAGATAATTGTTAAATGGTCGTACAATTTACTGTCTCATGGCAATAATGTAGATAAATGGCTTTAGGAATTATTGACAAGTGTCATTGAAAATTGGGAGACAATTGGAGTAAAAATTGGAGACAAATAGACTAGTTTTTAATATAAATACACATAGGACCATAGGAAGTGACAAGTGGCAGTGACAGGTGTCACTACCACTCACCACTCATCCCATTCATGACACTCTTCACTTGAAAGACCAACTAAATTGTTTTGTCTTCAATTTATCTCTTGCTTTCTTCATATTTTCGTGGCTCCTTCTTCTTCTCTTCTTCTCCTTCACGATTTTTGACTCACCCACATTTAACCTTGCTCCATCTTTCAATTTCTACTACCATCTTATTGTTTCTTCAATTTGCCACAAGAAAAAATTACCGTTACCTTCTTTAGAAGATGAAGAATGTGGGATGCTTGGGACCTAGGGTTGAGTGAGATTTTGAAGAGTTTGGAGCTAAACCAAGTAAGTTTTGCTTTAAATGTTATAGGTATGGTTAATTTAAGCTAGAATGATGAGTAAATTGAGATTTGATGACTTGGTTTTGTAAGGGTTATGTATGTGTAATGGGTGATGAAAAATTTATGTGCATTTCTTGTTTTTGGATGTGTAGGATGAGTAATAATTCATGTAATTGTATAGAGATGTTGGAGATTGAATGATCTTCAAAGTGGTGATTGGATGAGTGTAGAAAGTTACTTATGAATGGGTATATATATATGCTTTGTTTTTTTATTAATGATCAATAATAGATCATGATTTGTTTGTGATTGATTTATTAAGTTGAATTGGGTAGAGAATGATGAGGAAATGAAATGGAAGAGATAATCTTGGTACAAGATGAGTTAGTTGTAAAATGTTCAGAGTTTGAAAATCTAGAAAATGTTAGCAGAAAAATTTCCATTGATATGCTTCTATGTTTTAGTCATAACTTGTTCTATAGTTATCCAAATGAGTTGATTCTTGATTTGGATTAAACTATAGACTTATGGCTACCTTTTTGTGAAGGTATTGAATTTAAATTATGCTTTTAAGAGTCTCAAATTTTGATGTGAAAATGAGAATTGGATGCAGCAAAATTGTGGATGAATGTATATGCTTATGTTATATTTTGGGTGTTTATGAACAAATATGAAATATGAATTGTTCGTCACGACGAGGTGATTATTGGCTTTCTCATCCTTTTGACTCATTTTTCTCCTACAATATAAAATAACAATTTGAAGTATCAATTGTCCTTAGAAAAATTATAATGCAATTAATGTCAATTTGCACAATTT
>JAOSBP010000206.1:20221147-20236693 GCA_027563825.1 Erythroxylum mucronatum
GTGGGAGCTTAGGTAGAGGACGTAGGTCTTAGCACCGAACCTCTATAAAAACAGTGTTTGCCCTTCTTCTCTACTCTCTACATTTGATTTTGATTACATTGTTTTTTTGTGTGAATTGACTTTTGATTTTATTGTAGAATTATTCGAAAAGTTTGAAAGATCTATTCAACCTCCCCTTCTAGATCGTTTACACTATTGAATCGTTTTTCATGAAAGCCTATTGCTAGAATTTGAATGTGATACATAATAGACTTGTTTGAAGTCATATGTGGAATCAATCTAAACTAACCACTACTATAATGGTAGGTCTAGTTTATTTTGTGTAGTATTACGACGTTCTACCAATTTTGGCGCCGTTGCTAGAGAGTGTAGTGTTCTAGTTTTTGTTCTTGATTTTAATTGATATTTTGTCCATATTTGTTTACAATTCTTTTATTTTTAGTTATTTCTTGATTTTTTCACCTTTTGTTTTATGTTTGTGATTTAAAATTTGAAAAAATAATTACTTGGACATAAGCAATTTTTTTTTATAATCCATATTCTTAATCCTATAACCATGTTTGGAGTGATCATATAAATTGTAATTATAAATGGGATAACTAGCAAAATTACTTTCATAATAGTTTGTTGGACGCACAACAATTCCCGTATAGACCATAAGCTTCCGATTACGACTTCGATCCTTCTCTGGAAGATATGCTCAATCTTATAGTTACTAACAATATCCAAATTCAATAGAATAATTTGCAGATTCAGCAGAGTACTCCACAATTTTCAACAGGATTGAAGGCAAAGCATCCAAGATTTGGAAAACTAACAAAACTCATGTACGTCTCTGGAAGACTTGCTTAATATTATGACTGCTAACAATATTCAACATCAACAGAGTGTACAACAGTTCTAGGAGGATGTCATGCAAAGATATGCAATTCCAGCAAGACACAAATTTAAGAATCCAGAAATTGGCAAGCCAAATGGGTCAGTTGGCGGAAGCTTTTGACCACCTAGCCTCACAAGGCGAAGAGATGTAACCATATCCACTCGAGATCTACCCAAGGGACATTAGTGCAGAGGCCTTACAGAGTGATGAGGAGCTCGAGAATCTTGAGTGGACTACTCAAGGAATTGTTTGTATCGAAGAAGTAGAGAACGAGCTCGAAGGAGAAAAAGCTATATCTTTTAACTCTAAGGTAAATACTGAGTTCCAATTTGTTGTTAAGAATGACTCTTTTCTTTTACCTAACAGGTTAGAGAAATTGAACGAGGATGAAAAGGGATAAGAGACATTCGAGATATTCCAAGAGTGTGGGGACTCAGCAAAGATTAAGAATTTGAAGATAAGGAAGACACTGGAGGTGAATGATCAGCTTATACCCTATCCTGATGAACCTTACGTAGAGGAGGCTCAAATTATGATACCAGAAGATCATAATTTTGTCACGTGAGGAGGAAAATAAGGAGTCGAGTCAATGACACTAAACAAAAGTGCTGCTTGGGAGGCAATCCAAGAGAAGTTTATTTCTTTTCTTTACATTTCCACATTTCTTTCTTATATGCACGTTTGTTTTTAAGTTTGTTTGTTTTTATGTGTTTTCAAGTTTTCAACAAAATGAGGGAGAGAATAAAACAAACAAACCAACATTTTTTCGTTTTTTATTGCTTCTAGGATTATATAGTCATAATTAGAGAATGAATTGACAAGAAAAATTCATATCAAAATTTAGCATATACTTTTGCTCTTGTGATTAGTCCATGTGCATTATCTTTATAAGAGTAGTTAGTGATTAGTGATAGACAAAAGCTAGTGAGATTTTTTATAAACTAATACATTCATACTAGTCTCATTGTCTTTTTGTTTATGAGTGACCTTAAACAATCGTAGGTTAAATTCATTTAAGAAAGCCACTCAGACATTTTCTTTAAACATACACTATACATGCATTAAAAGGGTGGGACATTTCATCAAACACCATAATGCATTATCCCATATTCTCATTATTAAAATACATAATTCTCAAATTAACCAAATCAGTATCATCAAACCATAATAATCTCCAAACAATCAACTATTAATAAAAAACCAAATTTGAGAAGAGAAATTACTTTATTAATAATAATACGTTGGTTAGTTAATGGCATTAGTGACTTCACACTTGTGACGGCAGACAAAGGAGCTGGGGAAAGGACATATGTCACAAAGAAGAAGAACAAAGGAAGAACATGACTGGGTGACACAAAGAAGAAGAATGAATGAAGAACATAATATACGACTTGAAGAAGAAGTGAAGAACCAGAAGGAATATTGTCAACTTGTTATGACTGGGTGAGGGGAAAAGGAAGCGGTGGGAGTTTAATGAGCCGCAAAACGACGTCGTTTTGCTTATGTCTTTTTTCACTTGTCAGTAACTTAAACGACGTCATTTTGCTTTCAAAATGACATCATTTTGTTTTCTGTTTTAAGTTGTATGTAACTTGAATGATGTGGTTTTGCTTTTTTAATATAATAAAACGACATTGTTTTGCTACAAACAAAACGAGAGTCACAGGCCTGGCAAGTTAGACCAAGCCCAGGCTCAACCTGAGCTATTTGGCCCGTGGCCCATGGCTCGACCTGTGATTGCTCGGGGCAAACTCATCCAGCTCGTGGCTTGGTATGACCATAGACTAAGCCGGGTTATTTTTGTCATCTCCTACTTTGGTCTGAATTATTTACCATTGGTAACTAACGCTGCGTTTGGTTAGCGTCTCTGGTAGCTGGAGACGGAACGGAACGAGACGGAACAGGACAGGACGGAACAGAAATTGGAGACAGAAATTTTGTGTCCCTGTCTTTCAGAGACAGGGGACAGGAACGTGGAGACAGGAAGCAAACACCTACGGAGACAGAGATTTCTCTGTCCTGTTCACCGCTCCACTCACGGGGACAGTAACCAAACGGGAGGTAAGGGAAGTTTTTGTCATTCAATTGAAATATATATTTTGGCACCGGAGTCCAATCCAATATGTCCCCTGTCCTACCCCAAATCATGGCGTTTTACCTCAAGCAAACCTGACGAGCACCGGGAACCGCCAAACCCAACACATTATTATTACTATTATTTATTAAGAAAGAAGTAAACAAATATTTTGGTACTTGAAAACGAAAACAAGGCAGAAAAGGAAAAACGAGAGAAGATGGATTTAGGACTTGCCATGATTTCACTTGTACTCCTCTCTATACTCCTTACTTCTCATTTCCGGCGGCGAAAGCGAAATTTCCCTCTCAGTCCCGGGACCTGCTATTTACAATCTCAGCATCAATACTCTCGCAAACCACAGTTCGCGTTCAAGCGCGTTTTAGCCGACAACTCCTTGTCTCCCTTCAAGCATTTCGCCAAGCTCAATGGCATTCACTCTGATCATCAAGGTCCTTTTTTCATTTATACAATCTTTTCTTTTATTTTTAATCGAAAAAGTTAGTGTCTATTTGTTTGCTGAGAATATTGATTGGCAAAGTTAAGGTTTATCTATGTTAAGCGGCACGGCGGCACCAGCCAATGGAACAAAACATATGGTTAACGTGGGACATTGCCTTTTTTTTTTTTTTGGATCTTTCCTAATGGACGACAGAGAATGGTTCGAATTTGCATCCCTATGAAGCTGAGATCACAACATTGATACAGAATCCTGCTTTAGAATTTGAATTTGAGGGATGCGCCAAAACGGACTTGAAAATGAGAGATTCATATGTTTGGGTGGAGACTGAATCTCAATTAAGGGACCTAGCTGATGCTTTACGTCAAGAGAGGGTTTTTGCTGTCGATACCGAGCAACATAGCCTCCGCTCCTTTCTTGGTTTCACTGCTTTAATTCAGGTTAACCCTTTTTTTTCCCCGGTTTACTAAATTCCTTGTTTTGTGGAATTTGTGTGTTTACAGGCTTTGCCTTCTTTCTTTGTTTTTTTTTGGTCTCCCCACATATCATGTGACAGATTTGTAGTAAAATGAAAGATTATCTGGTGGATACAATTGCTTTACATGATTCAATGGGTGTTCTTGGCCCAGTTTTTGCCAATCCCGCAATTTGCAAGGTAAAATAATGGAGTGGTGTTTGCTATATTTGTTACTGAATATAATTGAAGTTTTTTTCTCTTCTAATTGATGTTAAATTCTTTGGTGGTCTAGGTGTTTCATGGAGCTGATAATGATGTTCTCTGGTTACAAAGGGACTTCCATATATATGTTGTCAATTTATTTGATACTGCCAAGGTGGGTTCAAAATATAATTTTTCTAATGTTTTTACTTGACATTTACTTAATTATTCAGGGAAACTAGTATCGGTAGACTAATAAGGTTGCAGTGTTCTCCTAGTTCATAGTTGAGAACTATTTACGTAAATTCTGTTTCTGCCATTATGCAGGCTTGTGAAATGTTATCCAAACCACAGAAATCGCTTGCATATTTGCTTGAAACTTATTGTTCCATAGCCACTGACAAAATGCTACAGGTTTGACGATAAGATTGGTGCTTTATATAGTACTATATCTATTGAGTTTTTTGTGTATTCAGGGGATAAATTTAATGCTTCTTTTTCCCATTTTATTTTGGATTGGACTTTGCCAATTTTGTTTTCTACTTTTTTCATTTAAAAGGTCACATATATGAAACTGTTGTGTTCTGTTAATAAATTGTAGCGTGAAGATTGGAGGCAACGCCCATTATCAGCAGAGATGTTACAATATGCTAGAACTGATGCATACTATCTATTGTACATTGCAGATTGTTTGTTTGCTGAGCTTAAACAGCACGATACTGGTAATTTATTACGTTCCCAAATTGTACATGTGGTTTAATCTTAGAATATCATTGTGGATATCTCTATTAAGAACTGATGGATTTTTTGTCACGATGATACTTTTATGAGGAAAGATAAAAGATTGCCATTAGTAGGTTGGAATTTGGTCTAAAGAGAGGGTAACTATTGCCATAGGAAAATTAAAGTGATTGTTTCATGCTAATATGCTTCCAACTTAGTTATCATTTTAAATGTATCAATAATAAATTCCATCATTGATCTATTTTTAATCAGATAACGACTCATGTCTTGATGGAAAATTGCATTTTGTTCCTGAGACTAGTCGTCGTTCAAACACCATTTGTTTGCAATTGTATACCAAAGAGATTGAAGTTTTTCCTGGCGAGTCTGCGGCGTCATCAATTATTTCTCGTTGTTTGATTGATCGTAGTCATTCATCCATCTCATGTGACACACAGGTAATTGCTTTATATTTGTTTATTGCCTGGGTCTTTCTATTTCATAGTCTGTTTTTTTCATGCCATTGTGTTCCTTATTTACAGGAACTTGTGAGACGTTTATGCACATGGAGAGAGATTATGGTTAGTGGTGATTGGTAAACCGCTTTTTATTTGTGGTAGTTCAATGAAGGATGGAAAGGATGCTCTCACTTTGAGGACCATAATTTCTAGTCTCACCTTCTTAAATAAGTAAATTCCCTAGGCCTATGGTGATTGATTTGAGGGTTCAATTCACATGTGTAGCATTTTAAGCCTAGCAAGAATGTTGACATATCACTATTCATCTATTTTAAGTAAATCAAAAGATGTCATGGTTAATTTTACCTCTTTTTTGTTTTTTGTTCTTGGGTTATTTCCTTTCCCTTGGAGACAATTAATATTTTAATGTTGACATAATACTTGATTCTTTCTTAGATTAATGTTAGGCTTCCATTCTTTTTGCTTTTGTGCCATGCTCTTGAATTTAATGCTAGGTGTGAAGTCTGATGTGATTGCTTCTTTTGAACAAAATAGTCCATTTACATTTTTCCCTAAGTATGTGATTATGAATTTTCTTTTGTTTCCTTTGCTCTTCCTTGTCAATTGTAGGTCATGTTGGAGACTGACTTTTAGTGGTCTAATATTTTCATGTTGTTTGGATTTCTTTTTAGGCTCGTGTGCATGATGACAGCTTAAGATATGTTTTATCTGACCAGGCAATTGTTTGCCTTGCTACCAAAGTTCCATCAGTTCCTTCAGAAATACACGACATTGTAGCTCAAGCTGATCAAAATCTTGAACCTATGAATATGAATACTTCTATTTTGTCTCCATCTCTTGTGATTTGCAGTCATTTGGAAGATTTCTATAACTTGATCCATTATAAGGAAAGCAACCTCGGTGACATTTTCTCAGCGCTCCTACAGAAATGCCTAGGTCCAAATGGCAGCTGTCAACTATCTCTGTATAACTATACGTTACTGGTTAACTGCGACCTAAGGCAAAGGGATAAATTGGTTTCTAAACAAATTGTGTCCAAAATTCCAAAACAGGCTACACGAAAGGCTTCAAGAGAGTTGTTTGTCCAGAAGTTCTCTTGCAAATCTCCAGTGTATCACAACTGTAGGATCTTTGCCAATGATGGAAGGCTACTTTGTTATTGTGATCAGAAAAAGCTTGAATGGTTGGTGCAGTTTTTGGTCTTTTAGTCCTTGTACAATGTAAAATATATAAAACTTAATTTTATTTCTTATTGCCTTATAAGGTACCTCCGTCGAGATCTTGCAAAACTTGTTGATGATAATCCTCTTTCCATAATGTTAATGTTTGAACCAAAAGGTCGTCCAGAGGATGAAGACAATGATTTCTACATTCAGAGTAAGAAAAATATATGTGTTGGATGTGGTGAAGGAAGTCATTACTTGCGGTATCGAATAATTCCCTCATGCTACAGAATGCACTTCCCTGAACATTTAAAGAGTCATCGTTCTCATGATATTGTCCTCCTATGCGTGGATTGTCATGAGATTGCTCATGCTGTTGCTGAAAAATACAAGAAACAAATTGCTGCAGATTTTGGAATTCCTCTTTTTGTTCATAAAGTTTTTAACTCCAAAGAAGCCTCAGTTGTACCTAGATCATCTTCATTAGACATGGATGTTGTTAAGACAGGTGTATCTCCATTACAATTGCGTACTGCTGCTATGGCTCTTTTGCGGCACGGACCAAAAATGCCACCCCAGCGGTATGAAGAACTGACACAGGTAGCTTACTTAATAGCCCTTGATAACGCAAATTCTGTAACCTAAATCTGGTGATGATGGATTATTTGCTTAGCTGTCTAATTTGACAATTAGGCTAGTTGTATTTGAACTAGTAATTTGCAATATTGATTGACTATTGTCACAAACTAGAAGGGAAAATAAATTGTCTTCTTACTAAATGATTTAGGATTACACATTTATATACACCTTAGAAGAGGAAGAAAAATGAGAAACAATCTCTAAGAATAGAAATCAATCTCCTAGAATTCCACACTCTCCTAGGAAAGGGAAACAATCTCCTAGGATCCCACATTAGAAAAAGAAGACAGTCTCTTGAGATTCTACACTTACCTAGGAAAGGAGAACAATCTTTTAAGATCTTACAATCTTTATAATATCAAAAGGTATAACTTTCCTAAAGTGATATGTAGCTAATATACAACTTGATACTCTCCCTCAAGTAGAGGAGTAAATGTTTTCCTTCCCAACTTGGAAGTAATATCATTAAAACTTAAAACTGTTCAACCCCTTTGTTAGAACGATTAACTTCCCTAAAGCGATATATAGCTAATATACAACTTGATCCTCTCCCTCAAGTAGAGGAGTAAATTTTTTGCTTCCCAACTTGGAAATATTTGTTAGAGCATCAGCTAGTTGGCTTCTTGATGGAACATATGGCATGAATACGAGCCTTTCCTCCCAATTTCTCATACGAGCCTTTCCTCCCAATTTCTCACCGATGATATCTATTAATCTCAATGTGCTTTGTCTTATCATGTTGAATAGGGTTATGAGCAATATTGATGGCTGATTTGTTATCACAATAGAAGTTTGTAGGACCTTCCCATTTAACTTTAAAGTTGTCTAGAATAATCTTCAACCATAACTTGCACAAGCCTTGAGCAATTGTTCTAAACTCTAATTTTGTTGATGATCTAGTCACAACATTTTGTTCCTTGCTCCTTCAAGTCAGCAAATTGCCTCCAAGGAAAGCATAGTGACCTGTTGTTGATCTTCAGTCCATTATAGATCCTGTATAGTATTAGTATAGGCTTCTAAGGTGAGATGATTATTCCTATTAAGTAGAATTCCTTTCAATGGATTGCCTTTTTAAGTAATGTAATACTCTATATGTAGCTTGTAATTGTGATTCTCTTAGTTCATACTCTATATGTGCTTGATGAAGAGAGTATGGTCACCTTGACTTTGTTTATATCCTGATCCTTTCATAACTTTAGCAAATCTAGAAAGCCATGCTTTGAGAGATTGTCTCAACCATATAGTGCCTTTTTAACTTACAAATTTTAATACTGTAGAATATTCTTGTAGATTTTTGTATCTAGAGCTTCATGAAGGAAGGTATTCTTATGAAGTTGCTTGTCAATGTGAGCTACCAAGGATAGCAAAATTCTCATAGTATTCATTTTTTTCCATAGGGCAAAAGTCTCCGGTAATCAACCTCATAAGTTTGTGTATCCTTTAGCAACTAATTGTGCTATATATCTCTCTTGTGATCCATCAACTTTATATTTCAGTGTGAATTTTTGTTATTGATATAACCATAAAAGTTAAGCGATATGTAAAATTCTGAAGTTTCTCTAAAGAAAATAATGTCAAAAACCAATACAAATTTTTTTACCATTACTAGAAACCTCCCCACAACTCAATATTTGAATTCAAGAGTCATTTTAGCTGATAATTAGTAAAGCCATTTTGGTTTTACATATTCTATATGTAATCTAGTTCAATATAATAATGTAGAAACATATGGAGGTTCTCATCAGGTTGCAACAAATAGGACTCTTTAATAACTATGTTTGACACATTAGCCTATAGTTATGTTTCATCCCATTAAACTATATCTTGATACACAAGATATAGAGATAATTAAGTAGGTGAGTTTTTGGTTGCATAAAATAATTGTTATGATAAGAGAATTTTCCGTTCACTAAGGTTATTTAATGATTTTGTAGTGGCACAAAAATAATTATGTTTTAGATAAATATTAGTTTATTGTTTTAAGTTCTTTAGAAAAGAGTTATGTCAGATTAATGTTTTCAGTATCTTAAGGGTTGTTCAAATATGTTTATAAATATTAAAAAAATGATACCAAATTTAAGAATATAATTGATATTATTTTTCTACAAAGTGTGGGTAGACCTCTAGTTAAACTGTAATTTTGTTCAATTACACTCACAACAAAATAAATAAATTACTTTTGATTATGGCATGATCATACTCGATATTTATAAAAATCAAATAACATATTTAAGAAATGATCTAAGTTGCTAATTATTGAATTGTAGGATTAGGTGAAATTTAAACCACATGAGAATTCTTTTGCAAAAAATATTACCATGGCACATGAGACCGTGTGTAATTAATTTAATAAAATATCTGAATTCGCCTGTTGTATAGAAAGGGGCTGCAATCTTAATGAATTTGGTGCAATGAATTATTCAGTTCTACTTGGCCGTGATATCTCATTACTGAAGTGACTGTCGGCCTTATTTTCTTTTATTTTAATGTGGTGTATGTAGAGCAACTGTTTTTCCAGTATGCCAATCTTGATTTTATAATATATGTCCCATAGGAACCAAACTATTTACTTCTCTAGTTCTGTATGTGCAATTTAAATCCACTTTCCTCCTCTGCCTTACAAAATATTATTCGTGATTCTGGTTTGATTTATGTCATGTTTAATCCTTGTGCTTTACTAATAGATTTCAAATACAAAGATATGCATGTATGGAGCTTAAAGATGGCATCTTCTAGAGATTTGACATTTCACACCCCACAAGCATCTAAACAGTGGAATCTGTTTTCTGTTTTCTGGTGCTTTTTAGTTTTGCTCCTTCCAGTCACCGTAGAAGTTAGATTGTTGCAAAGCCAATGATGATAAAGCTGTAGGGAAAATTAAATATGTCTAATACCATATCTACTACATGGCCAAAACCCAGAAAAAAAATGCATTTGGGGAAGCTTTGTTTTGTTGGCTTGAGAATTCAAAGTTTGAACAAGCAATGGTAAACTGAAATTTTGTGCCAATTCTATCCTAGTCATGCTTACTTGGAACTTTTTTTCACTTTCTCAATCTAAAGAGGGCTCATGGTGGTAAGTGGGATGTGCCTGACCGCAAGGAAAGAGAAAATAACAATGAAATATGTAAGTTGTGAATGCTTGGATGTCCAATTGAAAGTAGTTGCTCTGTAAGGTATGGATGAATAAGTTTACTACATAAACAAATGTTTTACTTGAACTAGTCCTCTAATTTAGTTGCAGTTGTTAGTTGACCTGATAAACACCATTTGAAAGTTGCATGTTCAATGTTATTTGTGATATGAAACTTCAGTCTTGATACACAAGATGCCATTGTTTACCTTGATGGATTACCAGGAAGTTTCCAGTAATATGATGAATCTTTCAGTGCCATGACCTTCTCCTTAAATTTATTTTCCTTGTTCTGTAGATTGTCATGCAATTCTATGGAGGAAGGGAGGTATCTCAGGAAGACTTGGAAATGGCCTTACTGGTCGGAATGAGTCCTAATGAGAGGAGACGATTTGAGAAGAAGAGAGGGTTGTCTTTAAAGCTTTCTCGTGGCAGGAGTACAGGTAACAAGAAGGAAAATGCTGCTTGCACCATGACTAAAGGTGCCACAGAAATTAAATATGGAGTTGATTTAGATCATTCGGGAAAAGATAAAGCAGAGTTGTCTAGCAGAAGATCGGATCAAGATGATTGCAGCTTTACAGATGCTGGAATTATTGATGAGTTTTCTTTTAGTGTTAACACTAGCAAGACCATGAATTTAGAAGAATGTGAAATTTCTGGTGTGAGAAATGTTTTTAATGAAAATGCCACTCATTGTGAAAAAAGTTCAGAAAATGGATCAGTTGATCCCCATTGTTCAAGACAGGATGACACAATACCTCCAAATTTGAAAGTTTCTCTGTTAGGGCATGGACCACATGGAAAACAGGTTGTGGATTATATACTGAAGGAATATGGAGAGGATGGAATTCGACAGTTTTGTCAGAGATGGAGACAAGTCTTTGTTGAAGCAATTCATCCTCGTTTCTTACCTTCTGGTTGGAATGTACTGCACAGGTGTAGTAACTCAGTTATACATTATTATCGACATAATAACATGTTAAAGTTAATCAAAGGTAGCAACATGTTTAGACTAGGCTAGTCTCAGTAGTGTAATTAAATTGTTTCTACCCCTCGTGATTTCCTCCTGTTTCTTCAATTTCTATCTACTAGCACTACTAGGAGTCTCCAAAAGCATGGGAAACTAGGGTAACTAACCAAGCCAAATGGGTTAATCTGAACTGTATCGTCTGGTTAACCAGATTATTCTGCTATTAGGTAATGAACTGGGAAAGTCTGTAGGTTTTCTGTTTCGAAGAGAGATTTTATTTTTGAACTGGCATCTCACTGAATTGCTTTAGTTATAGTTTATTCTTTATCAAATATGGTTCAACAACCTGACCTGATGGTGCATCTATCATTTTTGTGTTCCGATTTTTATCCAAAACTTCAGTGCAAATGAGAATTACTGCAGTACAAATTAACTAGGCACCCCGAAGAATGTATTTTCAAAAGTGTACTTGAATTTGGAAATGAATTTATACATGTATAAGTGTATGAGTTTGGTAAACTAACAATAAGCTATATATAATTTATTATGCATACAGAATTGAACTGCTTGTAAACGTGCGGCTGTTGTCAATTATTTTAGGTCTTTCTTTCTTAAGAGTTTATATATATATATATATATATATATATATAGACACACACACATGTATGTCATGATTTTGTATATAGACACACCCAGACACACACATGTATGTCATGATTTTGTAATGTTTGGCACTGTATGATGCATGGACACCAAAACACTATTGTTACAGATATGCGTCCATTTATCTGCATATTAATCCATGTGTTATGAATCCAGAACTAGGCTACAATTAATTAGTATGAAGTCATCACCTTCACTGTCCTTTGCGTGAATGTACAAAATTAAAAAAGCCATGTTCTCTAATTATCCACAGCCCCTTGTAGAACATTTCTTTTTTTAAAAAAAATTTAAGGTGGAAAGTTTGACAAGTTTAATTGCTCATTTGGAGTGAATAGGATTTCCAACAGGATGCATCTTTTGTTACATTGATGTGATGAAAGTTCTTTATTCTGACAATGGTTGTAACCTTTGGAGTGAAAAAGTTCTTGTAGCTTGCATAGTTCTTTCAATTGATTTGCAACTGAAATTTTGTTAGCTTCTACAAGGATTTGATTATGAGCGGTATTTTTGCCAGTGGCAGAAGGGACTTCGGTGAATTCAGTGTCTACAGTCCTGCCAAGAGAGCAACTGGTGCCTAAGAGTTAGGAAATTCGTCCAACTGGTTATTCCAGAATACATGATCATGTAAACATGGGAGAGAATCTAAATGTCCAATGCTTTATCTTGATTTTGCTCCATCAGTTAGATTTTTCCTTTATTACCATACCGTTACGAATTTACCGGTATTTCAGCTTTAGAAGTTCTTGAAAGAGCACGCGCGGTCCCGTGACAATGTTTTGTTGTTATGGTAAAGGTTGAAGGGTGTAATTGAGGGAAGCAACCAAGTTTTCTGCTATTCTTGTAATTTGCGGTTGGACTTTTTTATTCAATTGGCAATGAGGAAGATAAAAGCTGTTAGCATTCAAAATAAAGGTTTACCACTCAAGTCTTATTGTTGTAACAGATAATTAAGGTTTTGGCAAATTGATCCTTTGGTTATTCCGCTTCGACCGACCGCTGTATCTATGCTTCTCTCTCTCTCTTAATACATTTGATTTTTTGAGTTAAAATATTTTACAATATAATTGACGCATGAAATGTCATATAATATTAATATAAATTGTATTTCATTTTGTAATTTAATTTTTATAATTTTCTTTAAATTATTTCTGAAAATTAGTCTATTGCATTGCATTCACTATGGATGTTTGATGCCGTTAATACAATATGTTAAAAGAATTCTTCAAATAATATAGAGGGATAAATAAGGAGTGTTAACTTTTTCATAAATAGATTTTGAATTTATTAGTAATTTGATTGAAATATAATTTTTATTTTAATTGAATACTAATTATAATTTAGAATTGTAATTATTTATAATTAAATATTAATTATGTATATCTCAATGTGGTCATTATTTATTAAATATTTCATATCTAATTTTAAAGTTTTTTAAATTTTATGATCAAATTTAATTTGACTAAATTGTTTTTTTTTTTTAATCTTCAACCACCTTTTGTATGTGACCTATTCCTAGATGTGTTGTCATTATACAAAAAATTATAATCTCAAACTATATTTAAAATTAGATAAATTAAACTATTTTAATTTATCTTTAGTTCTTTGATTAAACGATTTGTTTACGTAGATTAAGATTAATATCCAGTAATGCATTATAATCACTCAAATATTAGAAATATCAAAATGGTTTTAACTAACACTTTTGTGCATTTTTTTATATAATTCAATTTTACATCATACAATATTTCTATTAGATAGAGCATAAAATTATTTGAGTAGATTTACCAAAAAAAAAAATTATTTGAGTCCAACTATATTTTTTATCTACCAATAATAATTGATTATATGAATGACATTTGAAAACTATTTTTAAAGTGTCATTTCACCACAGTCTTAAATCAACACTAATCAAGAACAACATAATATTTTTCGTAATCACTTTAGAGTGATGAATCATATATTAATCGCTCAACCACTTTTATATAATTTATAGTATATCTAATAACTACCAATTGAGTTATCTTTGACTAGGATATGTCATAAGTATTATTGAAATATGACAATTCCAAATGAGACACTTTAGAGATCTTATGTTAATAGATTACTTATATAATCATCATCATCATCACACCCAGTACGAAGCCTCGCAATGAAGCGGGGTCTAGGGAGGTCTGATAGTACGCAGCCTTACCTCTACATAGTAGAGAGGCTGTTTCTAGTGGACTCATATGCAAATGAGACAATATAAGAGTGATTCAAGTTACAGAGAAAATAGGTAAAACTAGCACGACAAATTATTATGAAAATAAAATTACAATAAATACATAAACAATTAAAATATAAAATAATAGGGTATACCTAATGGAGTTCAGATCTGCGAGTACCTAATAAGCTATATTGTCCGACTCTTCTTGTCTCTAATTAAGTTAGGAGTCCTTGCTCATAGACCCTTAAGGTATGACAATTCTATTGTCTCCAGACACCTATTCTAGGAAGCTAGGTTGAATGCCCATAAGCTTTGTCCAAGGCTTACACAGAGAAAAGGGAGAACGAACATTGTATTGGACTACCTACGCGGTAATTTGCGTATCGCGAGTAACATAGCCAAAGAACTACTATACTCTTTTAGCGAACTTTAAAGGTTAATCCTTTATCCTTATCTGTTCACGCCATACTTTTCTACTTCTAGCCACTACCTCAGTAAGGACCAACTCTGACAAATCCTTCTTGATCACTTCCTTCCAATTCTTATAGGGCCTCCCTCTTCTCCTCTTGTATTCATTAAGGGTTATTCTCTCATCGCTTCATACTGGAGCATCGGAGGGCCTCCTGCATGCATGCCCAAACCACCTAAGCCTAGTCTCTCTCAACTTGTCGGCAATACTAGCTCCCTGTAGTCTATCTCTCACTACGGTTCCGCACCTTATCTCTTATGGTAATGTCACATATCTACCGAAGCATCTGCATTTCTGTTACCAATAACTGTATTGTATGTTTACGTTTGGCAGGCCAAAACTTTGCCCCATATATAACATGGTTGGACGGATTGCCATTTTATAAAACTTCCCCTTGAGTTTTAAAGGAATCTTTTTGTCACATAAACCCCTGATGCACTTTTTCATCTGATCTATCCAGATCTAATATGATGTATTATATCGGCATCGAAATTACTATTGCTCTGAATGATAGACCTGAGATATTTAAAACTCAATCTCTGGGGTATGACGTCATTACCAATTGCTACCACCTCCTCATGTACCATCTGGTTTTAATGAAAAGTTGCATTCTAAGTATTCCGTCTTAGACCTGCCCTGTAACGCCCCATATTAGGAGTTAGGATATTAAGGAAATTTAGTACATTTTATGCATCGCATATTTGAATATTTGCTTATTTGTGGATAAGCATTTTGGACACATACAATAATTGTATATGCATTCATGACATTTTTCGGGTAAATTGGTTTATAAATGAAAATTATGGATTTATGATTTGGCAATTTTCGTACATTTCAAGTATTTTAGAAATTTTTGGTGAATTATTTTAGAGTTGAAAATTTATTTGGAGAGTCATATTATTATTTCAGAATTTTGGGTGAATTTTAGGAATTTTTCTGAAAATTTTGGGTATTTATAGATAAAGGAAATTAAGGAATAATAAAATAAAATAAGAGACCTATTAAAATGTGACAAATGACTCAATTA
>JAOSBP010000206.1:20242623-20253018 GCA_027563825.1 Erythroxylum mucronatum
TGCTAGCACACCACAGCCGCAGCCCGGATCGTGCATGCTCGTGTGGATACCGGTAGAGGGCATTCGCGATTTGCAGTTAATCCGTCGTGTTTTCAATTATACGTGATGTTTTGTATGGTCTATTCCGCAGCGTATTGTGAATACTGGGACCGTACGCGATCCAACAGTTCTATCATCTTAAGGACATCGGTGTCAACCATCTCCAACCGGCATATCTCTACTGTGACAACCTTTCTGCCATACACATAGCAGGAAATCCGATCTTTCACGAACGAACAAAACACATCAAGATCGATTGCTATATTGTTCGTGAAAAATTGCAGAAACGTGTCATCCACCTTCTTCCTGTCTCAACCAACGCTCAACGGGCTGACATCTTCACCAAAGCTCTACCAAAATCCTCCTTTCAAGACTTGTTACTTAAGCTCGGTGTCATCCACGACATCTACCACCCTGCTTTCGATGGCGTGTCAACAGACCTCGAGCTTGTGGCGACGTGTGAAGAGAAATGGAGTGAGAAGGAAACCTAGAAGATAAAACATGATTGGGTGAAAAACACTTTGATTTTGGACTTGGTACAATGGGCTGATAATTTAGTCCATTTATCGTAGTCCAACTCCATTATTTTTTGACCCATATTCCTTTTCTATTTTATTCTAGTAGTGAATCTTTTCTGTTACAATCACATGATCTATTATAACAAATTGTAAATAGAACAACCTATATAAAGGGTTGGGATTCATGCAATAAAATTTAAGCCAATATTATCTTTTGTTACATCATTCATCAACGCTTGAATAATGCGTGGACTTCCAATTGCAGCGTTGTGACGACGCGTGGTTGCTTTTGTGGTCAAAAAATTTGTAGGTTCGATGTTTCGGTAACTTTGGAGAATAACTACAGTATTGGTTTTCAATAAAAGCGATCGAAAATGACTGAGACAGAACACACTCTATATTGCCGAAAAATGTGATCCTAGTGAAATTTAGACCTTCCTAGAACTCAAACACTTATGCAGGAAGCCTGGCTTTGACACCAATATGGCTCAGAAGAGATTAACTCTCAAGTAAGATATTCTTAGTGATTCTCAATTTCAATAAGAGAAGGGTATTTATAGTAGCTTTACAAAGGTATTTTCGTACTAAACATTTAAACTTATTTATTTCTTTGCAACCATTGAGTTTCCCCTGCGGCTGCATCCTAAGTCTTTAACCTTATTAATTACTATGCAACTCTCAGTTTTTCTAGAAAAATGTTTAATTTTTCAAACTTGAACGAATGGGTTGGATTTTGATTTTGGGCTCTCCACCAATTTGATCCATATTTATATCATCTACATCAATATGCCAATTTCTAGAACATTGTAATCATTGCCAATAAGCTATATACATGAATTCACTAGGTTGACCAACGTTTATTATATGACAGTTATATCTTGCATAACTAACTATAAGTACAATAAATAAAAAATATTGTTTGTCTCTAGCTAAAGAATCACATTACGTAGTCCAACAAACCCGGCGAAATAACCGGATTTGCATGTGATCTTGTTCTTCCTTTAATAATACTGTACCCCAATATACATTCCAGCTTTCACTCATCTCTGTTTCTTGATTTTCAAACATGGGAAATTGCTTGACAAACAGCGGGATTGTCATTCCACCGAATGCAAAGCTCGAGCAACGAAGCGTAGCGAAAATGACAGAACAAGGATCATTATCACCAGAAGGTGGCAAGAGCAAGAAGGAACATCAAGGAGGCAAACTGGTCATCGATAACAATGGACATGATGATCGATTCACCAGAGATGGAGCCTTGAGGGTTAAAGTTGTAATGACAAAGAAGGAGCTAAAGGAGTTACTCAAACATTTAAAGAGTAACGACAACTACTCTGTAGAGCAACTGGTAAGTGCCATGAGTTTAAGATCAGGTGGTCGGACAAACAATTATATTGATAGTGGAGGTGTTTATGGTAGCTGGAAGCCAGATTTGGAGAGCATTCCAGAGAACTATAGTTAGTCATCTGCAAAGGAGATCTATATAGGAGTAATTTGTGAGAAATTAACAGTTTCTGTAGAAGCGCGCAGTCCGATCTGATGATATTACTATTCGAGTTTTTGAGAAGATTACGATAATTATATATCTTTTCTTCTTAGTTTGAAGGCTGCATCCAAGGGATAAATAGTTCTGTTCTTTCGAATTGTTTTTAAAATTTTTACGTTGTTAGATTGGGACTTTGTGGCTGCATAGAGTCAACTATCCTCCATAATAAGATGACATATGAACACAAAAGTTTCCAGTTTGTCAACTTTTGACGTTACCTCGATCATAATCTTTGAACTTTAATATCTTCCTGAATTAGATAGGAGTAAAGTTCAAACAGATTATTTACCTCATTGATCATAAATGCACGCACATATACACAAATATGTATATATAGGTAAGTGATTATACAAAATGGAATTAAAGAGAGTTAAATAGACGCAACGAAATCACCAGGCTTTGCAAGCGTCAAATCCGAAACTATGCAAAAGTAATTGTACGTGGAACTGAGAAATGAGGAAACAAAGAATAATACATAAAAACTAGCCGGTGCCATGTGGTCAAACATTTCAATTCGGAGCTTGAAGAGGGCAGATTTTGTTGAGCTCATTCCAAGTAGCCTTTAGCTTAGACGCCTCTTAACCTGAAAATGCTATTGATGAATGAAGCTTAATGCATTTTTTTAAATACAACAAAGTAGAGTATTGACTACAAAAGAAAGTAACTAAATGTTTAAAAAACATTGCCTATAGTTATTTGTGACGTTTCTATTTCGTCACACAAAGCACCATCAATTTTCTGTCGCTTAAAACTATAGGCAACATTTTAGAAAATCGTACACAAAATGTATTAGCTACGAATATCTTTTAAAGCTAAAACGGTAAAAACACATAGCTAAACATTGAATAGTGGCATAGAAAAATTTGGCACCAAATAATTGAAAATGAAAATAAAATGTAGCTAATAGTTTTTGGCTACATTTTCATCTTCTTATCTATATAGTATTAGCTATGTTTTTTTATATTATAGTCAAATGTAATTAGTTACGTTTTTTATAATGTAGCCAAATGTTATTAGCTAAGCTTTTTATAATGTCGCAATGTATTATTTGATACATTTTAATCCATGAAATTTAACAATATGTTTTGATATAATGTTTCGACATGTTTTTCTTATTGTGAACTATTTGTTATTAATATAAAATTAAATTGCAAAAAATATTATTTATTCAAAAAGTTTAACATTGTATATATAAAGTAAAATTATATAAATATCATTAAATTATACTAATAAAAAGAATATAACATTAAAGGATTAGCATTTGCTCCTATACAAAATATAGATGACAACTTGAACAATTGTTATAGGCGAAACAATAATAAAAAGATTAGTTTACAAATTATAATATGTCATACTCGGTCAACAGTTGCATCTTCATCAATTATATAATTAAAAAAAAGGCATTGAAATTTAATTATATTACATGCAAGAAGTGATATAAAAAGTATATGAGATAGAATTAATACCCTTCATTATCCTCTTCATTTATATCATAATCTAGGCCAAGTAATCTTTTAAATAACATAATATGTTTTGCTAATTTGTTCAATTTTTTTGTTCCTTGTTTACTCCAGCTTGTAATGCCACCTTAAGATTGTTGTTTTCCTCTCGAAGGTATTCAATGATTGTTTTATATGTTGAGGTTGAAGCAGTTGACTTAGGGCCAGGCCATAGCCAAAGCCTTTCACATAACTGAAACAAGTACTAAGTACTGTATTACAAATTTCGCCTACATTGAGCTCATTCTCCTCATACATAAACTTCCCTAATAACTTTTGCATCTTATTCTAAAATTAAAAAACAATATTCAATCCACATATTAGTACTTACTACTATATTAATAAATGAACAAAAATATTGAACAAACTTTTATACTTACATAGTTTTTCTATTTCTTTTGACAACCCTCATTTACCTTCCTTATAATCAATGACTTTATATAGTGTGATTCTATCACACTATTTTCTTTGTAGTTCCTTCTCACTCTATTTTATGAAACAAGAAAACAAGATACATATAATAATGTAGTGTTTATTAATTTAAGTATAACTTGCAAAAATAGAACTTACTTATTTATTTCGAACAATTATAAATGATTTTGACCCTTGATTATGTGGTTTTTCCATTTTTGGTCAAATTAACCCTTACCTTCTCAAAATTTTCCTAAATCAAGGGAAAAAAACATAACTTAGTAGTTAAATCATATAACTAGATTAATGCAAGAAAACATGAAGACAAAGAAAACAGCATGAACTTTCGAGTTAGCCTAATATTTACACAAGCTATTCCAATTTTCTTCAAACATTCATTCGGGAACATGGCTTCATGCCTTTGCATCAAAAGGAAAATATTTATAATACTTATGTAACTTGAATTGACAATCCCTAGTCCTTTGTTTCAACAATAAAGAACATAGTTTGAAACATTTGAGTTCTTATTATCCATAATATTCAATTTCAACTGTGAATAATAAGTAAAAATGTAATTAATCTTAAAATCAATGAAAAATAATGCATAATTTAAAGATTTTGTATAATGCATAATCTTAAAATCAAGCAAGTTATCTTCCTTCAAGTCCTTAAATGTTTTAGACAAGGTAATTATTGTTCTCCCAATAATCACCAACTCACTTGACAATTTCGTAGCTTGGACCTTGTCTATACAATGACCTTACTAAGTATCAATTTGTATTGATAACTTACAATTCATTGCAACATTTATTTGTTGAAATTCACAATCTCTAGTTTTATCTCTAAATCTTTTTCTAATACTAGCATTGACAGTTGAGAACATATGAATAATGGTAAGAAAATATTAGAATATATAAATATTAATCTAAGCATAAGTCTGTTTAAAGATATTAAAGAGTAACAAATTTGCACGAGTACCTTCGTTGTTGTTTGAAGCAGAATGAAGTTTTTATATGTGACATGAAGGTGGAATATAATTGTTGGTTTATTATGGTAATGTACTATAAGAAGCTCTATTTCCTACTGCCAAAAAAAGAAAAAGATAAGAAAAAGATATATATTTGAATATATATATATATATGTATGTATGTATGTATGTATTCACTTGAAGGTATAGAAATTGTAAAACTGCATGACTAATTTCATTGTTGTTTAAGGTAGAATGTTGTTGTTAGCTAGGAATTGAATTTTTGGCATCAACTGATTGATCTAGTTAAAGTTGTGGATCTCTCCATTCTACAATTTGCATACCTGCTTCTTCTCTTTGTCTCTATTATATGCCATTATGTTGGATATCTATAAAAAATACATAGATGTTGCTAACATTACAATAAAACAATAGAATGAGCACTTTCATGATACATTCAATGATCATAATGAAAATTATACATTCAATCATTAACACTAATCACAAGAGTAAGATAAATGTTACCAGCATTATAATAACAAATAGAAAAATCACTTTCATGATACATTAATCGCATTAACATGATAAATGTTACCAACATTGGAATAAAACAACAAAAAGAGCACTTTCATGATACATTCAATCATCATAATGAAAATAAATTCAATCATCTACATTAATCACATTAGTAAGATAAATGCTACCAATATTATAATAACCAATAGAAAAAGCTCTTGATAGTAAAAAGAGCACTTTTATGATACCTTCATTCATCATAATCAAGTTCTTCAAAATCATCATCATTAATTGCATTATGATTAGACTCTTTATTGCTATTATATTCAGCTAAAGTGTCATCATTTTCATGTAATTCATCCTCAATATAGTCTTCATTCCATTATATGATAAGATTGCTTTGTACTTTGATTGCTTATAGTAAATTAGGATCAACATATCTCTTATGGAATAATGATATATCCTCATCTTCAATTTCAAGAGCTACATTATTCAACTGTGATTCAATCTCTTGATATACTTCATCACCATCTTTAACCATTGGACCATTTCCCCTTTTATAGAAATCAAAAAGATTTTAGTGATAAAACTTTTGCACAACTTTACAATATTGCCAATACAGTTTCATTGAGATAGAATACTTGTTTCGTATGAATTGCAAGCATAAATGGTTCATTTTCATACCACGTGTTACTAAAACTGATGCTCGTAATATGACCATTCACTTTTATGTTAATCCCTTTGTCTTCAAGATTAAACCATTTACACTTAAATCGAACAACATGTGTTCCTTGATGTAATGTAACTCAATTATTTCAAAGATAACATTGTAGAAGTCAACAAAATCATCCTTATGTTATCCCTCAACAACAAACCCACATTTTAGCTTCTAAGGCAATTGTCATGCTCTTTTATATGAAATCTAATTCTATTAACAATGTAACTTGTATAATTTTTTCCCAAGCATATGAGTCCTGTATGTTAAAATATATAAAGTTGTCGTTGCTTGTGGAAATTTACAGTTATGTGATTGTATAGTCTAAAAAAACTACAAGTCAATGTTGTAATCTCACCTACAATATTCAGTTTTTCATACTATTACATGCATAACTTACTCATGTCCTAAACCATGATGGGAAGTTTATCTTATGCCTTTCTTCAACATTAACCTCACTTTTGATTCTAATATCACCTTCATAGTTTCTATTTAAAAAGTAAATTGATTCTAAAAAAAATAGAGCTTGAATGATAAATTTAAATAAGAAATAATGAATGAGAAGTAATATATATACACCGTATACAAATCGACGTCATCACAGTTGTTTAAAATATACCAATGGCCAATTTCAAGTACCTCTTTAGGTAGCTCCATTTATTTTCTTGTTTCAAGTGGCCTTACCTTATTAGGAGAAAATTAACAAGCCACCATCTTTATCAAAATCAAAATTAAATTATTTTCTATTAAATTATGTCTCCAAGTAATTTAAGTATATATAACAAAATTTCAAGCATTCATTCGATACATAAGCCTCTACAATAGAAAACTTAAAAACCTAAAAAAATATAAAACATTAGCATTTGTTACTAAATAATATCGAAAGACAAAAAAAGTAAAAGTGAATACAAATTACCTTTCAATTGGAAACATCCACAGAAATTGAACTGATCCACAAAGTTTTGCCTTATATGGCAAGTGAATTGCCAAATGTACCGTAACATTAAAGAATGATGACAAGAAAACTAGTTCAAGCTCACATAGAATCAAACCTATGCCTTTTCCATTTTTTAAGTTCTACTTTTTGTCTTACAACATAATTTCTTAAAAAATTACCCAATTGTGACAAATTTATAAACAAATCCTTTGACAAGCTCCAACGTATTTTAACAAAAAGTAATTGTTACAGAAGTACATGACAAAGGAGTCAGTACATGGTTAGAGTAGTTCCTTTGGTTCGAGCAGAGGTTTAGGTAGAACTGGTGGCAGAGGTGGCGGTAGAAGAGTTGGACGTGGATTAGCAGTGGGTACGGGTACTGGTGGGACATCCTCAGCTCAGAGCCAAACTCAGGCGAGGATATACCATATGATAAGGGAGAAGGCACCTGTAGCCAATATTGTTATTTCTGGTATGATTTCATTATTTGATGTTAATGCTTATGTGTTAGTAGACCCAGGATCTACACACTCCTACATTTCCTTACAGTTTAGCTCTAGAGTTTCAGGGGAGATTAGTCCTTTAGGATATGACCTAAGGGTATCGTTACTAGTAGGAGATTATGTGGTTGTAAATAGTGTAAGGAGGGGAATGCCAGTGAGGATTGGTAGAGTGGAACTACCAGTTGGCTTAATAGTGATGGATTTAAGAGATTTTGATGTGATTCTCGGGATGGATTGGTTAGCACAACATCGAGCTATAATAGATTGTTATGCGAAGGAGGTGATGATATAGTCTTTGGGTATCTTGAAAGTGATATTTGTGGGGGATCGCAGAGTGATTCCAGCTTATGTGATCTCAGCTGTTACTGCTAGACGGTTGATATTGGATAGATGCGAGGCATATCTGGCTCATATTTTAGATACGAGAGAGGTGAGTCTTGGATTAGAAGATATTCCTGTGGTAAGGGAGTTTCTGAACATATTCTTAGATGATTTACTAAGTTTACTATCTCAATAAGAGATAGATTTCATGTAAGATCCCACATCTGTTGGAAAGAAAAAACGAAGTACGCCTTATAAGGGTAAAGCAAAACCGTGAGAGCTTGGGTGGGCCAAGTCCCAAAGCGAATAATATCTGTAAGCGGGTGATCTAGGACGTTACATTTCACCATTGAGATCATGTTTGGAGTGGCATCGATTTTCATTGCACCTTACAGGATGGCTTCTGTTGAGTTAAATGTGTTGAAAAGGCAGTTAGAGGAGTTGTTAGAAAAGGGTTTTATTAGACCAAGTACATCACTATGGCGAGCTCCAGTGTTGTTTATGAAGAAAAAGGATAGCAGTATAAGACTATGCATGGATTATCGACAGTTAAACAGGGTGATATTGAAGAATAAGTGTCTATTGTCTAGGATAAATGATCTTTTGGATCAGCTGAGGGGAGCCGTTATATTTTCCAAGATTGATTTAAGATCGAGATACTAGCAGTTGAGGATAGCTGAGTCAAGTATTCCCAAGACAACTTTTCGTACTCAATATGGCCATTATGAGTTCCTAGTGATGCCTTTCAGGTAGATTAATGCACTAACTGCATTCATGGTGTTAATGAACAAGACTTTTCAAGAGTATTTGGATCAATTTGTGATAGTGTTCATTGATGATATATTGGTGTATCAAAGAGTAAGAGGAGTATAAGCAACATTTGAGGGTTATGTTACAGATTCTGAGGGGAGACAATTGTATGTGAAGTTGAGTAAGTGTGAGTTTTGGATGGAGCAAGTAGTTTTCCTTGGACATGTGTGTTGGATCGCGTACAGTCCAAGTATTCACAATACGCTGCAGAAAAGACCGTACAAGAACATCACGTATAATCGAAAACACGAAGGATTAACGAAATACCTTATTTGCGTGGATAGATCGCTTCTTTTCAGATTCCAAGACGCTGCGAATCGCGAATGCCCTCTACTGGTATCTACACGAGCATGCACTATCCTGCTAAGGTAAATGCAATTATGGAGTAGGAATCGACTCAAAATATATCAAAGATAAGGAGTTTTCTAGGACTTGCTGGGTATTATCGAAGATTTGTATAGGGATTTTCACTAATAACTAACTTGTTAACCAAACTGTTGAAGAAAGAAGTTCAGTTTGAGTGGTGCAGAAAGTTATGGGTAAATTAGAAATTTAAGTTGCATGTGTGGGCAAAATGGGAAGTGTAAAAAATTTAAGGGTAAATATGGAATTTTGTTGTAAGAAGGGCATTTTTGGTATTAATTGAAATAAAGGGGGTAAAATGGACTTTTAATTAGTTAAGGTATTTTAGTAATTATGGAGATTAGGTTAGTAAGGATATTATTTTTCTAATTAAGAATAAATTGGAAGAGAGAATAATGTTGGATAATTAGTGTAATTGGGTAAGAAATTTTTGGTAAATTAGTCTAATAAAAATTTGTAAATTCTAGGTCCGAAAGTCTGATTAAGGAGAAATTGGGATTAATAATTAGTTGAGTCCGAAATATAACTTTGGACTTTACTTTTAAAATTAAGTACCATTTTTGTTATTAATAAATTATATTTTGAGTTAGTCATTAATTTAATTAATGAGTAATACTTACATCCATGAATTATATTTACTTTAGTTATCAATAATTAATGTGGTATAAGATATTTCATTGTTATATTTTTGTGACATTTTATTAGATGTCTTGCTTGTTAAATTGACGGGAAATGAGTTAATTAAGTAGAGGTTGTGGATAATAAATTGTGAATAATTAGTGAAAATTTAGAATCAGTGGCATGCCTAGGATAGGCTACATTCGATGGTCTTAGGTGGGTAGGTTGAGTTGATATGAGCGAGTGGTGGCTAGGTATCTATCCATGGAGCAGATACCAGGGCATCTTGAGTTCTGGGGATGTCTTGTGTCGATGACTACGTACCGAAGTGGTACCGGCATATCTTGAGTTTCGAGAATATCCTATGTCGATGGCTAGGTACTGGAGTAGTACCGGGGTGAAGATTTAGAAATCAAGGTACCATGTGTTGATATTTAATTATTTATACATTTAATTATGTTTCCAATGATGAGAGATTATGATGAGATAAGTCGACAAATTATTGGATTTATGTTGGATCCCAAACTTTCTTTGGAAATTAGAAAATATAAAATGATATAAAATGAGGAAATATAGTATGATTTCTAGAAATAAATGAAAAGTATAAAGGAATCTATGAGCATTTGATGAAA
>JAOSBP010000206.1:20294117-20308349 GCA_027563825.1 Erythroxylum mucronatum
CGACAATTTACTGACAAATTGCAAATTAAAAGAGCTCGTTACAAGGAACCAATTTAAGCACAAAAGTCATCAATTAGCAGTCAACGAGTGCATAAACAGTTATGAAAATGCAGCCAATTTATAATGTAAACTTGGCTCAATCACCTCTTTATTTGGCTCCACCTTCTCTTTTTCTTTCTCTTCTTGAATAACAACTTTCTCCAGGCCTTCAACATATAGCTCCTCTTCACTCCATAAAGTCATTGTATTAACATTTTCACTCTAAGTTGGCTCAACTTATCAAGATAAAACACTTATCTCTTGGTTTCATAAAGAGCAGCCTCAATTGATGCAATGAATTTCATAATAGCATCCTTATGATGTTAGTACTCCTCTAGTTATTGTTGCTGTATTATCTAGATGGAGCATGATCATTCCATACATAGCAATAATAGCTGCTCCATTATGGATTATAAATATTCCCACATGGGGTATTCTAAGGCCAGTTCTCCATAATAACTAGACACTCCCATATATAGTTTGGTGCCTGACATTCATTATTAGGCTGGTTAGCCTATAAATGTCACAACATGCCATCGATTTCAGTTAAGCTTTTGCATATATATCACCATGCCTTTTGTTTTAAGATTTTAAAGCTTCCATAAGTGATGACATACTATAGTCCCCTTGAGAATACTACTTTTTCCATCCTTCCATTGTGTTTAGTGGCTATGATAATGAATGCCCAAATCCTAAAAATAAGCCACAAACACAACACAAAAAGAAATCCATAAGGATAAAAAAGAACCAAAAACTACCTATAATGACTAAATTAATAGAATTAAGGATTTTCTAATATTATAGACCCTGGAAATGGTGCCAAAAACTTGATTGATATATTTTACAACAAGTAAATGGTGTAGTTATAGCTAGCGTTGGCAAGTATGGGTCAATCCTATAAGAACTAAAATTACTAGTACTTACCATCTTTATATTATTAGTCTAACAAATTATTGTGATAGTAATTGATCAAATTCAAAGTTAAAATAATAAAATAAAATAAATCAACACAATTAACTTATTAGAACAAAGACTAAACTTATAAACAATTAAAGAACAAAGTGGTATTGGACTTCGAATACCCCCAATATTTTTTAAGTATTAACCCTTTATCATGTAATTCAATTACCCATCATTGGACTATGAAAATTTATATCTTATATTAATATTTTTCTTAAGACTATTAACATCCAATCCTCTATTGATTAACTAAAATATTTATCTAATTAAAACCCCTTAGATTGCATTAATTGATTCATGCATTATTAGGTTTTAACCTAATTTAGAGGATTTGTATCAACTAATCTCTAGGTTTACATGCAACTCTTTCCAATTATAGTAGATCTATTCATAAAAAAAATTTCACAATCTCAATTATTTGAAATTATACATTGAACTAATATCCCATATATATTAATTCAAGACTTAAAAAACATAACTAATTCGCAACAAATCATTCCATAAATTTGTATTAAATAAATAATCAAATTCCAAGAACCATCCTAACTTAAGGTTGATCTAATCCAAGTACCAATAAAAGTTTAGTTCATAATCATAGAAGACATAACATCAAAACTAAAGAAAAACTAGAAAACTAAAAGAGACATGAAGAAATCCCTTTTAATCTTTATGAAATCCACTTTAGATTGATGAAAATCCACTTCAAATGTTCTTCCTTGTTTTTTTTATCATTCCCTTTATTGTTTTAGGTGGTTAATTTATATTTCAACAAGCAAATTAAACCTCCCATGAACCTCCTATAGACTCCCTTTGTTTTCTCTTTATTTTTCCCTTTTATAGCTTAAAATTAGGATTTTTAGAGTGGATATGGTCACCCACATGATCGTGTGTACAACTATATCCTTTAATCTTGCTTTAGTTCTTTGAAAGTTGCAAAGAAATATGGTTATGGAGAGCTACACAATCATCCACAGGGCTAGACTTATTGGGCATGTCCTTCATTAATATGGTTCCCTCCAAAATAGCTTTAATTCTTCCATTTTTTGTACTGGTATCCCTTTAATTCTTCTCCTTTTTATTCATAAAGGAAAATAAGACCTAAAAATATATTAGAAATAAGATAGGTACCAAAAAAAAGAAACTCTTAAATAAAGAAAAATAATGCATTAAATATGGGATTAGAAATATATTCTATTTAGCATTTATCACCTGCGAATGCATATATATTTATGAAAGCAATAGTATTGAGTTACAAGATAAGGTGAAGATCAAGAAAGCTATCTATAAAGCCTTATTGGATAGCAACATGAATGAAGAGACAATACCCAATAAAGAGAGTTACAAGCTAGCAAAGAAAGAGGAGAAGAAGATAGTCTCCGAAACCAAAAGTAGAGCCTAAGATCATATATCAATGATTAGAAACAATGGATTGAGAAGAGAACTTTTAAGTTGGAGAGAGTTAAGGAATAGAAAGGTAAGGACTTCAATAAAGTTTGTTGTATAAAGGATGAAATAGGACAGTGCTTATAAATAAAAATGGCATCAGGAGGAGATGGTAGAGCTACTTTTATAAGGTTTTTAATAAAGGAAGAGATAATAACATTTCTTTAGGTGAACTTAGCTCTTCCAAGTAATACCATAATTTTTTGTGCGTATCATGATAGAAGAAAGTAGAGGAGCTTTAAGGAAGTTAAATAGTATAAGGACAATAGTACCTGATAAGCTACCTATAGAGGTGTGAATGAGCCTAAAAAAAGAGGGTCTTACTTAGTAAGCTAAGGTTTTTAATGTGATCCCCAAGTCCTCCAAAATGAAAAATAAATGGATACTTAGCACATTAATCCCTCTTTGCAAGAACATCAAAGACATCCAAAGCTATAATAACTATAGAGGTATTAAACTACTCAATCACACTATGAATTTTATAGGAGAGCGTGACTAAGAAGAGAGTAAGAAAGGTTACACCTATCTTAGAGAACTAATTGGTTTCATGCTAGGGAGATCTACGTCAAAAGCCATACATCTCCTTAGATGATTAATAAAATATTATAGTGATTAAAGAAAAGTACCTACAAATGATTTTTATTGATTTAAAGAAGACTTATGACAGGGTACCTAGGGAGGTCATGTGGAGGTGTTTATAAGCTAAGGGGGATTCATGTTTCCTATATATGAGTTATAAAGGATATGTATGAATGTGTTAAGATTATAGTAAATAAGATGAGAGGAGATGCATGGCATTTTTCTTTTGATATCAAGCTACACCAAGGATCCTTATTCCCTTTTTGTTTGCAATAGTTATAGATGAGAATGCCAAGAATATCCAAAGGGATGCACCTTAGTGTATGTTATTTGCTGATGACATTATTTTAATAGATGAAATAAAAGAGATAGTTAATGTCAAGCTATAATTTTGAATGGATATCTTATAGTCAAAGGGTTTTTAATTGAGAAAAAATAAGACTGATTATTTAGAGTGTAATTTTTTAGGTATTAGGGTTGCATCTAATGTGGAGATCAAAATTATGACAGAATTTATACCACAAAATGATTTAGATCCATTATCCAAAGCAATAGTGAGATGGATAATGATATATTTCACTGCATCAAATCAAGGTGGCTTAAATAAAGGGACGCCTAAGGAGTCTTATTTCATAAGAAGATACCATTTATGCTAAAACGTGGATTCTATCATTTAGCAATTAGGTTGACCATATTCTGAGGGGCAAAGTATCACCAAATAGGTTTATAGTCATATGTTAAAATAGTGGCAAAGATGTGGATGCTTCGTTAGGTGTGTAACCTTATAAGAAGAGATAAGGTCAAGAATTTAGTGATAATAGACAAGCTGACGTTGCCTAACATTGATAGCAAATTAAAGGAGACAAAGTTTAGGTAGTTCAGACATGTTAAGAGGAGACATCCTAACGCCTTAGTGAGAAGATGCGAGAATATTGTACTTAGGAACTATAAGAGAAGAAGAGGAAGACCAAAGAAGAATTATAAGGAGGTAATCAAGAAGGATATGACCTTACTAAAGCTTAAGGAGGTAATCAAGAAGGATATGGCTCTACTAGAGTTTATTAAGAACATGACGCTTAATAAAAAATTTTAGTGAATTAGGATACTGGTAGAGGACCTTACATGGAGAGGTCCTCTTTTCATAGGACTGTTGAACCTTTTCCTTCAATTCTTGTGTTTGTAACATTGATTCCTTTAGTTAATTTATATATTAACTTCATTTTTTTTCAATTACTTGTTGGTTTTATTTACGTCATATTTTTTAAATTGCTTGTTGGTTTTATTTACTCATTTATTTCTTTCTTGTCTATTTATTTATTTACTTACTTTTGCCTTTATTTTTTAATTTATACAATTTTTTGTTTATGTATTTGGCTATTGTTTTTTTCCAATTATTAAAAAAAACTTTTTTCCTGTGAGTCTATCAGAAAATAACGTCTCTAGAAGCTAGGGGTAAGACTAAGTAATTCTAAAATTACTGGAACACCACTTCTTAGCATAATTATGGAGTACATTAAACAAGTATAATGAGATATCTATCCTAAAAAGAATCAAATTAGGTTGTTTTTACCGAATTTAATAGCATGCGCCTTACGAATATCCACTTTGTTAGAAAAGGCAATTATTATAATAGCAAAAGTATAATAATGATAAACCACTTCTTAATAATAATTGATGAATTGTGTAGATATTACAGGGATATGGTAGTATCTTTACTACATATAAAAAATAATATTTTAATAAAATAATATTCATTTAATAATAGTTATTGATAATAAAAAATTGGTAATGCAGTAGGGTTAAAAAGGAATTTATATTTTCTTAAACGGAAATTATTAGTGTTCATGTATGGCCAACTTTATCCGATAAGAAAAAATTTATTTATTTAATAAGAGTCCACCAAAACAAAGCAAACCAACTCAACGAACACTACATCGTAGCGAGTTCAGATCTTTTATTTAATATTATAATATTTTATTGTGTCTAATAAATTTTAGTTATTTATTTAAGCAGGATTTGTATAAAACCCGCATGAATTTTATAAAATAAATAGTTAAAATTTGATGAGAAAAAATAAGAAAGAGTAAAATTTACGGAAGATTTGTTTTCCATCGTAACATATAGCCACTCAGTGAAAACCTTCAGAGCGCCTCCGGTTCCAACCTCTTCACTGAGTGAACTCTGTGTCACTAGTCCCACATTTGAAGGAATACCATAAATGGCCACTTCCAAGGGAGATATTCAAGAGCCTTTGCTCCAATCCTATCAACCATCGAGAACAGGTACCAATATTACACCTGAATCAAGCAGCGAGCTTGAAGTCATATTAGCGAACACCCAGTTGTCATTCACCAAACGTATCTGCTCCGCCACATGGATAGAGTCAAAGCTCCTTTTTCATTTAGCTGCACCAGCTGTTATCGTCTATATGATCAACTACGTCATGTCCATGTCCACCCAGATCTTTTCTGGACACCTTGGAAATCTTGAGCTCGCCGCTGCGTCACTTGGCAACACCGGTATCCAAATATTCGCTTACGGCCTCATGGTACGTATATATGCACAAAAGAAAACCAATAGAAAATAAAAACTAAAGGTTTTCATTTCCATATACGAGTGAACTTCATGTCAAACGGTGTCTTTGGTTTGAGTGCAGCTGGGAATGGGTAGTGCGGTAGAGACTCTATGTGGTCAAGCTTTTGGTGCCCAAAAGTATGGTATGCTTGGCATATACCTCCAAAGGTCAACCGTCCTTCTTAGTCTCACCGGAGTCCTCCTCACACTTATTTACGTATTCTCCAAACAAATCCTAAAATTACTTGGGGAATCACCGGAAATAGCATCAGCCGCCTCAGTTTTTGTATACGGTCTTATTCCTCAGATATTCGCATACGCAGTGAATTTCCCAATACAGAAGTTCTTACAAGCTCAAAGCATAGTGGCTCCTAGCGCATACATATCAGCTGGCACACTAGTGATACATCTAATACTGAGTTGGGTGGCTGTATACAAAATTGGGTTGGGGCTATTTGGTGCGTCTTTGATACTGAGTGTTTCATGGTGGATTGTTGTGGCGGCTCAGTTCGTGTATATTGTCAAGAGTGAGAAGTGCAAGTACACATGGACCGGGTTCAGTCCTCAAGCCTTCTCTGGCTTGTGGGGTTTCTTCAAGTTGTCGGCTGCATCGGCGGTGATGCTGTGCTTAGAGACGTGGTATTTCCAAATTCTTGTCTTACTCACCGGATTGCTAGACAACCCTGAGCTGGCTTTGGATTCTATCTCTATTTGGTGAGTGATTAAATAGTTCGTAATAGTTGATGGCTGCTGACCACATTTATTATATGTACAGTACATACCTTCCAAAACATTAATGGGAAATTTGTTTTGATTTTTAATTTGATATGATTATCCGTTGAAAAACTTGAGCGTGTTTCTGTTGCAGCATGACGATCTCCGGATGGGTGTTTATGATATCAGTTGGGTTCAATGCTGCAGCAAGGTCAGCTGTTCACACGCTTTTTTCTTATCTATAATTTAATTGACCACATATAATTAATTGGGCATCATAGCGAAGGACAAAGGTCTGAGGTAAACAGACATATTCTTTTGGGCAGTGTAAGGGTGAGCAATGAACTTGGAGCTGGAAATCCGAAGGCAGCTGCCTTTTCTGTAGTGATAGTCACATTAACGTCCTTTGTTATTTCGGTGATTCTGGGAATTATAGTGCTGGCTTTGCGCCACGTCATCAGTTATCTCTTCACAGAAGGTGAAACGGTTGCTGAAGCCGTCTCTGATCTCACCCCTCTTCTTTCTGTCACGCTTATGCTTAACGGAGTTCAGCCCGTTCTGTCTGGTAACTAGTCATCTATATGCTTTATATATATATATATTTATAAAATAAAGAAAAAGAAGCGTAATTAATGTCTAACATGATTTCAGATTTTAGTAGTTCACAAAAAAATGAAAAATATATTTAGCATGTAGCCTACTGTCAAAGGCTTTGATCTCTTATTTTGTTTGGTTGTGTAAAAGGTGTGGCTGTTGGATGTGGATGGCAAGCCTTTGTTGCATACGTTAATGTGGGCTGTTACTATGTTGTCGGAGTCCCGTTGGGTGCCCTGCTCGGTTTTTACTTCAAACTGGGAGCCAAGGTAGTGGCTAATTCTTGTGTTTGTCTAACTTGTAAATTAATGGTAATTGAGCAATATATGTTGAAATTTAATTAGAGTTTTCTTAATATTTGGTTTTGTCGTGGTGATTTCAGGGAATATGGACTGGGATGATTGGTGGAACCGTAATGCAAACCATAATTCTGTTGTGGGTTACGTTCCGAACAGATTGGAACAAAGAGGTATGCCCTACGAGCTCCTTTTGTGTTTTTCTATTAAAAAGGAACTTGTGGCCATGGTTAGATCTAATGAGAATTCAACAAAATTTTGTGTATAATAGATGAATAAGAGGGCATGTAAATACTTGCAGGTAGAAGAAGCATCCAAAAGGTTGAATAAGTGGGACGACAAGAAGGACCGTGTGTTTAATTAAACGTCTATATTAAAGAGCATAAGACAAGATTGTTAGACCTTTGATGTTTTTTTTTTCCTATTTATAAAAAGAGTTTTAGGGTTTCTTTCTAATAAATTAAATTATTAATAATAGTTAGATATTAATTATATTTATAATTATAATTTAATCTTAATAACATCAAATATATCATATTTAATCTTTAATGTTTCTTAAATTTCAACATGAAGTTCAATTTAATCTAAATTAATTTTGTCTCTCTAACTGTTCTTTATGTATGACCCATTATGTTTTTAGCATGTTAGAGTGGGTGTTATAAATTATAATTCTATTTTATAATTAGAATTGTCTTCAACTCTCCAACGAACAAATACATAATCATAAATCAAGATAAACGCCTAGTAATATATTATGACCACCTGTGTGTTAGAGATGTCAAAGTGGTTTAACTATGATTATAACATGTAATTTAATCTATTTTTCATCTAATGTTCAAATTAAATATAAAGAAAAAAATTAGCATCTACTTACCAATCAACTTTGCTCTTACTAATTAGTAAATGATTTATATTTAATATTTGAAAGCATCTATTTTAAACCTTAATTCACTTTGACTAAAGAATTTCTTAGATCACTACTAATTAACAATAGTAGATAACCCTCCCTAATTATTATAGAGTGATGGATCATTTATTAACTCACTTAACTTTTTTTATACATTTCATACTATATTTAAGTAGTACTGATTATGCTACTGTAATTAGAATAGGTCATAAATAGCATCATATCATATTAATTCTCACATGAGATGCCTTAGGAAACTCAAGTCTAAAGATCAGTTATACAATCACCATAATGAGAAAATCTATAAACACTTAAGTATGTTTCATTTGGAATCTTTATAATCGGGTTAGCTTAGTGAACATGTTCTTTAATAAGTAGTAACGTATTTTTTTTCTTAAATATCTTCATACTTTAGTGTATAAGATCAACTACTTCTTTAATAAGGAAGAAACATACGTTAGTCATTTCACTCTATTAATATCCAGCATTGCTAAAATAATGACTAGAAATAATTTATGGACAATATATAAATGTAATAAGAATCTTATACTTATGATCTCATCATAATTTTATTTATAAAAAGTACTTAGCTTATAGAATTTATCTTATATATTAGTTAATTAAATAGACATACATAAGATAAATATGCCTTCAATTATTTGTGTCATAAAATCTACAATAAACTAATTGGTTGTAGGGCATAAATCAACAATTTTTCACTTGCACTAAGCCAATCACTTAAGTATCTTATACCGTATCACCATATGATGATCATGGTACTGTTGGGACCATGATTTAATAAGATTAGTGATTACTTGCTTAAATTTTTATATCTTTCATCTAAATTATCATGATAATGAAAAGAAACTAGTGAAATAAATATTAAGATCTTTGATAAAAACATAGCTCCTTACATGTGTCAAATGACTTTAATGTTCTATAATATATTATTGTTTTAACAATACATAAACTATACCAAGTTCATTAAATAACTTCTTGATCTAAATAATCATTTTTCATTAACTGAAAAATGGATTATAACTTAATTAGCACTTAATGCTACATTGGAACTTTTTTAACTCAAAATAATATTATTCTAAGTAAAAAGTACCTTAAGTAGGACTAACTTTGGTCCAAATAAAGTTAATATCCATATGAACTTGAGCTTAAATATCAACTCTCATATAGAATAATGAATATCTTTAATACTTCATAATTATCAAATATCTTAAATACTAATTAGTACATTATCTATGTACTTGATTTACAATAGGTAAACAACTTCTTTGCCTATCTTTATAGATCTAATTTTCATACTTAAATTGTTATCTTTTAATATCTAAATAGAGTTTCTCGTAGATTTTCATGTCTTTAACAATTGAAATTGTAAGTTATTTTTCTCTATAAGCAATATACCATCTACATACTCTCATCGACAAATCCAATAAACTCTCGCTAACCTTTCTATAAACATGATAAATTCACAATCATCTTGAAAAAAAGTCTTTGAATTCATTATAAAAGTTAGTTTTTTTCATCATCTTGTAACTTTAGATTATGTTTCAAATGCATAAAAAAAGGAACTAGTTTCATTTGGATATACTGTTATGAGATATGAACTTTTAAATTTCATCTTACTCCCACTGTTTATCTTGAGAATCATTCTCATATAAGTGTTTATTAAAACCAAAAATTTATTCAATTAGATGTGTATGATGATATCTAACCATTTGGACTCATCATAACTTTTTATTATCCAATTACTTCTAAACTTATTGGATACTATAGACTTCAACTAAGAATCATATTTTGAAATCATTAACTTTGAATTTTCAAAGTCTTAGCATTCTGTAAATAATATGATATTGCTAATTGATATAATTGGAACTTTCAAAGGCACGTAATTGTATTATGCATAGCTATAGAAGAAACAAATATTGCATCATATAATATCCCATATTGTATTTTCCCCATACAAAACCATACTATTATGGAATTTAGTTATAAAGTTATTAGTTAGAGAATATAATTCTATATGGAAAATCAAGAAAATTTAAATCTCATTACATTAATCTCATTGAAGTACTTTGGCATTTCTAATGTTTTATTTTTACTTTGATTTAAGTACTTTAAACTTTTCATAATTTTAAATCAATATTTCATTTGATAAGTGTGACAAAATATAATGAAATACAAGTATTAATCCTTTTTAACATTGTTATTACATCTCATATATCATATTTATGAAATTTAATGATTTACTACCATAATTGTAACAAACTTTATAAGTTCCATATAATTCATAACCAAAAGGCATATATATCCTTGTATGTAACTTTATGGTTCTCATTATATTGACATAACTAACATAGTATAAAAGGATAATCTTAGATATCTAACTTTGTATTCTTGCCACTTATATCAAGTATAAGATTCTTTTGATCTTACACATACAAATTATTTGCATAAACTTGGATCAACCACTTTTTTACTAGATAATTTGTTTCTTATCATGCCTTAAACATTATACTAACAAACAGGAACATTATTTACTTGTGTGCGCGAACATCCATTAAAACTCTTTAAGAATCTCTTAGCTTCCCTAAAACGATCCCTTTGTTGAGTAATTTCCATTCCATCTTGGAGTTTAAGGGAATGGATTCTATTTTCAGTTTTCTAGGCTAAAATAGAGTTGGAAAAAGAATTAGTGCATCCTTCTCCATTTTTAATGCAATTGGCTTTAGCCCTTTGTTCTAAGAGGCTGTCATAATCTCTAGTGGTTGATGATAAAGCAAACACACACAAGAGATAAAAGACAAGGGCCTGTTAAATTTTAAAACAATAGGATCCTGTCAGAAGATAGAAGCTAGTTAAACGATAGGAACTTGTTAGACGATAGGAGCCTGTTAAAAGATAAATCATGTCAAAACAATTTAAAACAAAACGTGCCTACTAAAATTGAAAGGAACCTATTGCAAATTGAAAACATAATGAGCCAATTATACAAGTGAAAGAGCCTCTTGCTAAAATGAACACACATATAATATAATGAGGAAATTTAAAAGTTAAAGAGAGAGAGGAATGACACAGTCGATTTATATTGGTTCAACTTATAACCTAAGCCTACAACTAGTCCCCAGGTATCCAACTTAAGTGTTTCACTAAAATCCCAAGTAGTAATTTGACAAGCCTCTTCAAGCTCACAAGCACATATTTTTCATAGTTCTGCAACCTTTGAAATTAGTAGTATTTAACTAGCCTCTATAAGCTCACGATAAATGAAAAAGTGATTTGCTCGATACGAGCTTTAATGATCTTTCTTAAAAAGAGTTTTCACTTCCTAAAGCACAAGAGATTTGACAATGATATCACTTCTAAGATAATTGATGTTATAGATGTAGTTCGATGATCTAGTGAATGTCCCCCATTCGCAAATGCAGTGGATCTTCTTTAAATAGACATCTTCTTCAACTAGTCATTGCTTCTCTTATATCTTGAATTGACTTTGAATCTTCAATACAATATTTGATAAAATCATCTAGTATCGAGATGTTAAGACAAATGATCATATCACGGAGCTGATTGTGATTTGTAAGATTTTTCCAGATATTGTGGAATCATTTCTAATAAATCAAGTAAGTTTATAAGGAAGGTTTTTGCAATAAAGGTAGTATTTATCATATGATTTTATTTCCTTTTAAAAAATATATCGTTACTTATAAAAGAAAATAGATCCAATTTGAAATTTAAAATATTATAAGGTCATTATCAAAATCATTAATAATAAACTTTGAGTTAACAGTTGATAACTAAGCCCTAAAAAAAGTCTTTTCAGCATATTAGAAGAGAGAGTTGGTTGGATCTCTAGCGAGTTTTTCTTTTATAACTGCCAGCTCTTCTTTAGCCTTAGTAACAACTACTTGTGTGGAAGAAGCTCTTCTACTCATAAGGCTTTTCAACTCAAACTTAATAGATTTAATCTTTTGGGAATAGATAAAATTTGGAGAGTTCCTTCTATTGTAAACCCCAAACCTCTCTAAAGAGCCCCAGGAAATCCATCATCATCAATAAAAAAATTAGTAAACCAGAAAGGGGCTCTTCTTTCCTCAATGTGGAAAAGGTTCTCAAAATGCATTTGGAGAATGATCTGAGAATAAAGGATCCAGAAAAGTCACAATCCTATTAGGAAACCGAGTAATCTAGTCTAGATTAACCAATGTATGATCCAGTTTTTTCCTTAATGTCCATCTAGCAAACTATTTGTTGCTCCAAGTATATAAGTGGCCTTGAGATTTTAATTCAGAAACTCCCAATTTACCCACACAGTCGTTGAAATCAAATGCGAAATTTCTCATGTTGTAGTGTCCATCAGCTTCAGTTCTATGTAAGGTAGAATTGAAATCCCCATAGAGCATCCAGGGTCCATTTACCTTTTTCTGGAATTCTATCAAACTGTCCCATAAAAGTTTCCTTTGAAAAAAATGTTTAGTTCCATATATAAATGAGGATAAAATTTTGATTTGTACCTAAATAAGTGTACATTTTAAGTGAATAACTTGCATCTCCTCAAGAACTTCAACATCCACAAAAGAAGGGTCATAACCTATAATGATTCTCCCAAATCCATGGGCTTGATGATTAGAGATGAACTTCAAGTAGAGCCTAATTTATTAAGAATCCTAAGATTCCCAAGTTTAATTGTTGGATCCCGCTTGTTTCCGGAATCCAACCTTACCTAACTCTTGCAGACTTATACATCTGTTGGACCCCGCTTGATTCGGGAATCCAACTCTTGCTTAAACATGAAGAGTCCATATTACCTTGAAGGGTTATTGCTTTAAACCCTCATTAGCTATCATTTTTTTTTCATTCTCATAACATCCCAAAAATTTTCCTCCCAAACTTGTTCAATGGCGTGCCCATACAAATCAATCACCATGCTCAAACTCATTTCTCCTACTTGTGAACAGAATTTGGAAATCTTCAAATCATAATTTCCATTTGACTTCTTCATTGAAATCATAACTCTAAGTCTCTAATTTATTTTGAAGAAAGAATCAACTCAATCGGAGTTCTATAGCTCAAGATATGCTTAAAAATCTAAAGCATGCACAAACCCTAATCATGTTCCCTCAACCGATCTCTCACTTGTTCTAATGCAAACTTTCTCAAATCAACTCCAAATGATACAAATTTTTATGGATAGATAGATAAGTGTCTTAGAATCCATTGCTTCAAGAATCACTTCATTTAGAGGTCAGACGAGGGAGTTATACCCAAAAGAATCACACAAGTTCATAACCTCAATCATACAGTGACATGTCTTGGCGCGATTGTCATAACTTTCACCTCAAATGTCTGATTGATTTCATTTTTAGACCATTGGAAAGAGGACTTCGAGATCTAAAACGTTCATGAAGACCACAAAGTCAGATTCTGCCTCTAAAAGGGTCAAAAATTGCGATTTCCTTAAGCTGTCCCGAGAATGTCCGTTTAACGGACATTGATCGGCCAAACTGCACCATTTCACCCGAGAAGGTCCGTTAAATGGACATCAAGTCCGTTAAACGGAGATGGGCGATGCAAGGGGTCCTTTTTAACCCGTAAAGGTCTGTTAAACGGACCTAGATTCCATTAAACGGACATGGGGGTTCCCAAAACTCCTCCAAACCCTCTCCAATGCTTCCTACATCCAATCTTACATCATAATCACTCATAATCTTCCCAAATTCAACTCTTCTAATGCAAATTCACTTCATAAACCACTCAAACACTAAATTAATCTCATAAAACTCTCAAATCTTGTCTCATTTGATTCATCAAAACCAAAAATTCTCATCATAAATCATAGCTGTCATACACACAAAATCCTATGCAACATCATAACTTGTAACTAACATATCTCTTCATTCCGATGTCCAAAAATTACAAACTTTATAGCATCGGAAAACTAAAAGGAACATCTACAACTTCCAAGAAGACAATTCTAGCCAATTCTACCTAAATCATTCCAGATTTTCCCTTGAATCAGTTCACAAAATTTACCCTAATGGAAAACTTGAAATTCATCTCAACTTCACTTCCTTAACTAAAGCAACACATTCTTATCCATTCAACTACCAATTG
>JAOSBP010000206.1:20351269-20362090 GCA_027563825.1 Erythroxylum mucronatum
ATTAATTAGGAGTCAACAAGTGCATAAACAATTAAGAAAGTGAGGCCAATTAATAATATAAAATTGGGCTCAATCAATAGGTTTTTATCAGAAAACACATTTTTTATTAACTTTTTATTTAATTTTTATGGATATGGACCTAGTCTTTTACTTGGAGGCAAACATTGGTGATGAATGTCGATCTGATTACTTAACTAAGTCATGTTTTTATTATACAACTTGGTTGGAACGTCATTATAGCCTTTTGACGTGGACACACATTTGTGATACATATCGATTCGGTTACTCGGCTACATCACATTCTCAATTGGCTACTAGCTTTATTCATAACCCAAAGGCCAGCGAAATAGTTATTTATTTAAAATTAAAAAACACATATTTTTTATTGCCTACCTTGTTTCTTTAGCTATTTGTTTTCATGAAAAAATAGTAGCAAAGCTACTTAAGTCGAAAGACCTAAAATTATAAATGAATGTGACAACTTATAGGGTGATAAACTAACACAAAATCCTAATTAACTTGCATGTTTAGCCAAAAAAACCTAGATTACTAATTTCATGAGCTAATAACTAATCACAACCTAATAGATTATGTTCAAAATTAAATCAATTTCAATCCATCTCAGCCATTAACACATTGACACAATTCATAATATGCAACCTAACAAACTATCATACAATATACAAAATTCACACTTAAAGCAAAACGCATAACCCTCCCTATACTTAAACAACACATTGTCCTCAATGTGAGAAGGAGGCAAACAAACACATATGGAAGGAAGAAACATAAAACAAAATAAAACAAAAATAAAAATTAACTTTAAAAAAGGAAAGGGTTAGAAACAATACCTCACGGTGATAGAGGCGGGGATGGTGTTGGAGGTGGTAACTAAACGCTTTGAGATTGTTACGTTATCTTTGGATTTCTTAAAGAGAGTGAGGGAATTAATGATCCCAGACTAATGCAAATTACTAAATTTTTATTGAAAGCTCAAAAACATCTCTAACTAAACCCAATGATTTCAATCAAACTACTAAACTTGTTAATTTATGGTCATTAGCTTGACCTTACATCTGTGGAGGCGTCTTAATTGTTCGAACAAAAGGAAATCACTTCCTTGTCTTTAGGAATCGCTCCTCAGAGATATAGCTTGCAACGAGACCCGTTGACCTTAAATGTTCCCTTGGTAGCATTTTTCAATTTGAGGGCTCCATGATTGAAAACTTGAACGACAATAAAAGGTCCACTCCATCCAGATTTTAACTTCCCTGGAAATGGTCTCAATCTTGAATTATATAGCATAACTGAATCTCCTACTTTAAATTCCTTTTGTTTAAGATAAGAATTGTGCCATTTCTTTAACTTTTCCTTGTAGAGTTTGGCATTTTCATATTCATTATAACGAAACTCTTCAAGTTCGTCTAGTTGCAAAAGTCACTTTTCACCTACTTGCTTCCAATCAAAATTTAATGCTTTTATCACCCAGTACACCTGATGTTCTAGTTCGACTGGCAAATAACAAGCTTTTCCATATACAAGCCTATAACGAGTTATTTCGATAGGTGTTTTGAAAGCAGTCCTATATGCACATAAGGCATCATCTAGCTTTATTGCCTAATCTTTCCTAGAGTTGTTCATTGTCTTTTCCAAAATTTGTTTCAACTCTCGGTTGGCAACTTCCACTTAGCCACTAGTCTACAGATGGTAAGGTGTAGCAATACGGTGGTGAACTTCGTATCTCTTTAAGAGCGCATCAAAAGATCTGTTGCAGAAATGTGTGCCTCCATCATTTATTATCATACGTGGCACTCCAAACCGATTGAATTACCGTTTGATGAATTTTTGCACCACCTTTCCATCTTTGGTTGGAGATGCCACTGCTTCAGTCCAACGTGAAACATAATCCACCCCCACTAGAATGTACATTTTTCCCATTGAAGATGGGAAAGGACCCATAAAGTGGATGCCCCTTACATCGAAGAAGTAATAAAATGAATGACCAGCCACCCTTCTGTGACCGTTCTAGTTGAAATAACTTCTCTACTCTCACTTTCTATTATAGTCATTCCACCCTTTTTAGGTACATATTGTACTGGACTGACCCATTCACTATCGAAGATGGGATAAATTATCCCTGCATCTAGGAGTTTGATTATTTCCTTCTTGACCACCGCCTTCATGTTAGGGCTTAACCTTAGTTGATGCTCCCTTACCATTCTACATCCTTTCTCAAGGTTTGTTTGGTGCATACAAACAATTAGGCTTATACCTCGAATATCAGAAATCTGCCATCTGAAGGCTTTCATTCACTTTGTCACAATTACTACAACCTTACTTTCTTGTTTCTCATTTAATTGATTGGAGATGATTATCAGTAACGTTTGACCTTCACCTAAAAAGGTGTATCTGAGATATGTAGGTAAAGGTTTAAGCTCTAATGTGGGTGATTTTTCTGTGGATGGTGGTATAAGTGCTTCAGTTTGGACTAATTTATCTTGATGCATTTGAATATCTGACTCATTCGACTCATCCATCTCATCATCTCCTTTAGACTCAAGTTTCTCATCTCCATTATTTGTTTCTGTTGTCACTGAATGTTCTTCTCCTATGCAACTCTCAACTTGTTCTTGAGAATTTTGATCCATAATTTCAACCTTCATACATGCATTGCTTGCTGTTGGGTTCTTCGAAACCTTATTCATATTGAATTTGATTTGATCTTTGCCTATTCGAAGTGTTTATTTTGTTTTGTGAACTTCAATTATGGCTTTCCCTGTAATAATAAATGGATGACCAAGGATCAGTGGATAGTTCTTATCTTCTTCAAAATTGAGAACCATAAAATCTACAAGAATAATCCACTTGCACTAGAACATTTTCCACTATTCGCAACAGTTTTTTAATAATTGATCACCCAACTGAATCAACATCAATATTGGCTTGACCTCACCTAGCCCCAACTTCTTGAATATTGAGAAAGGCATAAGATTAATACTTGCTCCCAAGTCGCACAAGCACTTTATGAATTCAAATTCACCAACCACACAGGGTATTATGAAACACCTTGGATCCTTTAATTTAGACGACATCTGGCTAGTGACTATGGAGCTATGGCTACCAGTTAGAGCTACCGTCTCATTATCTTTCTAAGTACACTTCTTTGATAAAATATCCTTAACAAATTTTGCATATTTAGGCATGTGTACAAAGCCTCTACAAATGAGAGATTTATATGTAACATCTTTAATTTCTCAATGAATTTTGCAAATTATGCATCCAACTTCTTCTTTTATAATCGTTAAGGAAAAGGAATCTTGGGTGGATATGGTGGAGGAGAGACATAAGGAGGGTATTCGTTCATATTCACATCTTTCTCCTTTTCTTGATCTTTCTTAACAGGAGGGAAGGGCTCCTCTATTGTCTTTGTGGGTGGTTCAAGTTCCTTACCACTTTGAAGTGTAATAGCCTTTAATTACTCCCTCAGCTTTGTTCCCAAGGTGCTAGGAAGAATTCCTTTAATTCACATAGAGAAAGCGTTTGACAATTGGTTTACCTGGACCTTTAGATTGTGAATTGAAGAGGCATGGTTCTTTGTTACTTGTTCAAATATACCTTCTAGACTCTTTTGTGCATCGTCTAAGGTTCCAAGCTTGTCTAAAATTTTATCCAACTTAGACTCTATTGAGCTCGGTTTATCTTATTAAAATCCTGGTTGTCCCTGAGATCTGAACTTTCCTCCAACATTATTTGTCCACGAGAAGTTAGGGTAATTCTTCCACCCAGGGTTGTATGTGTTGGACTAGGGATTGTTTCCCCCTCCTTGCCTATATTAAGCTCCCATATATTCCATCGTATCATGGTCCATTTTTCCACAGAGTTCACACTTTAGTTGCACAACTTTTAGCAAAGCTGAGGACGAAGCCTTCATGTTGTTGAGCTGTTGAGTTAAGTTGACAATTTTTGCCTTCATCTCAGTCATTTGATCAACATCTATAATTCTTTTTGTTCTTAAAAAATAGTGGTTTGTCTACTCTGTTAGCTCGTCCATAGGCAGCTATTATTTGTCATCTCCTCTATCATCTCTTGTACTTCATCTACCATCTTTCTCATCAGTGATCCTCCTAAAGCTGCATTAATCTTGCCTCTCATATGTGGGGTTACTCCATATAGAATGTCTACAACAAGAATTACTTAGGTAAGTTATGGTGTGGGCATGGGCATTTTCATCGTAAATCCTTGTATTGTTCCCATGCTTCATAGATCGACTCCCCGTCACTTTGCTGGAAGTTGGTAATCTGCCTGATAATCTTTGTGGTTTAGTAAGGGAAAAATACTTGTCTAAAATGGCACGAACAAGTTGATCCCAAGTTGTGACATCGCCTGGGTTGAGAGAATGGTACTAAGCCTTTGCTCTATCTCTTAAGGTAAAAGGAAAGAGCCTAATTCTTACCGCATCCTCTGATATTTGATGGTACCAAAAGGTATCACAGATTTCAAGGAAGTTCACTATATGTGCATTGGGATCTTCATTTGTTAGTTCATTGAATTGCACATTCTGTTGAAGCATATTTAGGAGGGCTAGTTTAATTTCGAAAGAGGCTGCTTGTATGGGTGACCTAGCTACTCCTTGGTTAGCCACAGTGAACCCTAGTCTCATGAAATCTATAAGGATTCTTTGTTGACATCCTTAGTTCACTTTGTGGTCTAAATCTTGCTGAAATTCCTTGACCATTGCTGCTTTTGTGATTTCTTCTTCTTCTTCTTCACTCTGAGCTTTCCTAATTGATCGTTCTAATCGAGTGATGTCTAACTCTAAGGTTTTAGCTACACGACTCGAACTTCTCGTGACTCTTGTGTTCATGTAAGAACACGATTTCAGAAATAAAAATAAAGAAAGAATAGAAAATAAAGAACTAACTAAACGCCTTAAACTAATCACCTCCCTAGAAATGGCGCCAAAAAATTGATCAAGTGTTGGTTGTGTGTAAGTCTTAATAAATAACCCTCGATAATTTGCAAGTGCATGGTTCATTAGCGTAGTATCAGAGGTGTAGATCCCACGAGGATGGATAATCTAATCCTAAAATCTTAGGCCAGGATCAAATATAAAAATTTCAAGATGCAACTAACTAAAACAAAAATTCAATTCAACCAATCAAATTAATCAAAGAATCAATCATGGAAATATTAATTACTAAACAATTGCAACACACTCAAGAATCAACCTAAAGAAATTACCAATTGAGAGAAAGGGAATTTTACCTATCCTTAATGCTAACCTAATTTATTATGAATTACTAGATTGTTGGTTCTAAATGATCCTAGGGTCGATTACTCTCTCTAGAATTATAACCATTAACCATAAATCATAAACCCTAATTAGATTATGGAGGTAGAAATCTCTCAATTTACAACCTATCCAAGATCTTAATTAGTTCTGAAGCTTTCTAACAAACTATTGGAAACCTATTCAAGATCTCTCTTTACACAATTTACCGATTTGATATAATTCTAATTTATATTAAATCACCTAACTCTCGTTAGCCTAATTTAATTTTTTTTCATTTGATTCACCCTCTTAGTTTATTATCAAATTATGCAATCGCATAATTAAATCAAAAAAAAATCCATTGAGCATATAAACAATTAGATTTCACTAATTCAATAATAAAACTCTGAAGTTATGTTTAAAACATCCTCGACATTTTAGATTCTACCTTTAAATATTCAATCCAATTATATAGAATGATAAAACTAAAAATAAATAGGAAATATAATCGAAATGGAGTATGAGCGATAGCGACGTCAGGAAAGATCCTAATCTGGGAAGTACGTTGAGTCAACTTCTTCTCCTTTTCACTCGTCCTTCTTTTCTTCCTCAATCTCTCGATGAAATCTCTCTAGGATTTCTCAAGGTGGCTGATGTAAAAGCTCCCTCTCTGCCTCTTTTCTTGTTCTTTAAATATCCTCTTATGTTCTAAGCAGCCATAAGGTTTTTTCGGGGTTCAATTGGTAAAAACAAAATCCCTCAAAACTTAATGTTTTTAAGTGTCTACGAGTATGTCTAACCCAGGCCACGATCTTGGGTCATTCCTTACACTTCTATCATGATCGTGGCATTCAGGCCTTGATCATGGGCCAATTCTAGTGCTTCTGTCACTTTTGTGGCCTGACATGCCATTATTATGGGCTGTTATTTCGGCCCAAATATCTTTGAAACTTCTTCGTTCTTCGATGTTGACCCTGAAACACTAGCAAACACATCAAGGTGCCTAAAAATATAATAATTAAGCTTAAAGACTTGTACTAACCCATAAAACACTTAAAACATAAATAATTAACAAACTAACACAATTCTAACCTAAAAACATATTAAATGAATGAATTAACAATTAAACACATATCAAACTATGCCCTAAAACAAAATGCAATTTACACTTATCAAGCACCAACCACAATATCATAATTTTCATAGGCAAAACTAGTTCTAAGGGCAATCATCACATGAGAACCTACTAAGGAAGCCTTCTTTGGAGGAACTTCTGAATGCGTTTATTCAAGCAACCTCTTAGCGTCAAGAAAGAAACAATAAGAGATTTGACTTCTTGGAAGCTTTTGTAGAGAGAACTGGTGTAGGTAATCAAGAAGAGGAAAGCCTCATCGAGGAAAAATGTGAGTAGAATGAGGTAAGTAATGGGCACGACTCTTCAAGTTATGTTCAAAAAGGTGAAAAACTTAGGCATGCAACGAAAGGAAATGAAGCACCATGACTGAATAAGGCGACTGATAATTATAGACCACCAATTCCATATCCAAGTTGCCTTAGGGACTCAATATAAGATGAGCAGTTTTCTTATCTATATAATGTGCTTTCTAAAGTTAATATTAATATGCCTTTGTTAGATGTGATTAGGAACATTCCAACTTATGTGAAATTCGTCAAGGAACCAAGTTCCATAAAGCAAAAGTTTGAGCTAAACAAGAAGGTGATAGTTTTAGAAGTAGCTAGTATAGTCCTTTAGCAGTAGTTACCCCCCAAATTGAAAGATCTTGGGAGTTTCATCGTGAAAGTATCAATGGATAATGGTGATAAGGTTAAGGGTATGCTTGACCTTGGAATAAGTATAAAACTTATGTCTCATTCTATTTATGAGAAATTAGATTTAAGATAGTTAAGACCTACCAACATGTGTTTACAATTAGCTAATAGGTTAGTCCCTTATTTGAAAGGAATAATGGAAGAATTGTTAGTGAAGGTTAGAGGATTGATTGTCCCTGATATATGCTTAATTGATTGTATAATTATTCCATAACACCTAGCGATTAATAACATGAAATTGCTTAAGAGACTCACTTTGACTCATATGTGATTTTAGGCTCGATTCAAAAGGAAAGAAATTAAAGTGAGTCTAAAGCACGATATTTGGTTCATTTTCCAAAGACTAATCCTCACTTGTCTTTATGGAGTAAGAAGAAGAAAATTAAAAGATAAAAGGAAGACAAGAAAAATGGAAACACAAATAAATCAAAGTTGCTCATGGTTGTTATACATGAACCATACAAGGTGTACATGAATTTAATTGTCCATGTATAAAGCAAAGGATGATGGACAACTGTAGCAAGTGGAAATAAGGATGGGAAAATGCATAATAGAGGGATGCAACAACCAAAACGTGTATCAATTGGGGAGCAATGGACCAAAATGCAATGTAGCATATTAGAAGTGTGAAGGAAATGGCAGCGTATAAGGGACAACCAAGAGAAGAACATAAGGGACAGCTAAGAGATGAGATGCAACACACAACCAAGACAATGAGGAAGGAAACGTCAGCAGCCAGGAAGGAGCAGGAATGACGCAATAGTAAAATGACATAGCCTAAAACACAGATGTAGACAGAACAACAAAGGGTTTTTATGTGTGGGTTTTAGAAGAGAACATAAAATTTTTAAAAAAAACAACAGAGGTAGTCTTCGTTTGAGGGGGGGTCTTTGATGGAGGTTTTGTAAAGTAGGGAGGTGTGGTCTTCAACTTTTTTAGAGAAGGTTTTCAAACAGTCGCATGGACAACAACTATTCTCCTCCATCTCTCTTCATTTTTCAACATAAATGGAAGGTTAAGTTCTCGATGTTGGTTCAATAGGGATATTGATGTGAAGTCATGGTTAAGCTATATTATCCTATTAACGTTATAATTTCTTTTCGAATTGTTGTGTTGTTTGTGTTGATTGAATCAGGATTTAGATAGATGATTGAAATATGTTATTTTGATTGTTCTATTTCAAATCTATTGCTATAATGTTGAATGTAATCCGTAATTGTTACATTTAATGTTTGTTAGTAGCATCTAATGATCTTGTATCATTAGGAACAACATAACTTAGGTTAAATAACCTAAATATGTGAGGTTACTACCTATACTGATCATTTTCCACATTGTAATGCTACTGCAAAATTGAATATAGAGATTGTATTCTAAGTTATTCGATAGTTAGGTTTAATTAACGATTGTATCTTGATTAAACACAACTTAAGGGAAAATAATGATTAGTAGAGTGATTTATTGGTCTTAGATTAATAGTCCGAAGAGAGTTCTAAGGACACTGGGATCATGGAATATACTTGATCTTGTTTAGGCCGAGATTGACCTTAGAATCGAATCTTACTCATATTCGACACTTAAATAATTTTTTATTGTTTGCTTTAATTTGTTTTCGATAGTTTACTTCGATTTTATTTTCTAAATTGATTAAAATCCAAAATAACCCCCTTCTATATTTTCCTTGCATCAATTAATTCCATTACGGAAATGAACTGGACATTCCTTATGGATTCGTTCCTGACTCACCATAACTACAAATTTTAGTGTGCAGAGTCAGGAAAATTTTACAGTGCACTCGACAAGTGATGTCAAATTTTAGCGTCGTTGTAGGGGAGTGTGGTAGTTTAATTTTCATATTTGATTTTATTTTATTTTTTATGAATATATTTGTTTATAACTGTTTCTTTTTGATTATCTGTTAACTTATAAAAGTTTGTGAGTGTTATTGTATGGTAGTTACAAGATATCCTCGTAGAGAACTTGAGCAACTTAATTCGGAGATTGAGAGAACATTATGGAGATTGCATTGGGAAGCAAGATCAACGTTGGTAGAAGAATCAAACTATGAATCTAAAGACACAATGGCATATTTGAAAACTCTGAGGGAGTTGGCTGCACCCGATTTAAGTTAAAAACTATCATGCATAACATTTCCAAATTTTACTGAACATGTTACCTTTGAGTTAAATTCTAGATTAATTCATTTATTACCTAATTTTCATGGTCTTGCAGGTGAGGTTACACACAAGAATCTTAAGGAGCTTGAGGTGGTTGTTTGACCATGAAGCCTCACGGAGTGATCAACGAGCAAATCATATTGAGAGCATTCCCATTCTCGCTCAAAGATGAGTACTAGGAGCAGTTCAAGAAGTTATGTTAGTTGTCCGTACCACAACATACCGGAACAACTTCTCATCCAATATTTCTATGAAGGGTTGTTACCAATAGAGAGGAGTTTGGTTGATTCAGTAGTGTTGGGGCACTTTGCGAGAAAACTCCTGATATGTACTTAATTGTTGATATTTTTAATTATTTTCACTTAGCGATTATTGATACAAAAATGATTAAAATACTCACTGTAATTCATATTTGATTTTAGGTACAATTTAGGAGAAAAGAAATTAAAGTGAGTCAAAAGTACCCCGTTTGAGATATTTTCCGAAGATTTATTATTGCTTGTCTTTATAGAGGAAGAAGAAAAAAAATAACAAAAAGCAAGAGAAATGGGAAATAGAGAAGCATGCAAGTGGGATTTAAAAGAGCAGCTCACTTAATTGTCAACATCTGCAGCACTTAAACGTCGATGCACAAGGAGGGTCCCATGAATTAGCTACTGGAGGATTAAATCAAGACACAAGCAGCAGGTTTTAAGAGCAATTTCTGAATTAGCGCACGATGGCAGCGTGGAGAAGCAAATTAAAATTATCAAAACAACATGGACCAGGGGATTTGCAAATAAATGAAATCACGCACAGTTGGAGGCAAGGAAATTAAATGGAGCAGGTCACGCAACATATAGCTAGGCGACAACTGGCGTGTAACAACGGAGAATCAATGCTGGAGGGAATTAAGTGCTTTGGGAAATAATCAGCTACGGAGAACAATCACGGAAGTCTAGAAAATTAAACAAGCTTGAGACACGACAGATGTAGGAGGCATAACACACACTGGAGGCATTAAAAATCAAGCAATAAAAACACACAAGGTAGCCGACAGGGGGCGGAGGCACAGCTGACGTTGGCATGCAGGTGCTGGCAAGTTGTTGTTGGTGGCTTGATGCTGACGCAGAGAAGCTACAGGTGATCCAGAAGCAGCGAAGAGTTAGTGTAGGAGGAACTTTTAAGGAGGAACCAGAATTAAATTATCAAACCGATGAACAGTGGAGTGAAACTTTGGACAGTAAAGAAGAGAGCTGCAGCAGTGTGGATTAGACGGTGAAGTAAAATTGGGGCTTTTGTTAAGGATTTGATGGGAGTTGAAGCTATTTTTCAGAAAATACTTATGAAAGGCTAAACATCTTGACGCCGATTCGGAGGTAAAATCGACGTCGACAACCCGGGTTAAGTATTTCTTTAATTATTTTGTTATTTCTTTCTCTCATTAGAAATTGATTGTGTTATCCTGTTTTAACTTATATGGGTTTTGTGTATAGATAATCAGATTTTCGTTATTATTCGGTTATTTATGTATGAACCTATTGGGTATTGTGATTGATGATT
>JAOSBP010000206.1:20380137-20392228 GCA_027563825.1 Erythroxylum mucronatum
TGGTTCCTGTGTTTGATATTGCTTGTTTTAATGCCTTGTTGAGGACTTTGTGTCAGGAGAAGAGCATGACTGATGCTAAAAATGTTTACCATCAGCTAAAGAAGGAATATAGGCCTAATTTGCAGACTTTTAATATCCTTTTATCTGGTTGGAAGTCATCAGAGGAAGCTGAATCATTCCTTGAAGAAATGATAGAATTGGGTGTCAAACCAGATGTTGTAACATACAATTCTTTAATTGATGTGTACAGTAAGAGTCGGGAGATACAAAAGGCATATCGGATGCTTGAAAAGATGAGAGAGGAGGATATCGCACCTGATGTCATCACATATACCATCATCATTGGAGGGTTGGGATTGGTCGGTCAACCTGATAAAGCTAGGTCTGTGTTGAAGGAAATGGAGGAGTATGGGTGTCATCCTGATGTGGCGGCTTACAATGCTGCCATTCGGAACTATTGTATTGCAAAGAGACTAAATGACGCTTTTGGCTTAATCAATGAGATGGTTGAAAAGGGAATGAATCCAAATGCAACTACTTACAATCTCTTCTTTCGGGTCTTTTATTGGTCAAATGACTTGCGTAGCTCATGGAACCTGTATAACAGGATGACACATGCTGGTTGCCTGCCAAATACTCAATCTTGTATGTTCCTATTCAGGTTGTTTCGAAGGCATGAAAATGTGGAGATGGCATTACAGCTGTGGAATGACATGGTGAAGATAGGTTTTGGATCTTTAGCTTTGGCTTCTGATGTTTTATTCGATTTGTTATGTGATATGGGCAGGTTGGAAGAAGCAGAGAAGTGTTTCTTGCAAATGGTTGAAAAAGGTTATAAACCAAGTAATGTTTCTTTCAAGAGGATCAAGGTGCTACTGGAATTGGCAAACAAGCATGATGTCCTTCAGAACTTGGCAGAGAAAATGACTACTTTTGGCCCTTCAATAAAAGTGGCTGGAGTTCCAGAGGCCCTTTCTGAGGCGTAAGATCCAGACTCACTTTCTAGTGAGTCCTATGGCTGCAAAGTTGTGACTGATCAGACAATATTTCAAACGACAGTGAACAAAAGGTTCAGTGCTGAAAAGTTGTTAAATTGCTTCTGCTCTGGTCTGTTTGAATCCAATGCATTCTTTTTCATCATCCGTTTTTAACACATTGATTTTTATTATCACATTTATGCTTTCTCTATAAGGTGCTACTGGAATTGGCAAACAAGCATGATGTCTATTGGGTGAAGAAGACAGGTCTTTGTGGATTACCCAGCTTTGACTTCAGCTGCTAGGAAAGGCCAAGTAAAGAACTCATGTAACTGAATAGACGCCATGTCTGACATAATTGAATTGAGAGAACTTTCTGCTAAACAATATACTTATTAGTTAATCATCAAGGAAGACAATATGGTCTATCTGACTTACGTCAAAGAATTTGATAAGCTATGGGGTGAATGAGAGTGACATATTGTAAGTTTATCAAAATTTGAGGTTCTGCAGTTACAGGAAAGGTTGTGCTTGGGTTGATGTCGGAAATGAAAAATCAGATTCATTATGAGTTAAGTTCATTGGTTGTTTTGGGTGTAATTCCTCTTCTATTGATGTAGGTCTGTTGTCGGTCTCTTTGGAAGTATGGAAAGAATTGTGTTAACAACAGATTTTCCTGTTCTGGCAATACTATAGGGATTAAAGTACTCCATTGTAAGATTGGTGTGGGGGGAGCAATGCAGAACTAAACAGACTAGAAAGTATGATTGTTCTCGTGTTTTGTGGAGCTACAGCGTCCACTTAGAGAGAGAGAGATGATGTTGAACAGCACATTCCAGAATATTGGAAGGCAGTAACACTGGATGATGCCTCTGAGCTACCCCTTGTAGAAGATCAACAGAATTCTTCACTAACTCAAGCAGTGGACTGACTTGTTAATTAAGTAATTCTTTTCACATTTTCTTTTCTTTATCATTTCTTGTCACAAAAATGGAACTTGAGAAAATGGGATTTATATTTTGGCTTTTACCATTGGGATTGAAGGTCTAATATCTTATGTCATGACATTATTGTTATAAGGTTTAGCTAGAATTGTCCTTGAACATCGGTTTTGTGTGTTGGTGTATTGATCACTGGAGGGTTTTGGTTCGAGTGCAACCTCAACTTAAAGTTGGAGAGGTGAGAGGTAAGCAGCATTAGCATTATTGCTTTCATGTTAGCATCCGCGTTTATCCCTTCAAGCGCAGACTGAGAACGCCATAGGCAAGGATACGATAAATTAGAGATTGATATACATTATGCACAAATGCACGCAATTATGTTATGTTAGACATTTAACTCCTATTTTATGGACAAAAGCAATCGATGGTTTGATTATGATGAGAAATGTAAAAAATATATTTAAGAAACAATGCAAATTAACTAATTTCACATGAACCTTTGAAATTATAAACTGAATATCGATACACCTAATAATCGATTTATTCTTTGCGTATTCATTTGATGTTGAAGTTATCAAATATAATAACATGTTTTTGCATATTTTTTAACCAGAGATGATCAACCTCAAAGAAGAGATATTTGAGTTATTGGACCAAATGCTCGAAGATATCGATAATTTCCAATCACCAATCAAAGATTTATTAGATATTGAAAATTTCAACTCGATGCTAAAATAAATTGTTGAGTTACTTCTTTCATGTTGTCGTATATGACAAGCCAAGATAAACAACTACAACTATCCTAAACAAAAACTTTATAGCCTAATCAACAAGGCTAAGATAGTGGAAGATACATCATCCATAAGCTCTTCTTATCCGATAAAAGAATCTATTAGTCAACAAATTCAACCAAAAGAAGTTATTTTTTATAGTATCTCATTAAGGCCTGATACTACGCGAAAATCAAGGATTCAAAAAATGTCATGTTTAATAGCATTCCAAAAGGTCCTGCTATTGTTCAAGCGCATTATAAGGTAATCACAGATTTATACTCTCTACAAAATAATGATACTTGCTACATTGATTTTTCTAGGATATGACTGAACTTTTTGCAAGGAGCTCATCCTCAAATTATTCGTGACTAGTATAACTTTGGAATCATAAATGCTATATACTTGACGAACCTAGAGTTTCCCGAGATATCATTACTTCCCAAACGGATCAAAGAAGGGGTTAAGGATTGTTATCTAAATAATCCTACAATAACTCCAAAATATACCTTGGTATTGAAGATATTATCTACGGGTCCAAATTTTTATGAAGAAGAATGATATGATGCTTATCATTTTATTACTTTGGAAAAGGTAGAACATTTTCCATTACAGTTGAAACTAAATTACGAAAATAATTTTCTAAATACAGTGAAAATGATATTCATTAAAGAAGAGGCATTAAGATGAGGATTGTTATTTTTGGCGTAGAGGTACTATTTAAAAAGCGATTCGAACCTATGTCGGAAAAAAAAACAATTTTTCCTTGCTAATGATAGCCTCAACTAAAAAGACATCATTAGCTACTGAAAATTTTATGAAAATGAAGATAAGCATAATTGAAAGAACAAAGATAAGATGTAGCCCTGAAGCACAAAAAAGATTCTGTCATCTCCGAAAGCATACAGAAAATATTTGTCCTGCATATACAAGTGGTTGGAAAACTTCTAAAAAGGAAGATAAAGCTGAACTATCTGGCGTCTATAGATACATTGATTCTGAGTCTGAAAGATAAGAAGATAAAATGGAAATCTCTCCAGCCACTCAGAGGAAAAAGAATCTCATATATATAAAGTTAGAATCTCCTTTGGAAAAAGATAAGATGTAATTTAATTTCTATATCATAAAAATAAAAGGGTGGACATTTTATTAAAAATGTTCCCAAGAGGAATTGGGGTTGATGAATATTGTGGGATAAATGTATCATATTATTAAAAATATTTAATCCTATTATATTTTTTAAGGTTGCATGATATTGTAAAGGAAAATAACTGGCTTTACATAAACAAGAATTAGCTCCACTATCTATATAAGCAGCAAAGTATTTAGCTTAATAATCTTTATAAGTTATTCTAATAGAAATACAAATACTAGTAGGACTAGTCATTATCTAGGAATATATATTTATTATTTTTGAAGGATAGTTGTATTTCATATTGAGTTATTTTATAATGTTGAATATGTTCGAGAAAACTAGTTCCTAGCATTATTTCTAAATTGAACCCTTCATTTTCAACTAATAATCTTATAGGTATTTTACTATCTCCTATCTTAATAGTAGTTTCTATGGTAGTATTTATTTGATGTATTGAGCCATTGAAGTTTATATATTGATAAGGTTCTTTTAGTTGGAATTTTATCAAATTATTTATTAGATTATGCTTAATATAACTTCCACTAGCTCCAGTAGCAATTAAGATATTACAGGGGACATAGGTTAGCCATCAGAGTATTATCCCTTAATTTTATAATTGGAGCTTATCTTTCTATTTGCTCTTATTAAGGCATTAGCATATCATTTACTACTTGAAACACCATTTTCTAAATAAAATAAGGTAATAATTTATTGTCAGAAGTTAGCAAAGGGCTTTTTTGTAGGTCTAATGAAAAATCATCTTCAAGGTCTTTTATATTTGCTATATAGGGAGGATATAATCTTTCTACTTTAGAAAATAATTTTGGAAAACCAATAATATCTTTGTTTGCAAAACACTTTGTATGATGAGCATTTGCTAAGGCATAAGATATCATATATGTAATAGAATATGGTCTATTTCCATCTTTAATTAAATCTTTTCTTTTAAAATCTTGGATTAAAGAGAGTATTCCATCAATATCTTTACCTTGTATATTATAAGATACAAGAAAATTCTTTATCTTGTATGAAGTAGAGCTGAAAGGTATAGTACCTTAATGAAATTGTTTCACTTAATTTAGCCTACTAAATGTATAAATATAGACTATAATCAAAGGCTTTGCTATAATATGATAATGTTTGTCATTAGTAGAAAAATGATCGCATGATTTTTCTTGCCAATACATGATAGGATAAAGATCATAGATATTTCTAATTCTTGCTTAAAAGTATTTGATACTTATTTTAGATTCAACATTACTACAATATTTAAGACATGATAAGAAATAGATCTTTTGAGTAAAAAGTAGTTAATCTAATTTTACACAAATTGTTTGTATGTGTTGGATTAAAGGAGACTTATGCTTAATATAAGTGATAAGAATACAAAATTGGATAAATGAGACTATCCTTTTATGTCATATTGGTTAAATCAACATAATGAGAATCATATAGTTATATATAAGGATATATGTATCCTTTTGATTATGAATCATATGGAACTTATGAAACTTATTAAGTTAAAGAATAACCAAATCAACCTTTGGTGCAAAGATGATGTAATAGTCGGTTTCCTAACCTATTGAGGGATTAGAGTGATAGTCACATGAATTGCAGTATACTAGAAAGAATTGGTACATTTAGGATATGATTTCATTAACATGCATACCATGAGCATATATATACACATAAATGTTGATTTAGGAAAATTACACTTAATTGACATATTCCGGGGTAAGGAAGGTTTAAAATTATTATGATTTGATTGTGTAGTGCTTATGTCTTGAATTTTGGTTTGATGGATTACAAGTAGTAAATTTGGAATTAATTGTTACAATTGGAAAACTGATGAATTTAAATGTACATTTAACATAGGAAAAATGTCAAGTGGCAAGGTAAGTTGACACATTAAAATTTAGGATGACTAAGCTTATAAAATGAGTGACATTTGGCATGAAAAATTAAGTGACAAATGGCAGCAATGATTTAGTGACAAATGGCCTAACATAATTGTGACAAATGGTAGCTTATGGAGAGGACAAGTGACTTACATGCATATGTGACAAATGCCATTATATAGTAGTGACACCTAGCACCTAATGTGCTAAGCTACTATAGGGATAGTTTTTGTTGTGTTCATACTTCTTCTTTCCTTTACTCTCACCATTGTAATTTTGCTTCAATTTCTTTCATAGTCACTTTAAGATCCATACAAAAATCTGTTCAAAGATAGCTATAATCTGCTATCATCATTTTTCCTTTGCTAAAATCATTTTACTTCCATCTTGTACTTAGATGATTTTGCATAGATAGAGAGCTAAGTTAGCTTGATCATTGAGGTGGAACTTGAGCTTAATAAGTAAGTGAAATTATGACCTTTGGGGCATGTTGAAATAGAAATTTTATGATGACTAAATTGGGATGGGATGCATGTGGCGTTGATGATGATGTTATGCTGGAATGTGATGGATGAATTGGTTACTTTTCTGTTTTGTTTTTTATGCATGAAAGCAATAGGTTATAGAATATTAAATGGATGATTTGGGTTAAGATTTGAAGTATAAATGAAGGTAGATTCATGGTAAAGATAGGTGTTATTGAAGTGTTTTTGAATATGGAAAATTAGAGTTGTAGGTGTGTTTGTAAAAAATGTCTGTTAATAATATAAGTGAGTAGAATTTTGTAACCCTTAATGTAACCAATATGGAAGTTAAATTAACCTGAAATGAAGTAACCTTAAAGGACATTAAATCTGGAAAATTTCAGTATTAATGTTGTCTCTAAGCTTGTAAAATTCATGAAGTATTAAAGGTAGTAAAGTTGCACGCATTAGTGATGTTGTTGACAAATTCTAGAATTTTAATTTCAGCCTTGTGTACAAGTCAAACCAGCTAAGAAATTTCACTCTAAATTGGTATATTTGGACTTGATTAAGGCTAAGAATGAGCCTAGATTGTTGCTGATTAATTAGTTAAGAGCTTGATAAGTTTATGTAGTTAATTGATGTCATAACATAAAGAATGGACTATTCTGATATGGTTGAGTTCAAATATGAAATCTACGATTTTTTAAAGGAATAAATGAGTTCTTTCAATGTAAACATGATCTTAAGGACATGAGTAATGTGTATAAGGTATGGATGAATGACTATTGAAGAACATTGGGTAATTATGAATGAGGATTGGGTAAATGTATGAATATATATTGCTGGAAAAAGTTTGGAGAATGTATAGATCTAGCTTATTGAAATTCCATATTTAAAGTAACAACTGTGTGCTTGTATAAGAGACTTTTTGATCATGAAAGTATTCAAGGATAAGTGTAACACTTGAATACCCTAAGAGGATATACAAATGTCACACAAAGCATATCCAAATCATACTAAAGGAAACTCAGACAAACATACAATACATTTCATTATAGGTTGAGTTAATAAACAGAATACATAATACACATTGTACTTTTTAAAATACATGCCTTAACTTCTAAATCCATCCTGAATTAAGGTTATTACAAACCATATACACAAAATTATAAAATGTCTTATCATATTGAGTACAACTTAATAACAAACTGAACATTTTCCAAAATAAAACACATCCTTTTTTGGCCACTGCAGTTGTCTTTATCCAGTCCTAAATCTTCTTATTAAAACCACCGTGCTCGGTATAAAGCTTAGTGGGGAACAACTAAACAAGATATAAAATGACTACTGTCTTTAACAGTCATCTAGCATTCACATGTAGTAAATCAGATTATATTATAAGCAATCTTTAATTATTCAAATTAAAGAGTAATCAGACCATTAAAAGTATCAGAATAGAATATAATTCATCATAATAGAATATTCTTGCATTAGAGCAAATCATATAAGTATCATAACAAAATATCGTTACTTTAGAATAGAACTTAAAAGTAACAGAACATGACATAATTGTGTCAGAACATAATATAACCTATATCAGATCAAGGCATAACTTGTATAAGATCAAAACTTAGCTTGTTTCAAAACTGAACATAAATCATAACACAAAACAAATTAGCCTACTAGTCCTTTTTACAGAAGTGGATAATAGGAACAGAACATGGTATACCAATGATTGGTCTCAACAGAAACAGAAGAGACTTAAGTCTCTCTGTAGTGTCTAAGAATTGGGGACACCATAGTGTCAAAGTACAGAAGACACCGAAGTGTATAAGAACAATAGCATGTGCAGACCATTTTAGGTATACCTATTTACCCACGACTAGGACTTGACAGTTTTAAAACAAACCATTTCAGATTTCAGAATTGCATGTGAAGGATGTAATGGATAATATATGACTTTATTCCATCTTGCTCAAATTGAGCATGTTCATTTACATTTGATCAAACTTAACATGCCTTATAAACGTAAACATTTATGATAATGCACCAAGGAATACATTAAGTAATTACACTTTACATGTATTCACACAAGTTCCCCATACATTAACATTCATAACTAACACATTGCTTATATCCTTTAGATCACATTTAGTTCCATAAGAACACATTTACACACTGAACAAATCATATATTCCAACATTAGATACTTTGATATCAAACAACATCTTCCTTAAATTATTACCTCAATTAACAATTCAAAACTTATTCAACCATTAATCATTTAATCTAACATCAAACTAAGTTCATTTCTGACCTTAATTAAGTTCAAATACACCATCATAAAGTGTCTTAACCTTATGTGGTTCAACAATTGCATAAAACAGAAATTTTCGTCTCAAAACCTTGCCTCCCACGATCATGACATAAGCTAATGCATAAACTACACAATTTCCTACGATTACCCAGGTTTAAACTCCTTCATTCCAAATCCCAAACACCTTCATCAAAGTCCATTCATTTTAAATCAATTCTACCTTACTTATGCTTCAATTCCTCATCCAATTTATGTCCAAATCCAATTCAAAAATATCCATTAGGTGGCTCACAAATCATAGTCTTTCATGCATCAAAACCAAAACAGAATTTGCCATAGAAAGCTCACTTTTCTAGCACTCATTTATCATCATCATAACACATGTTCCATGCCAATTCAATCATCATAGAACTTGTATTAATATATACTATCAAGTTTAGAATTCCCTTGCCTATTTAAGTTCAAATTCCAACTCCAAAGAATAGTCAACTAGCCTTCCAAGCACCAAACACAACTCCAAAATCCAAGTGAAACTAGGATGATCTTAACACCAAGAAGACAATAGCACAAAAGATGACAAGGCCTAACTTCCTTGATGCAGCATCTTGATGTGATAATCAAGCACAGCATAAGCCAAATACACAAGAATGAAAAAGCGTGGTGTTTCGGTGGTGAATGAACAAGGAGAATAAGAATGACCAATACAAACACTCCTGCCTTAGCTGGATTCATTTGATGCTACGTGTCACTCTCACAATATGACATATGTCTCCATTGCATGCATCCCATTTTTCCATCCTCAAGCTGCCAAATGTCACTATCCTACCAGGCCACTTGTCATTTAATCAATATGCCAAATGTCATTCAATTATACTGCCATTTGTCCCATATTTACTTATGCCAAATTTCACTAAATGTATAGGCTTAGTCATCCTAATTTCCATATACCAACTTGTCTTGCCACTTGACAATTTTCCTAGTCTAAATGTAAATTTTAATACATCAATTTTCTAATGGTAACAATTAATTCCAAGTTACTAATCATGGCTTGATGGACCATAGATTCAAGACATATGCAATTTTCAATCATATCACATATACCTTCATAGACACATAATATTTCTACTAGGGTGTGATTTGGTGCTCTCCCCCTTAAAATAATTTCGTTCTCGAAATTCATACCTGATGAGAATAGCTGAGGATATTATGCTCTCATGGTCAATTTTGGCTCCCATGTTGCTTCTTCGAGTCCATGGTGTTGCTATAGTACTTTCACCAAAGGTATTTTTTTATTTCTGAGTTGTCAAACTTCTCTGGCTAGGATAGACACAGGCCCTTCCTCATAAGACAAATTCAGTTGGACTTGAATTTCTTGCACAGGAATTTTATGTGTATCATCTGATCGATGTCTTCTCAATGTGGAAACATGAAACATATCGTGTAACTTGGCTAATTCTTCAGGAAAAGCTAACTGATAAGCTACTAGTTCGACTCTTTTAAGAATCTCACAGGGATCGATGTATCGTGGATAGAGCTTACTTTTCTTCCCATTCCGAAGTATGTTTTTCCATGGTGACATCTTAAAAAATACCTTATCTCCTACTTGATACTCAATATCTTTCGTTTTTAAATCAGAATAGGATTTGTGCTTATCACTAGTGACTTTCAATCTTTGTTGGATAACTTGAACTTTTTCTTCAGCATCTTTCACAATGTCAGGTCCAATCATCTTGTTTTCACATAATTCAGTTCAATATACCGGAGTCCTGCACTTCCTACCATATAGTGCTTCATAAGGCGCCATGCCAATACTAGTTTCATAATTATTGTTATAAGCAAGCTCCATTAGAGCAAGATAGTTATCCTAACTTCCTGAGAATTCTAACACATAACCCCAAAGCATATCTTCTAACACCTGAATAACCCTTTTAGATTGTCCATCTTTTTGGGGATGGAAAGTGGTACTGAACTTAACTTGAGTACCCAAATCCTTTTGCAAACTTTTCCATAATCTCGAAGTAAATCAAGGATCAAGATTAGACACTCTCCTTCTTAAAATCAATCATAAAAGCCAAATAAGCTTCACATCGCTTCCTAAGGCACCTTAGAGCTTGCATAATAGATACCATATTAACCAGAGAACTAATCCGGATGCCATACAATATCACTTCAGGTTGATCAAGCTTCCTAAGCACAACAGTCTTAATAATACATTCAACCACCGCCTGATGTTTTAATAACCAATTCGTACCCAAAATCAAATTGACTTCATGAAAAGGAAATTTAATCAGATCCGATGTTGGATCCTGAAAATTTTCTAAATTACTTATCATTTGTTTAATTATTTATTTATGTTTTGTTTGTTTGTTATTTATTTATTTATTTTTAGAATTGAGTCATTATTTTAGTGGGCATAAATAAAAATTAGAATTTTGAATGGGCATGTTAGAATTAAATTAGATTATGGTTAAGGTATTGGATTTAAATAGCCTAAGGAGTAAGAAGATCTTACATTAAATGAAGGGGATATTTTTGGAAGGGCTAACAAAGAAGAGGGGCAAAATAGGAAGAACAAGACCAAAGATGGTCTTGAATTAAGAACAAGAGAAGAGAGAAGTCGTAAAAGAGATGAGAAAGGAGAGAAAAAACATGAGAGAAGAAGAAGGGAAGAAGAAGGCCGTGAGAGAGGCTAGAGAAGAAGAAGAAAACATGGGAAGAAGAGAAATCAAGCTTGTTAAGGTAAGTTAATCATCTTTTCTTCTTGCTTTATTAGAGAAATGGGTTGTGTTGAGAATGAAGGGACTAGAGAGAGAGAATGGGTGTTGTGTTAGAAGAAGATGATTTAAGGGAACCCATTTGATTTTAGGGTTTCTAAACTAGGTTTTGGATTTTCTAACCTATATAGACCATGGGTAGGTTAGGTTTGAGCTTGATTTATTTTAATTTCATTTGTTGTGATTATGAAAGTTTTAGGGGATTTCCATTTGAATTTGGATTTAATGAGAATTTTGATTATGTTAGGAAATCAAGAAAAACCTACCTAACAGCAAGAGGAAGGGCACAATTGAGTTTGGATTTTTAAGTGAAATAAGGTGGGTAAAATATTTATGGTTATTGTGTTAATGGGCAATCTCTCTATGTGTGTGTGTATATGCTTGGATTTCTAAATTGTGAATTGCTGTGATGTGGAAAATGCATTATGATGTGTTTTATGTTATACATTGAAAGATTTATGACATTTTCATATAATTGAGTTGTGAGTATGATCATGCTATGCCTTTGAATTGTATCATGGCATTTTGATTTAAATGGAAAGAAGGTTACCCATCCTGGTACTACTCTGGCCCTAGCACATTTAACTTCGGAGTTCTGATACGATCCGATGCGTTAGGGCATGGAAAACACGTCGGCAAGGGAGAGGTTTCCACATCCTTTAAGGCATGCTTCGTTCTCCTCTCCAGTCGATATGGGATGCCTAAAGCGCATCCTCCCCCCCCCCCAAGGAGGGTCAGACGTCCTCGCTGGCATTTCGCTTGGGTACTGTCTCTGATACCAATTGTAGGACCTCGGCCTTTTAGGCCTCGGC
>JAOSBP010000206.1:20402717-20417738 GCA_027563825.1 Erythroxylum mucronatum
ACCAATTAATCAATTCGGCAACTTCTACCTTAAACAATCAAATTAGCATTCAAATCACATAAACAAGATCAAATTCAAGACTTTAATCCAGCATACACGATTCGACAATTAAGATCAGATTATAAACTCATATTCATCACACAATGAATCAAATTAGGGTTTAGAGGTTATTACCTCTTACAGTTGGAAAAAGAAATCTAGCTAGAAAAATTCATAGTGTATTCAACAAGATCAATAATAAGAGAAACCTAATTCTAAGAGAAAGATAAAGAGAAGGAAGCTATTGGTCACGCCCTAGCACAAGAAGAAATAGAACGTGAACAGTCGTTTAATGAGCTAATAGGGCCCTATGTATAGAGGTATAGGTCAGTCTACACATCTTTGAGGGAGTTGAACTTGTTATCTTTTCCAAACTCGGATTTCATTATTTTGGCAGATTCTCAAGGGCAACTTTGACATTGTATAACTCTCAAATGGAAAATAATTTAAGGCTCAAATTTTAGGTGAAAATATCCCAATGAGTTAAGTTTAGTCACACAAAATTTCAGCCCAATCCAACAGTTAGATCTTCAGATATAAGTCCAAGTTGTCGAAAGATCCGTTTGAAAATCCACAGCTCCGTGGAAAAGAAATCCAATCTGAATTCAACTTTATATCTAGCCCAATTTATATTGGTCTTGAGGAGGTGGAAGAGAGATTAGACTTCAAGGTAGATTTGGAAACTTCAAAGACAGTGGAGGAAGCTTCCACACACATGTACGCATGAGTTGGCGGTGTAGGCTTTCATCCGTGGCGTCCAAGGTGGAAAGGAGGGTGATGTGGCATGGTGAGGTAGCTGACCATGTCGATGACATCATCATACCACCAATGGAGGGCTGCCACATCATCAAATCTCCTAGAATCTTCCAAAAGGTTGTTGCCGAAGTTTTGTACTTGTTGACGAAATCGATTGCGTTGACGAAATCCATTTTGCGCTGCCGATAGGAAATCCTTGTGGAATTAGAATTCCTAGTCAAATTAGGATTCCTAATCCTAGTAGGATTAGGATTACTCATCACTAGAATTAGTAATACTCATCATCCATAATTTTTGTCACTGATTTTACTTTTCTCCATGAATCATCAAAATAAGAAATCCTAGTTAGAGTAGGATTCCTGGTGCAATCAGGATTCCTATTCCTCGTAGGATTCAAATTTCTGCAACTTCGACCGTTCTTGCTCATTTTGACCTCTTCGTTCCAAATATAAACTCTATTTGCACTAATTCTACCTTGTTTAGCTCATATTCTTTGTTTCATATCCAAAAGTACCTGTATAGCATAAAGTAAGAAAAGTTCATTTTGTATAGAAAATGGGAACAAATACAAAGTGTTAAGGTACTAAAAAGATAAGAAAATATGAGTGTATCAAACACCATTACCACCTCATTCTTAATAGGTGGTTTCATGCTCTTAACCTTTACTTTTAGTTATTTCTTATTATTTTTATTTTCATATATATGTTGTTGTTTATCTTCTCATATTGAGGACAATGTGTTGTCTAAGTGTGGGGAGGATTGTGCATAGGCATGTCATATGTTTGTGAATTTTGCATAACATATTATTGTAGTTTGTTGATTAGGTTAACATTGTGTGAACATTTTGTTGCATATGTGTGAATTGTGTCAATGTGTCAACGGCTATAACTTTATGGAATTAGTTTATCTTTGAACATAGTCTTTTAAGTTGTAAAGACATATTAGCTTGTGAAATTTGTGTTCTAAGTATCTTTGGTTAAATATGCATGTTAATTAGGATATGATGTTGGTTCATTCACCTTAGGAAATTTGTTACATACCTTTATAATTATAATTCAATTGAATAAGTAGCATCATTAATAACCTTTCATAAGGAAGATTAGATAAAAGAAATGAGGTAGGCTATGTGAAATGTAAAAAAAAGGGTATGTATCTTTAATAAATAACTATTCTGTTGGCCTTTGGGTTATGAATAGAGCTAGTAACTAATTGAGAATGTGATATAACTGAGTAATCGAGGCATATTCATAAAAAATGTTTGCCTTCACATCAAAAGGCTAGAATGACATTCTCATAAAGCCTATTAATAAAACATGACCTAGTTGAGTAACCGGGAGAAATTCATCACAAATGTTTGCCTTCACGGCAAAAGACTAGGTCAATGTTAAAGAAAATGAACAAAATGGTGTTTTGATAAATAAATCATACCAATCTTTGAAAATAGAAAGAATTTTCATAAAAGGTTACTTAGTGATAGTTGTAAACTTTGGTTGATTACTAATTATCAATGTATGTGTACAAGTGCTTTAGGTTAATGAATATGATTTTAATGTCTTGATTAGTATGTATATTCAACCCAAAGTGCTTAGCCATAAATTGCATAGGTTAATATGTTGGAACAACTTGAATGATTGTTCTTTGAGGTTAAATTGGTTTCATAAAGTTAGATGCCATTATATCATTAATACATATTGCATAAATGTATGCATTATTGTTTGGTTTGATTAAGTTGTGCTTTGTTTTTGTTTTTGCTTGAGGACAAGCACAAGTTTAAATGTGCGGATGTTGATAGGTGTAAATTATACTATGTTTTGTTATACAGGCTTAGAATTATGTTATTATTAGTGTTTGTTTATATTCTAAGTGTTTATATGAGTTTGGGCATGATTTATATCTTAATTTTATGTTTCAAGAGGTGTGTTATGTGTGTTTGAGTGTATGAAAACTAGAAATTGAAGAAAAGAAAATAATTGGAAGTATGGAAGCAGGCCACGATAGTGGCAGAAGGCGTAGATAACAATTCCAACGAATTTTAGCTTTTCTAGAACGCGACCTATTTCGTAATTTGATGTTTTCGGTTTATTTTTGGAACCAAATTAAGTAGATAAACCCTAGAAGCCTAACAAATTATAAAAGAACAAGAAAACATGAAAAAGAGCAGCCACTATCTTCCAAAGTGAGAGAACAAGAAGGAGGAGCAAGAAGAGCAATCCAGAAATTTCAAATTTCAAGTTTGAGTTTAAATCAAGTTCTTTCTTTCTTTCCTTTCTTTATTTTATTAAAATTGATGTGTATCTTGGATTTGAATATGTTATTCAAGTTTAGGATGCTCTAATTTTCAGATTTGGATTTGTTCTTGAAATGTTCTGTGACTTGGTTCTTGTTGATTTCAATTCAATTTTCTGGTGATGTGATGTTTGGGTATGCTAATACTTCGATAATAGATCTAGAGAGTGAGTCAAAAGTAATCCGATTAGGTTGGGTAACGAGAGTCAGTGACTTAATAAGTCTCCCAAATATCAAATTGGTAATTATGCAAGCTGAGATCTTGTTTGAAAACTCAATTATTTGATAGATCACTTAAGAACTAGTTGAAAACGTTAGGTAGATTTTGTGAATCTAGAGGTTACAAAATTTGGAATTTTGTAATCAATTAGGGTTGATTGATTAGGTTTTGAGAAAGAGTAGTCAATCCCTTAGAAGATCTAGAATCAACACATAACTGAATCAATAGTAATTAGGGAGCAAAATAATGATAGAATGAATCCTAAGCTTCATCCTTAATTTTCCTCACGTATTTGTGGTAGCTCATTTGTTATTTGATTATTTGCTTGAATTAATTGTTTTAATTTTATGTTATTATTTTATTTTATCATCTTTTATCTCTTTAGACAAAGTCAGGTTTATTTAGTCTTAACTATTTTGTCGTATGATCGACACCTTTGATACTACAAATTATGATCCGTATGCTTACGAATATTGGGAGTTTTACATTAGATAAAACTTATTCAATAAGAAGCATGATATATCCTTGGATCAAGCATAAGCTAGGAAATGGAGCAAAAATATGGTTTTGGTTGGATAACTGGTCAGATTCTGGTCCCCTTATATAAAGAAATGAGATCATCCAAATAAGGAATATAATCCCTTTATACTCCAAAGTATCTTCACTCATCCAAAATGGTGACTGGGATGGGAACTTAAGAGGTTTCTCTATACTTGCAGTCCATTTACATCAATTGCAAATTGGGTACGGAGAAGATTGCATTATATGGGCTCTAAATTCGAATGGAAACTTGACAAATAACTCTTGTCACAAGCTATTCTCAAGCAGCTCTGGAGAAGTCCCCTGACATAAGAGATGGAAATAGTCTCTTAATCCTAAAGCTTTTGTACTTACTTGGCTAGTGATTAAAAACAAAGTAAACACCAAATGTAGGTGGTTTGGCACAGATGACTCAACATGTGTCTTCTGTAAGGAAGCTGAAATCACCTATACTTTCGTTGCAGATACTCAAAAGAAAGCAGTACGAAGCATAATATTACAAATGCTAGCATTATGTAATGACATATATGAATGGGATTACATAATGCTAATCTTTGTGATTCTAATCTTGTTATAAGCTGATAGCTAAGTAGCAAAAGGATTCATATTGTAATATTGAGCTAGTTTTTGGTAGAGTTAATACAATTACATTCATTTTCCAAACAAAAAAGTTTGAATGAGAGAGAATAACTCATTTCAACTTTAAAAGAATTATTTATCTTGTATTCATTTAAAAGATAATTTAATCCAATGTAATAGTAATGGAATTAAGTAATATTTATGGACGGGTTTACTGGTTTAGCGTTAGTTGTCAACTAAATTTTCCATTGGTCGCACTAGTAAGAAGAATTAAGTAATAATTCTTCAAAAATAGTAACGGGCGAGTTTAGTGTGTGTTAATTATTTGTCAACTAAGGTCGCACGAGTCCAAACGATTGTCGGCTACTGTGCTTGTCAATTTCTTAATTATTTGTTAACGTAAAAGGCTGTTTCTCATTAAGGCGCCCACCAAACTTTTCTCACCCAGTAATGTATAGATGCTGACAATAAATCTGTTCCACGTCGCAATCACATTGCTAGATTTATGTTACAGGAAATTAAAAGAAAAAAAAAGGGTATTATCAATTTTAAAAGAAGAGCTATCTAATAGCAAGAAATTTAAAATAAGAAGGTTTAAATATTTAATTGTTTTAAATTTTGAGAGGTCCAGTACACTACTAACCCTAAATAAATTTCGTCATTATATATATATATATATATATTAAAAATAAAAAATATTTAATTTTTTATAATTTGGAGAGCCTAGTACACCACTAAACTTTATGTATCTCAGTCATCACGTAGATATAAGTTGCATCGGCATAATCGAAAATAAAAAGTTGTAGGCATTTGGTGACAATAAACAAACAACTTATCTTCAGCAGTTGAATTGACATTCTAATGAGAGACAAATGGAAAAGATTAGTAGATATCTTATCAAAATAATTTGGTGTCATGAAAAGAATTAAGTGAAGAGCTGGAGCTGGGCTTAGCTTGTGTAAAATAAATAATTTTAGTTACCAACCAACAACAAACAGTTCAACTACCTATCAAAGTTGGACCACTACCATCCTATTTTCAACTACCATTCTTCACACCGTCCATTCTTCGCGAAGACCACTTTCTTTTTCTCGGGAATCTTTCCTACGACTATTAATACCGCTCTTATTGTTTAGTTTCACACAGACACACATACACACAAGAAACCAATACAACAGAGCATATATATTTCCACACTTTATTTCAACCTCTGATGGCTAACTTGGATAATTCCTCTACTGATAATGTTTCTGTTGATTCTAGAGGTATTTCATTTGCTTCCTCTATTTCTCGGATTGAATTCTTTTATCTGTCACTTTCTTACGCTTATCTTCATTCTAAGTATAGGATTACTTTCTCCAGTAGCTTTAATTTTCTCTACAGTCTAATATTGTATGCTCTGTTCCGTTTCAATTGTACTTTGCTTCTGGATTATGTAGGACAATTATGTATGCTAAAAACAGGACATCATTTTGTTCCTTGATTACGAGATAGTTGAATTAAAGTACATCATCATCATATACTTTTTTTCTTGGGTTGTACAAACACAGAGGAATCAAGCAGTCAAGATACATCTAAGCTTCAATTCTCAGAGGACGAGGAAATCCTCATTACTAGGATGTACAATCTGGTTGGTGATAGGTGAGTTCAATATCTTTTTTCCTTTAGTTCTTATTCTCCTCTCTCCCTTTCCTGAAAGTGAAATGTTTTAGATGGACGAAATTCTTTCCAGGTGGCCTTTAATTGCTGGGAGAATTCCAGGAAGAACGGCAGAGGAGATTGAAAAGTATTGGACTTCCAGATACTCTACTAGCCAATGAAGAGCTCAAAAGTTAGCAAATGTTTTAACGCTGCTGTCTCTCCACTTGAGAAGCAAAATTTTGGAGCGCCTCTTACAAGGAAAAACGAAATGTTGTATCGAGTTTAGTTGGTGATGAAAATGCTGGTGTTGTGGTGCAATGGTAGGATCATTTGATGATGGTGATTAGTATTTGGGATTTCAGCTTGTGTTGTTGTGAAGATAGTGAGATTGTAAACTATGTACCTGGTGGAATGAAAGTTTAATCACTGGATTATATGATAACTTTGTGAGTACATATTCCCACCAGAGCTGGCTCCACTAACGTCAGCAAGAATTAGGATCCTGCATATTAATGCTTTATCAGGTCCAGAATTACTAATCCCTTCGATCTATTCATTCCCTAGGTTTAGGAAGACCAAAATTGTGAGGAGCAAGTCAACGGAGCAGTAAGCTGAAGTGAAAATGTATGTAATTATATAGCTGTAGTTTCAGGATACCTTGGAAATTGAAGCCTTATTCTTTTGGAGTACGTACTGCTATTAAACGTTCTATTTAGTGTTCAAGTCTCAGGCTTTGGATACTTGTGGTTAAATTGGCAAGGAACTTGAGAGTTCCCTCTTATTAAACAATATTACGTTCTTTCTGTTTTCCACTTTTACAAAACAAAAATATTCGCTCGTTTCAGGATAACAAACAATCCTACGCACTGGCCTTCTTACAAGTGAAACTTGAAACATTCACGACGTCAAAATTTGACGGAGAAAGGTTCTTTACGGTATCTTTCTTTCATCAACTTGGCGGAAATGTCTTGTCATGTTTTTTTTTTTTTTTTCCGTTGTTGTTGTTGTTACGGCTTGAAGAGCCAAGATCACGGTTAGTTGTCGACTTCCAGGACATTTCCGCATTTTATTGGGAATGACCTGACCTACCCTGATGAGCAATTAATACAGGAGAAAGCTTAGGAGGCAGCTAACCTCCTAAAAAATACCAAGGCAAAAATACATTTAACCTATTTGTTTTACTATTTTAAAAATAGACTTATTACTCTCTTTAGTCGACGGGCTTAAAATTCAAAACGACTTTTTTATCCTTATATTGTGATGACATCGTTACAACTGGACATGTACATTTTAGACAAAAAAACTCTTTTAGTCTTTTCAGGACTAAAATACATTAAACCCTTATTTTTTTTGCTTTATTTCATTATGCCATCTATTTCAAAAATTAAAATTATATTGAACATGGATTACATTTTGACCGTTAATAAAAAAATAAAAAATAGAAAAACTATTGTCTTGATAATTGTACTTCATCATTGTTAATTAAGGAAAAATTAAAAAAATATTTATGAAACAAAATTAAAAACACAAAGAAAATTTATTGAGGGTGCCCTTTTTTTCATAATTGTACATTCTAATTGTAAATTGATGAAAAAAAATACAAATTTTTGTTTGTGGTTGCCTTCTCTCCATTACTTCACAAAAATAAGAAAAATAATTGAAAATGTAATTTTCTAAAAAAAAGGTTTCTTTTCTTTTGAACCTTTTCAAATCTTATTGAATTTATTCATTTTGAGAATAAAAAAGAAAATTGGAGATAATTGCCTCCGATTCCAATTTTCTTCCCAATAGAGTTGATTTCTTCCGTAGTCATTCCATCCAAAATAACCCAGGGTAGTTTGGGTAGCTCATAGTTTGTCTTTTGGGCCATGAGAGTGAAGTAATGGATAAAAATGTCTTTTTGAAATTTAAACTCCTTTGATTGGTGGTCAAAGGGAGTAATAAGTTCACTTTTTAAATAGAAGGGAGCATAACGTACTAAGAGGTAAAACACAGGATAGTTAAATGTATTTTTACCAAAAAATAACTATCTACTCAACAAAATAAACTAAGTCCCAATTAATGGTATAAGATATTGCATTATAGAAACCAAACCAATACATCAACGACAAAAAATCTCTTCATCGGCTATTCTACAAATATATCAGCTATATATTACCTCCAAATTAAGTCGTAGATTCAATTTAAAACAAAAAAACTAAACTAAGGTTTAAAATAAGAGTGAACTAAGACAAAGAAATCACTATGATTAAACAAAATCAAAGAAGTAGGTGTTGGGAAATTAAGACGAGATCTGATCTCGACTGCAGAGAAATAATTACAAAACTTTTTGTATATAACTTCCTGAAAATCAAGATTACTTTAATTCTATAAAATGATTAATACATAAATTATAATAAAGTGTGAATCTTAATTCGTATCTTATTCCGAAGCTTGATACTTTTCTTGTGGTCTTCCTTAAATCATTTCTAAATTCAATTCATCTTAACTACCATAGTTACATAAGTGTCCGACTTCTAACGGTATCTATAGAATAGGTTGAGAAAACTCTGTAGAGTCTGTAGAGTCTGACGAGGGTCAGAGATCTGAAGAAGAGGAGGAGGAGTTTGATTCATATTCTTCCGAAGAGGAAGATGATTGTAATTTACTATTAAGTTCTGATAGCGATTAATTTTTTTTTGTAATAGACTATTTTATGTAAGAAATACATTATTTCTTTTAATTATTACAATTCTTATTCAAGGAATGTCGAAGTGGCAAATGGTTCCCGACGGTAATAATTCTTACCGTTGGGAGGAGTGTGGGAAAATTGTCCTAACCCAGGGAATCACCAATGCAGGAAACATCTCTGGTTCATACACTAAGACTCGTTTGCCTTCCATGGCCGATCTTCTACTTCAAGGTGTTTAGTATGATTATTACGTCTTTGTCCTTATTCTATACATCTCATTTCCTTATTTGAAGTTATTATACATAATAATAATTTGATGGTATATATTTCATGTTGCTCTAAGCTTTCTGTATTCTCAAAGATGAAATGTGTGCCAATAGAGGTCAGAGCGATGACACAACGGCCTATAAACGATTTTCCATATCGGTTATTGTGGAAGATTCGTCAATTCCTCATACAGGGTTTGGACAATCACGTATGCATTCATCTCCATTTTTGCTTTGATTTATGCTTTCCTAATAGAACAGAATCAAATGTTAATAAATATTCTTGACAGTTTTAGGTGAAACTGTTCCGTCTACTAGTAGTTCATCTCGACAATTCGTCTTCCATACCAAGAGCAGCAACACATTCATTGTTTCCTCTGCAAGTATGGCTATAGCCAACACGTTATTGAAAGAAGGTATTCCACGGCCTTCACCTGGTGGAACAAGTCTGACTGTTTCCAAGCTTCGTTTGAACATGCCATGACCCTTCTAGGAAACCCAAACATCGGGGACTCATTCACTTCTACCGATTCCCATGTCACATGGAATCATACAAAATAATTATATCATGCATTACATTATTAGACTAAGCTTAAAAGTTGTTTGTTGTTGCATCCGTATGAATTTGTTAAAAAATGCATAATTATATAATTGTTGAAGTTGATTTGTTGTTGTTTACTTGTTTGTTGACCTTCAATGCCATTGCCTTGTATATAAATATATTGTGTAAAAGAATGCTTTAAAATTGTTATATTTGTAGAGAATTCGATCAACATTGAATTTTAGGTTACAATATGGGACCAAAGAGACCGCGTGAAGTTATGCGGCCGAGGTTTACAGGGATGTTCGGAGGACAGGTGTGTGAAGGTAGATCGTCACAGTCTGCAACTCGCACTAAGTCACCTCCTCCTGTTACACAGCCTCCAGTTTCAGATGAGCCATCACCTCCTGCTCCTCATGCTACACCATCCCCTTCGCCAACTCATATATCATCCAATACCTCTTTGGTGGATGGAGGAGAGGTCCGCCAGCTTGGATCTGTGGGAGATGATGGGCGAAAGTATATCACAGTTATCAATGACCAGTAAGTGAGATAACATTAATCACTATTTGCTGTTGATTAAGCTTTAGGTTTTCGGTTCATTTCTAGACTACAATTACTTCTTATTTTAGGTTGGTTCCGTCTGGAATGAGTTCCAGACATATGACTTCCACTTTTAAGGAAAGGATTGAACCCGAGAGATATACGTGAAAGAATATATCTGCAGCTACGAAACAATTTTACTTTCAGGAGTTCGAGGTACAATAAATATTTCATTCCTTCTTATATTTATATATATAGTCTAATGAGATATATAGTTTTACATTAAATAACATAGTTTTTTTTCTTCTTCAATCAGAAAGAATTTTTCTGGGAGTCTTCTTTGGACGCGAAGATATATAAAAAATGGGAGAAGCGAGCTCGTACACGTTATCGCGACTTCATTAACGCGATGCACAAGGCTGGTGCACGTCCCCGTTATATTTCGGAGGATATTTGGAGTCGTTGGTTGGAGTATTGGGCATCACCTGCGGCAATGTCCTCCTCAAAACGTAACTCGGCCAACATACATGGAGGCCCATGTAGAGAGAGTCTTCCCGTACATACGGGAGGATCAATAACCCACCAGGAGCATGCACATAGACTTGTAAGTATTTGAACTTTACACTTATTTTGTAAATATTTTGCTTTCTTGTATTATAGATAATGCTAATGGTATAAATGTCTAGTGCCACTTATGGCTGTGTTGAATTATTTTATTTGTTCAAGAGGGGGCAAATATCATACAACTTGACGAAACCCTGCTGAAATTTTTCTAATTTGTAGTTCACATCTAACAGTTTAGTTTATTCATATAGGAAAAGTCATTGGGCATCAAGCCTACACCTATTCAGTTGTTTCTGCACACTCACACAAAGAAGCATGATGGTGTAATATTCATCAACAACCGATGTAGAGAACTGAATGTATGTCAACTTAATGCATTTATATATTTCTTAATAATGATACCTTCCTATTAATGTAAACTTGTCATACCTTGTAGGACCAATTACAATAAACCATTCAGCGACAGTCTCATAAGGAACAACCTGTACATGAGACTCAGATGTATCTTGAAGCCGTGGGTGGTAGGGATCATCGTGGCAGGATATTCTGCCTAGGTTCATATGCGAACACATGTTATTCGCAATCTTCCCAGTCCAGTACAGCAGCATCAACTAGGCCAGTGAACAACAACGAGGTCATCGAGCTTCGGGCCATAGTGCAATCATTGATGGAGAAGATAGCTCATTTGGAAGAGGGGCGGGCAGAGGAGATGGATCAACGAATGAGGGAGCAGGATCAACGGATGAGAGAGCACATGGAACTAATGGCAAAGATGAGAGAAGAGATGGAGCATATGGCTCAGTTGAGACAAGAGATGGAATGGTCAAAGGGAAGTTTTCAAGAGGACCACCCGCGATCACCACAACCTTAGATAGTCGAACTTATTATGTTTCAATTACAAACATAAGAATTTATGTACACTTTAATGTGTTCATTACCAATTTAAACCAATTTACATTCTTTTAACTCTATATCATCATCTAATTTTCTGATTACACAAATATATACATATATACAAATTAAGTGAGTGAGTATGCACAGGTGCGTGAACTCTTGAAAATATGCATCTATCACAAGATGATGAAATGGGTTTAGTTTAATAAACCTTATTACCGATGGATTACCACATACGGTAGGTAAGAGCGAAATATTACTGACGGTAATTATCATACCGTCGATACTAAAAATAGATTTACATTTGTCGACGCCCAGTGATCCGTCGGTATCACAATGCAATTATCGACAGATATTAAACCGTCGTTAACTACTACAACTCACCATTGTCATTGATCTAGACGTACCGACGGTGATTCCGTCCGTATATTATATTAACGGAAAGTATCTGTCGGTAATGTTTAAAATCCACCGGCGGAAACTTTAATCAATGTCCGTCGGTACATAACACCAACGGATTATTTTTCGTCGGTAGGCCATTGTTAATACACCGACGGATCTTTATCCGTCGTTAAATAATTAGCGACAGCCTTGATACTGACGGTTCAGTCTTTCGTCGCATTCCGTCGGTGTTTATAATTTTCGATGGAGATAACGAGTTTTTCGTCGGTAAACGTGATATTTCTTGTAGTGATAAAGTTTCTCAAATTTTACAAGTCAAACTTTATTAAAATATCTTTGCTCTCTTTAATCTATTCTTTATTTGAGACCTATTAGGTTCGCAAATATGTTGGCAATGAACACAAATTATAACCTTAAATCATATTTAGGATTAGATAAATTAAACTCTTTTAATTTATCTTTAATTCTCTAATTAAATAATTTATATCCATATATCAAGATTAACATTTAGCAACATATCATGACTACCCAAATATTTAGGAATGTCAAAATGGCTTTGTCTAATCTTTTTATGCATGATTTTTTTATATAATTCAATCCTTTCATCATTCAATGTTCCGATTAGATATAGAGCATAAAATTAATATCTACTCTATTTTGAGTCCAATTATATTATTTCTCCACCATTAATTATGGATTCAATTAATGACATTTGTAAACTATTTACAAAACGTCATTCCAGCTTGGTCAAGGATTTCTGAATTAATACTAATTGAGAGAACAAAGAAATAATCTCCCTAGTTACTTTAGGGTGATTAATCCTATCTTTATCACTTAAATACCTCCATATAGTTCAGGCTACATCCAATAACTACCAAATGAAATACCTCTGATTAGAATAGGTCATAAGTAGTATCAAAACATAGCAATCACTATACAAGATTAATTTGGAGACCTCAAGTCAAAATATCAATTATACAATCATCACATTGAGAATTTCCATGGAAAAACAAGTAATGATCCAAATGGATTTCTCATATGGGGTCAGTTCAGTGAACTTGTTATTTAACAAGCACCCATACATTTATTTAAGTATCTCCATACTTTAGACTATGAGATCGACTATTTCCTTCATAAGAAAAAACGTAATGTGTGCTAGCCGTTTTAAGTTCTATTAATATGTAGTCTTAATAAAACAATGACTAGGAATAACTTAGGAATAATACATAAATGCAATATAAATCTCATAATTATAATCTCAATATAATTTCATTTGCAATGTACAATTATCCCATTTTATCATATTATCTAAATATGTACAAGATAAAGAATGCCTTTAAATTATTTTTCACTAAATTATAACCAACTAATTGGCTGTAGGTCATAAACCAACAATCTTCCACTTGCACTAAGCCAATTGTTTAAGTATCTTATACCATATCACTATATTATGATCATGCTACTGTTGGGATGGTGGTTTAGTTGGAGAATTTTATAAATATCTCTATAATGAATACTTGTTTAAAGCTTACAACTTTCATCTTAATTATCATCATAATTAAGAAAATTTGCCTAAATATATCCTTAGATCTTTGATGAGACCTTAGCTCTTTTTACATGTTCAATGACTACAATGTTCTATAGTACATTATTATCTTGAAAAATACAAGGAACTATATCAAGTTCATTAAGGAACTTATTGATGCAATTAATCATTTACACTAAATGAAAAATGTATTATGACTTAATTAACAACCACTGCTATGCAACCTTGAACTAAAAATATCAACTCACACATAAAATAATGAATATCTTTAATACTTCACAAGTATCAAATATCTCAAATATTAAACATCTTTAGTACATTATCTATGCACTTGGACTTAAGATAGGTAAACAACTTCTAATCTATCTCTATAGATTTATTTGGCATAAATAATTTGTTACTTCTCATATCCAGCAAGAGTTGATCTTTCATACTTATATTTGCAAAAATTAAAAATTATAATTATATTTCTTTATAAGTAATATTCCTTTACATACTTCCTCTGAAGAGGACAACTGTACTCCCACTAACCTTCTTGTAGACATGATAAATTCACAATCATCTCCAAAATAAACTCTTTGAATTCATCATGAAAGTGAATCTGTCAATGTCTCGTAGTCTTTCCACTATTCATCAAATGTATCAATAAAGCCACTAGTTCCAATTGGATATATTGTTATAAGATTTGAACTTTTCAAATTTCATCTTACTGCCACAACTTATTTTGAGAACCATTCCCTTATATCCAACCTTTTGGATATCTCATAACCTTTTATTATCCAATTTAGCTCTAAACTTAATGGATAATGTATGCTTCAACCAAGCATCACATCCTTGAATCATTAACTTTAACTCTTTTAAAAACTTAGCATTTCATATCTAATATGAAATCTTAATAATTGATTTAATTGGAACTATTGTAGATAAGTCATTATACTAAGTATCGTTATAATGGGGGTTAAGGTCAACATTAATTTATCTATAAGTGTGTGGTACAGCTATAGGTCAATCCCATGAAGACTGCAAATGCTAGTAGTTACCTTTTTCCTATTATATTGCCTAAGAATAAGACTTTTGGATTTCATGAAAAAAAAGGATAAAAAATTAACTAAATTAAGCTTAAACAATATTGAACTCAGGACAAGTAAAATACAAAGAAAACTCGATATTAGATAATAGTGTCTAGGTGAAAAATCCCCTTTAGAATCTTTAGATATTTTATCCTTTTTATCATGCAATTATATTATTGAATATTGGACCTTAAAAATCTCTATCTTATGTTAATAACTTTGTTGAGACTATTAATAACTAATTCATCAGTTGATTAACATAAGAGGATATCTCAATCTCAATCGTATGAAATCAAATCATGCATTAATTTTTTTGGATATATTAGATCAATAATAAAATCCATAATTGAATCATGATCGCGGCTCTGTCGTTCAATTTAGGAACCGACCTTGGAAATCGGTCAAAACAAAATATTTCCAAGATTGCAGCAAGCTGAACCTCGGGTCGTCTCTCTCGATGGAA
>JAOSBP010000206.1:20423306-20433541 GCA_027563825.1 Erythroxylum mucronatum
ACGAAGATAGGCTCTCTAAGGATGTTTCTCTTAAGGCATTTAATTCTCTTAATACTTGAACATTAAGTTATTTTTTAAAAATAATTTAAAAAATCTAGAGTGTAATTCTTTGTTACAGTCTCACACTATGTAGGTTGTTTTTTTCAATTACCTTCGAACTCTACATTTAAATTGTGTAATTACTCTAAAAAATTTACACAGAGTGTAGCCTTCAAATTTTGGTTTTTATATAATAATTTTTCACTTTAATGAAATTTCTTAAGTATTTAATTTCCTTTACACAACCTTATATTTTTAATACTAATTAAACCCAAGAAAAATTAAAAGTACAAAAGTTTTTATCCATTACCAATTCAAAGTAATTAAAAATTCTATTTAAAACGAACTTTTTAATTATCACAATTGCAATTGTAACTACCATAATATACTTACAGTCTATTTCATTATTATACTTTTTACTATATTTTCGCGTACAATATTCACAACTGCATAATTATCGTAATAGTCCACAATATTTATAATCTATAATTTAAAACTTTAGTTTGAATAATAATCTATAATTTATCATATTCAGCAATAAGAAAAAATACTTTCTTTTTTTCCATCAAAGTTGTTATTAACTTCAAACAATTACCCGCAAATTCTTTTTAATTATTGAAGCCTCTCCGTAGCACATGTTCCTGGTCTTTGTCACTTTCACACATATACACACGTGAAAACAAAAGATATTATTGGTGGTTATTTTCCAATTATGTGAAGACATTATTAAGCATGATGACTCAGTTGACTGGTTTGTTTGTTATGGTCTTTATCATATTCGATAATGAATGCTCTCGTCTTTTCCACTTTTTCCGAGCAATTTCAGTTATATTTACTCTCTCCGACGAACGAAAAGGCCCTTCTACTTTTTGCCAATGCTTTACGATGGTCATCGTCCGTTAATGAGTTCAAATTTAATAGTATCCATGCGTGAATCAATCAACACTTCAACAGTGTCCAAAGGCGATTCTCGGGCAAATATACAAATTTGTAGGTTCCACTCTTCTGATTTCAAAGACGTACAGATCTCTACCAGAAGACCTAATCAACGAAAGTATCTTGGACAATAAATAATGTATACTTCGTCTTCCCCTTCGAGAGAATATGAACAACGAGCTTTCCTTAAAAGTAGCATGTGAAAGGGAAGACAAATATGGTTTAATGAAAAGTGACTGAGATCCTGACGATGTTTAAGGTGTGAAGCCGGCGATATATAGCGGTTTCTACGTTTTACTGGAAAGAAAAAGTAGTGCTACTGACCCACGCAAGACTTAGCGACCCTAGTTCTTTTGTATCCAAGTACACACTGGAAGATGTCCTTTTCTTTATCAAATTGGAATAAATTGCAACGACGATTGACCGGTATTATTGCCTTTTCTTGTATTAGTCACCAATGAATGAAACCCCCATCAATTAAAAGTTTCTTACAACCAGTTACAAGGCAACCACGTTACTCAATACAACAAGAGCTACCTAGGTCCTAAAAGCGCTCAGCCTGACTCAAGATGACAAGATGGCAAGCTGCTGGTGCAAAGAGTAGAACCAAATTGACTCATCAATTAGAAGATAGATCAGGACTTAACTTTAGTTTTATGTCAAATCCATGGCAAGCTGGTGTGTGAGAAAATTCGGATTGTTTCAGAAACATACTGAAAAACTTTCATATTCCTCTTCTTCTATAAGGCATAAATTTCACAGGTTATCACAAGTTTGAATATATACTAGCCACCTTGATAAGTAAGCCTCACTTGTTTAGTCCAGGAAATAAATTCCATAGTAAGGTAGCCTGCAAAGTTGCAAAACTTGACTCGTGAAGGTAGTAAAGAGGCAACATGTAGAGAACAAATGGTTCAAGTTTCCAGAGTCTTGATTGCAAAGCGTGCAAAGGATATAAAAGGGATATCCTTTATTTTGTCCATTTTCTTTAAATTTTGGTTGATTGCTAACATAAGAATAAGTGAAGTCCTATAAGAACTGTCAGTGAACTAGAATAACTTCTACCAAATAGCTTTTTGAGATGTAGCCTTGAATATGTTTAAGTATATTATAGTATTAGTGAAGCTTTTAGAACACTAATTCCTCTAGGTTGGCTAACCATGTGCTTCCATACTAGGTATGTGGCTAGGGATATGATTCATGACCGTGTGAAAACGCTAAATTTGTAATGCCATTCCCCATGTGCAATAATCATACTAACCTTAACCTTCAATGGAATTAAAAGCTTCAGGTTTTTCTAGCCTTGAAGTATGTAAAGGACCCAAATCCTTCCAATTATCAAGCCATAATCATTCATTATCTCTATTTCCCATGATGAATTTAATTTCCTGAAACATGATATTGCTAAACTTTAATATCTTGTTAAGGGTAAAAATTGGTCTATTTTATCTTTATATTCTAGAAACTTATAGGTAAGGATGATGAGCAGATGATAAAGGTAGCAGGGAAGAAGAAGAAGAGGAGGAAGCCTTTGTCCAACAAGAAAAGGAAGTAGAGAAGTGGTAAGAGATAATTTAACAAGAGGACAACCTTTGTCCAAAAAGAAAAAGAAGAAGAATGGACAAAGGTGGTTAAGGAAAAACTAGTAGTGAACCAAATAAGGAAACTACTAATGAAGTATTAGTAGCCACCTTGAATACGGAGGGCTCCTACTTCCTACATGACAAACTACTTGTATCAACTGAAGATTTCGAGAGTTTCGTTATCCCTTATTTCATTAACAATTTTTTATTAAAAAAGAACATTAATACAGTTGATAGTATTTATTAATTTTACACATTATGATCTTATTATTATCTTCCAATATGTATTTTACTTACAAGCTACAAAACCGCTACATGGAGAAACAAATGGAAGTAAATTACTGATTACAAGCCCAAGATAACGATAATGTGTAGGGTCTGTCAAGCTAACAATGTTAAGCAAGCGCTACATAGGAGGTAATCCATGAATTAGTTTAGGCTTTATTTTAAATTCCAGGTTATTTTACTTTTATATCTTGATGGTTATAATAAATTTATATGATTTTGATGTGTTGAGGATACATAATTAAGCATCTTAGTACCCAATTTGATGAAACCACGACGCGAGAAGGAAGTCTTGCGCAAGTGATAGTAAGGAGAGGGGTTGCCTAGAGACCCCAGGAGTGTTTGCCAATGCATTCACCCAAGTGAACTCCAATGCTACTCTTTAATTATGTGGTACCACATGAAGAGTAGTAACCAACACTTAAAGGATAAGACAGTCGTAGAGGTTTAAACATAATTCCTTTGAAATTTTTGAATAAATGCATGCTTGTCAAGAGATTATAGAGAATAATTAATGATAATAAGTCATGGAACAAGTGTGGATTTCTTAGAATACAGGAATACTGCTCTGTTGTTTAAATGGGATGGGAGATGACAGAAACTTCTCCAATCTGTGGAAAGGTATCAAAAATAAATCATACTTAATTCCTCCGGTAGGAGAATTATGCTACACAGTTGGGTAATGGGACTGACACCAATTTAGGTCAGAGAAATGATGTGCTGGCATTAGGTTACGTTATATCGTTTTTCTAGGCTCTACAGTATTTCCTTACAACAGAACTGTACAGTTTCGGAGTTGGGCTTGTGGGAGCAAGAATACTGGTAATGAAAATTCCTCTGGAGAAGGAACCTATTCCAATGGGAAGACGATTTATAACAGCAATTGCTGATGCAAATCAGACAGTATGCACCTAATAGACTACGAGAGGACAAAATAGTATGGAATTTAACCATTGACAAGAAATACTCGGTGGCATCCTTCTGCAAACTTTTGCAGCGCAAGCATGCACAGCCAAGCCCCAAGATCCCAAGCAGTGTTTGGAGCAATGACAACGCCTCAAAGATTATTTTTTTTCTTGTGGTTAGTCACATTGGACAGGATTGCAAACCAAGATTTTCTAGCCAGGAATGGGATACTGTCGACTGACCGCAGGTGCCCATTTTGTGCTCAGGCGCCCGAGTCTGTTGATCACGTGTTATTACATTGCGGTATAACATAGCGACTTCAGAGCCTTGTTCTTGATTGGTGTGGCTACGAATGGATGATTTGAGCTAGAATTGCAGATGCCTACAGTAAGTGCACTGATTTAGTTTGGAGCAAAATGCAGAAAAGAGCATGGGGAATGTTGTTCAAGTCGGTGGTCTGGAGCATTTGGTTGCAGCGAAATGCGATGATTTTTGCACATATGGAACCAGACTAGACGGATGTTTTATTCAAAGTGATATGCACTGTTGCTCTTGGGCTCAATGGCTAATATTCTATACATACGTCAAGACAATAAGTCAACTAGGTCCACTATTTTTTGTTTACAAATATCCAAAATTTTATGTTTAGCATTGTGACTTTCAACCTAAATAGTTTCAATTTTAACCAATTTGTAGTTGATAGTCAAGGTCGTGTAATCAATACTGGGAGTTGTTAAAGTGGCCAAATTAATTAATTAATTAGTTAGTTGTTTGCTATGTACCAGCAGCTTTAGGTGAAGATTCATTTTCTGCAGTACCAAATTGACTGGAGATTGCATGCAGACCTCCATTCTATATGTAGAACTTTTCTTTACGGCATCTTTATTTAATTTGATATCTAAAATTTAAGTCTAAAACAAATATAAAAAAGAAAAGAACCTAACAAAGAAGCAACTGTTAAAACATGCTTATTGCTTGAGATCCTCAACTTTCAAGCAATGATAATTACATTATTAGAGAGTAATTTACAAAATTTAGATTCAAAACCTTACATGGCATATTTTTACTATCCAATTAAAATTACATCAAAATTAAACATTGATTTTAAAGTTGATATTATTTTAGTTCCAAATAATCAGAAAATTCTAAAAATAAAATTATAGCTCATATTGTATTAGCATTAATAGAAATGAAAGAATCGTAATAATAATAATAATAATAATATATTGAACTGATACATTATTTTAAAAGAATTTTAACTATTATTTTTTCCTAAAATTATCCATAATTCTTGTTTTAATTTAAATATTATTTTACTGCCAACTGAATGGTTCGCATAATCCTTAGTTTCAGGTTAATATAGATCAACTAATCTTTCGGTACTGGCTGTAAACATTACTTTGCAAAGGATAATTAGTTCTTGTCCTTCAGACTTGTTCCCACGTCTGCATTTATCTTCCCCAAATTTTTTTCTCGAATGAAAAGTTCCCATAATCAAACTTGTGACTTTTGATTGATCTTTTCCTTGCACTCACTAAATTTTTCAAGGAAAAAAGTTTCTAAAGCACACGCACACACGTATATATCTTCATGAGATGAATTTGCTCCTTCCGAATGCTAGCATAGCTGCAGGGAGGCTTCATGAGATTTAGAACAGATCTTAGGCATGTTTCATTTTTCCTCCATTAGTTTGTACAGCATAATTATTCCGATCAGCCTAATCACTTCCAATAGTTAGATTCTAGTGTCGATCGAAATATACAACTATCAGATGCTTTGGAACACATTAATAGCTTTAAGTTCGTATCTACGGGGTTACACATGGTTTAAGTTTATACACACAATCCGATAAAAACAAGATTACTTGCAGTTTTATGATTTATTGCAATAATTACTTTATGCGAAGAAAGTTAAAGCTTCTTATCATTCTATTCTGTCTTTAGGAACCATAATAAGATTTGGATTAGTTGATAGGAATAGTAAGCAAATTATCTGCAAGAAGAATAACTTCATTGATAAGCCAATTAATTTTATGTAGTTAATCTCAAAGACGGTATGGTTTACTACTTTGGCTTGCCAGATCAATAATTTGGGATCCCAAAGTTAGATAAACAGCAGCCATAATATATATAAACAGCAGCCATAGTAATTTGCCAGATCACAGTTGTATCAAGAGCAATCCCAGGAATGGAATTTGAGTCCACTCAATCAAACATATATAACTGAATTATTGCATACCTTAATGCATCAGCCATTCAGGTACTACATCTAATTCCGTAGAAGTCCTTGAATCCCTTCGCAGATTACATCTTTATTGCAATTGCTGAAGAAGGAATAGTATCATATATCCTTCTCCGGTCAGGGAGACTTCATTACCATCTTTTCATAAAATTAATCCTTCACCAGTCCAGAAATCAACATTTGATTCCTCAAGAATTTTCATTGAAGTTAGGCCAGTTCCTGCAGCACAATTATTTATTTCAGGCACAGAACTATAGCCACACCACAACGGAGAAAGCTCTTCCCAAAATGTATCCTCAGAGGACAAACAAGAAATTCTCTCTCCCATTTTTTCCTGAGAAGTAGCATTGGTAACATAATTTTCAGTTTCTAACATTTCTATGTGGTCGACTACAGATTCTGAGTTTTCCCTCGGATCGTCTTTCTCCTGAACTGCTGTTTGCATTTGTTTATGATGTTTCTTTAAGTTCGTATGCCAGTGGTTTTTGATTTCGTTATCTGTTCTTCCAGGTAATTTCTTCGCAATCCTAGACCACCTGCAGGAGAAATTAGTTGATGAGCTATAACCATGTGAACAGAGAAAGTTCAAACACGGCCTTTGTAGAATTATTTCTGAAGGTTTCATGGCCAGGAAAGTTCTCTAAACGATCTAAACTTATCGAAAGCATGAAGGTAATTTCGTGGAATTGGACTAGCTATTACGTATATATTACAAGATGTACTAGACGTCATTTAAACATGGAATAAGTTAAAGAGATTATGCTTACTTATTTCCATGTTCCCTGTGCATTTGAATGATCAAATCCTCCTCTTCTTCGGAGAAATTTCCATGTTTTACACCAGGGCGGAGGTAGTTGAGCCACCTAAGTCTGCAACTCTTCCCACACCTTGATAGACCTGTCACAACGCAATTTAAGCTTTATGTACTTGCACGGAATTTCACTGCTTTTACGTGTTGGGAAGGAATTTCAAGCAATGAAAATAAAGGAACGATGTTAGGGCAAAGCAAGTGAAAATACTTCCTTTGAAATACATAGAAAGTCAAAAGCCTAATGCTTCTACCATTACTGATAGATCATCGCAGGTAAAATCCATCAGTTGCATACTTCCTTGTAATTCTAATCCTTATGACTTATCTATTTTCCACGATTTTTCATATATATATTTATTTACTATAATCAGGAAAACCTAAACATTGATCACGGCGACCTAATGATGCGTTTATTAAATTTATGCTATCTTATCTAAAATCTTAAACAATATAAGTGGAGAGGACCGGGTGGGGGAGAAAACTGCTAATGGAAACGCTATATCTGTCACTTTGTTGATCAAGTATAAGCTTGAAAAGATGCTTGCCTATTGAAAACTTACACTGCAGAAGAAAACCTAGGAATGTTTTCAGTTTTAGTGGACTCTAGGTTATTACTCCTCATAGTTGTTTAATGAGCAAACAAAACTCATTCCATACCCGCAAACTTGGGAATTTTACGCCAATTCCAGCAGCCATATCTTTGTATATATGCTCTCAACTTGTCATCCTCTTCTCGACTCCATGTACCTTTCTTGAGTCCATTCTTATCGACTATAGCTCGTCTGACCATGTCCAAGGTGTGGTTTTCTGGATATAATTTCTCGGAGTTGAAAGTGCTGCCAAACTCAGATCAGTTCTTTCGCTTTCCACCCACTTTCATTTATATCATAAATATTTTCGAACCCTGAACGTGTTCAAACTAGCAATCTCTAGCATTACTACTCTTTGGTGAATATGAGCGGGCGCCCAAAAAAAAAAATGATGCCATGATGCTAACGTCCTTCCAAATGTTGGGGTCAAAGTCCTCCGACCGAAAATCATCCACCACAAGCTCACTATTTTGAATTCCAGTCAATTTCACATGCTTTGAATTCTAGTCAACAGTGGTAGGGCTTTTTATGACTATTTGCTTTATCGTGTTGCTTTAGACGCAGCTATCAGCACTAACAATCTAACATTTTATTTTAGTTGGTTCCTACAAGTCCAATTATATATGATATGGATGGGATTTTAAGTAGAAAGCTCTTCTGTAGATGGGATTTTAAAGAGTTAAACCAGGAAACAATATTCAAGAATAAAAATCATAAGAATACTCAAGATTTTAGTGAAATAAATAATATTTAGACAAAGGAACTAGGCTCTTTAACCAATGTAAGGATAAATGGGAGCAATGAGAAATCATCTAGTTTGTCAGGATTTTCCCCAACTAGCACATAACAAGTATCTATAGGAAGTACAGAGGAGGATTTTGGAGCTACATTCTAGAAACAATTTAATTAATAGGATTCCTTTTACTATTTACCAAATGGATTAAAATGTGAATCACTTACACTTCTTTCAACATTGTTATTAATGGAAAACCACTCAAACACCCCCTACTTATTCATAATTTGCATTGAAATCCTCTCAAGGCTAATAAATAAGAATATTAGAGAATGTAGCAGCTTCACCTATCACTAAAAATATAAATAGGTCAAGATCAACAATCTTTCCTTTTATTTTATTGTGTAAAGCTAATGAAAGCTCTATAATATTACACGTACAAACATTAAAACATTTCAATGGCATGCCCAACCTTAAAATCAACTTAGAGAAGGATTGCATCTTTGTTTCATCAAACAACCCCATTTAAGCTTAGTACCTAGCCAATATTATAGGTGTGAATCTAGAGAAACCCCTTTTTAAATATCTTGGGTTCCTAATTACTATTATAAGACTCATTAATAAAGACTTTCGTACCCTTTATGATTTAATTAAAAAATAACTAAAAGTTGGAACAATAAGCTTATAGGAGTGGATTGTAATTAAATTCATTGGTTTTAAGCTACATTTATATATGTTACTGCTCCTATAGTAGATGTCGTACAACATCATCAAAGTAATAAAGAAATCAGTGAAAAACTTCTTATGAATAGGGAACTCAAATAAATCTTCAATGACTAAAGTAGAGGGCTAAAGATGAGCTCCATCAAATCTGTCAACAATAAGCTCTTAACTAAAAGGATATGGAAAATACTAACAGATAAAGAACTTTTGTAGTTCAAGTGGAAACACAACTTATAGGTGTAAATTGTAGTATGTTTTCTAGGTTTTAAAGTGTGTTGGTTTTAAAGTGTGTTTTTAGTTTTTCTTATATGGAAATCATATGTTTAGAACTTAGATTTATGTTTTTACTAGTATTTTTATATGTTATATTTGACTGATTGTTATTTAAGGCAATAATTTGATCTTAATTGTATGTTTCAAGGGATATTTGATTAGTTCAGTAATGAGTGGAGAAAGCAAGAAATGAAGAAAAGAATACGAAAAAGTTAGGGAATAATGTCTAGCATGATCATGCATGATGTGTTTGGTAGGAAAAACTAAAAAAAGATGAAGAAAAAGCTAGAGAATAAGGTTTGGCACGATCATACATGGTGTGCTTGAAGCAACAGTAGGCTGGAGAGCCATGCACGATCACGCCAGAGAGTTAAGCAATGCCATGCATAATCCTGCATAGGATGCATGATCATGCAAGGAGCTTGAAAGTTGCAGGTTGCATGATGCTTTAACACGCATTTTAATATGTTTTTAGTTGTTAATTAATTGATTCGTGCATGTTAAGGCTTAGAATTGTGTTAGCTGGTTAGATATTTTTTTTGAGTATTATATGGGTTAGAGCATGCTATTGAGCTTTAATTTTTTGTGTTTGAGGTGCTTTGATGTGTTTCTTAATGTTTAAGATCAGATATCGAAGAACGAAGAAGATTTTAAGGAAGCTCAGTGGAGGACCTAAGGCCACGATCATAACAGAGACTACCATGATTGTGATATAGTATTGTGGTGTCAATTTAAATAGACTAACTGTACATCTTCCTGAGTTCCTTAACACTCGTTACCTGAAGAGAGTTGAAATGTTGAGTATTCGAAACATTCACAAATACTTCCTTGCTCAAGGCATGGAGATTCTACCTCAGACACCATCTTCATCACTACCACAATTGCCATGATGGGTTCTTCTGCTCTTGTTGGAGTTATGTAAATATAGTGCCCTGGAAAGCAAGTGTAGTTACATGTAACTTTATTTTCTTCAGTTACAGTTTTGTAATGAAAATAGTTATTATTAATAAAACAAAAGAGTTTGGTTTTATTCGAGTAAGCATTATATATCTAGTCAAAAGGTACCAAGATTCTTTTTTAAGTAATATACATATACATAGAGATGTATGGGAAAC
>JAOSBP010000206.1:20474911-20488100 GCA_027563825.1 Erythroxylum mucronatum
TAAGTTTTTCAGTATACGAGTATGTATCTCTCGTGCGTATTGTATCGCAAAAGTTCAGTAGTCCTTGTCTTCGACTCAGACTCTTTATTTATAGTTGAGTCTTCAACTGCTTCTTGATTCTTTAAAGAAAAGGTTAGGCAGTTGCGCTCTGTAACTTCCACAGACTGATACCTCCGACTTCCTTTGTCTGCTTGTTGTATCGTCTACTTTTTGCTTTGTCTGTTTTTTTCTTCGCATAAGCTTTCGTCTGCTTTTCGTAAAGCTTCCGTCTGCTTTTCTTGTGTCTGCTTTTTCTACTAAGACTTGCGTCTGCTTTTTCTTCTAGTAAGTTTGCGTCTGCTTTTTCTTCTAGTAAACTTACGTCTGCTTTTTCTTCTAGTAAGCTTGCGTCTATATACTGCTTCGTCTGATTTTCGTTATTTCGTCTGCTTTTCATTTTGTCTTCATTTTGTTTGTCATTAAAATCATTCAATACGTAAAGTCAATTTTGACTTAACATTGGCATCCTAAAATCACCAGAAGCATCCTTATAAACCTTCATTTGTGAGTTTAAGAGATCTTACATCATCTCATTAATAACAATTATTATAATAGTTAATTTCATTCTTATACTAACTTTAGTTTTCTTTGTAAAACTTGATCTAAAATATACACTAGGATCTAAAAATGTGCTAACTGTAAACAATAGAAAGTAAAGTTGCTTTTATCATCTTTCATTGATAATTGTAAGATAAGGTGTGTACAAAAAAGATCTATCGTTCAAATTAGCCTTAATTGCTTCCTTCACCCTCTCTAATGATATCATAAAAATAACCTACTATTGTCTTCTCATCACTATTAGCCAAATGAAGTATTCTTACTAAAGGCTTACAAACTTGTATTATAAATTAACATTGAGACCAAAATTATGATTTTTAAGTATAATTTTAGAGATCTCCACTTCCGCATTAGAATTGGTATACTGAAATGCAATTCACTTATCACTAGTACAAATTTGCCTAAGCTCTTTCTTCGTTAGAACAAACACTAAAGTGACAAAAATTTTGTTGCAACATGATGACATAAATATCTACCACTGGGGGAATCCTTTTTTATCAAATTCAAGACCTATAAATGATTATAGATTAACTTGGTCATCTTTTGCTTTCTATGCAATTTCATCGATGATATGAAAATATCAAACATCTCCTATATTTTTCAACATCAAGTCAATGCAATGTGTAGCAAAAGGAGTGCAATAAAAATAATTAATCCTATTTTGCAATTTTTTCTAGCTATTTTGTAAGAACATTTATTGTTAATAATAAATTGAATAATATTTTTTGGTCTAACTTTATTCACATCTTCGTTAAATATATGAAACAAAATATCAACATTTTTAACAAGTCTATATGCATCAATAGACTTCAAAAACCCAAGTTGGGTCATCGAATCATTCTAAACTTGAAGCGGTTGAATTATCATGAGCAGGTGAACTTCCTTGCATTTATTTTAAAAATAAATAAAGATCTATGTCAAAATTAAATTGATAACCTTGTATCAATTGCAATTGCAATATGCACAACGCAAGTATATTTACTACTTGTAAATATGAAATGACGAGTAAGTTGGAGCTGAATATGTAAAAATTAGCATTTTTATATAAGTTTATATATGAACTTAAATAAGTACTATAATCATTTTAGATCATTTACACAATCAAATAGAAGTTGATTAAATTTTATAATTAACTGTTCCATAAGTAAAACGAAGACATGATTATGTCATATCACCCCCTAATTCGCGATAGTGGCCTAAAATTGTAGACAAAGATAGATTTAAAATTTTTAATGAACTTAAAGGTGTAACAATTAAGCTATTATAAGCCATAAACTCTAAATTATCGTCAACGACATAATTAACAAAATGATTTGTAAATTTAACTAAGAAAGCTATTGAAATGGAATCGAGGAGTATTATTAAACATTCCTTGGACACAATCTATAGTATTATTAAATATTATTACTTTTTTGAAGAAGAAAAATTTTAATTTAATAAAAATGCATAATGCATGTTCAAGTCTCAAAATATCAGAATATCCAATTTTTTTATGTTAATTGTTAATAAAAATGTGACCAATATCTAATTGTCAACCAATAAGGAACTAAATCAGCATAAGCCATGTTAAATTGTTAATAAAAGACACAACGACTAATTAATTCTCAAATAACAAATAACATAACCCACATCGATAGCAAGCTATTTTCTAATAAAAATGCAGCACGATGTAGAACCCATCTTGCTTACTTTACTGATATGGGTTTTACTTTCATCACACACTCAACTACCAACACTAATTTTTCCACATTTTCAATATGCAGTACACACTCAAGCAGTAGAGTCAAGACTGAGGTGAGGTCGACTGAGGAGGAGTGATGAACTGGAAATAAACTGAGGAAGAGCTAGACCATGGAGGACTGTTGATGAGGTGCTGGAATCGGTGACAAGCTACTAGTGTTAGGGAAATATGAACAGATCATATACCACAATCACTGAGATTATGCATCCAGGATCGATTGTATATGCATAGACAAACGAAAAATACATACTTGATAAGTCGTTATATTCCACCGATTATAGAACGCAGAGATTGCCTTGATTTTCTGTAGAAACCTCCAAGCCGAAGTTTTCAAGAGCCAACGTTTTTCCGAAAAACAAACCACATACACAGAGTCAGTTAAGTTCATTTCTAAACGTTGCCTTTTATATGTCATCTGTGAATAACCACCGTTGGTAGTTATTCATACATGATGCCGTTTAGACCCAGCATGGGTGTCAAACCGACATCAACTAGTATGAGTGAGGAGCAAGAAGCTGAGAACTACCGATGACAATGGAGAGCTACCGGTGATGATGAAGAGCGTTGGCCAATGAGAGAGGAGCGGCGGTAGCGGAGTGAAGGAGAGATAAGTTAACGGTTGGGTAAGGGTTACGCCATACGCCCTGTTAACTCCTCTTTTCTTTAATTTTGTACCCAGATTTTCAAAATTACATCTTTTACCCTTTGTTTACTGGAATTTCCGGTTGACACCGATACCGAATGAAATAGTCGATAGCAGCCCCTACAAAACGAAACAGCAGTTTTGTTATCAGTTCAATACCAACATCTAAAATATCATTTTTTTGGACTGATACTAAACGATATTCCATACACTGAGTAGCCAGAATTTCAATTGAAAGAAAACGAGGTGAGTTCTAATCTATGTTTTCATATAAGTGTCGTTTAACTTTAGCCATTTTGTGTTGTGTTGCGAAGAAAATTAGAGGAGAAGGCCAACACAACATCTGCATACTCTACTTAAATCACTGTTGTCTCCTTTTAGTAAACATATCTCTAAGATTATGATTTTGTTATTGTCTATGTTCCATGTAATCTTTGGGACGGTATATGTCGTTGTTGTTCAAATGTCAGAACAAAAGTAATAAATATATATCCTCCACATCTTAAGAGCTGGATATGCCACACAAAATAGTTCTTTATGGTAAGCCATACACCAAGGAGATGAAGGTAATAGCTGTGGAAGTTCATATGGTCGGGGGTGGTTACGGAATGACATCAACTTTTTCTCTGACACCATTTAACCTTGCAAGAACCCGCTTGGAATGAATATCTGATTAGCTAGTACACACAGGTTTGGCGACCCGTTTGAAGATCCTACCAATGACTTTAAAGAATTACATCAGATGGGAAGCGTGTATGATTATTGCTCCTTATTCGACAAATACTCTTTCAAGCTTTATATCCCTAGAATTTATTTGGTTGGATTCTTTATAAGACGATTGAAATCAGAGGTTGAATTACCAGTACCTTGAACACTATAGTGGCTTATGAAAGGAGTAAATTATAGTGTGTTTTTAGGTGCTAGTGTATTTCTTAAATGTTTTCTTAGGTGATAATCATGTGTTTAGGAATTAGCTTTATGTTCTTGTTAATGCTTTATTTGATTGATTGTTATTTAGGGCAATAATTTGATCTTAATTGTATGTTTCAAGAGTTGTTCGATATGTTTGATGAAGAGTGGAGATAAGAAAAATTGAGGAAAAGATGAAGGAGTTGGAGAATAACATTTGGCATGATCATGCATCTAGTCCTCTCTGGCACAATCATGCATTCCATACACGATCGTGACAGAGAGTTGGAGCAAGCCACACACAATCATGAAAATCGTAACAAAAACCCAACACCATTACTATGGGTGTGCCTGTAACTTTTGTCTCCTTTTCATAGGTGTCGAACTTTGTCTTATACACCACCTAAAGCTTGTTTCTGCTCCCAATTCCTTCTCCTTATCAGGCGTTCATTTTCTCTAGTTTTTTATTGAAGGGACAATATTACTCCAATTATGATATAAAAGTGATGCCCTCCCCTCACTTCGTATCCTGCACTTGATGTGGTTTGCTAAAATAGTCCTTATCTTTAGTAACTAGGATATAAAGAAGGAATATGATGACCTTTTTCTAATCTCAGAAACGGACAACATCTTAATTTGAGGTTGAAAAAGCAGCACACATTCTTAGCTACTCCGACAACAGAATACACACAAAAAAAACCATTTGCTTTGATAATTTCTCCAGTCTGAAAACTCCGTAATTGCGAAATCAGTGAGCCAGCAAAATTGTAGACAGGAGACAGAACATCAAGGGATGTCTGAAATTTGCATCAATTTGTACTGAACCATTCTCCAAGAGGAGGGGCTATACTGTTCCTGTTTATCTATTTTGGGCCTTTAGCTTAACAACCAGCAAAAGTAGGAATGCCCGAGGCTTTGTAGATTCATTAAAAGCCATAGAGTGATGAATTGATCATCAGTTTTTACATTCCTTCCTCCGCTTGTGAAGGATGTGGCATCAACGACAACTACAGTTTCTGTAATTTAAGCTTTGGAAAATTAACAGCAAGCATTAAGAAAATTGAATCGCTCAAGTGTCGGCAGAAAAATTAAGATCAGTGGTTCTGGGTCGAAACAAATAGTTTGGGTGAAATAGATAAAAGAAAAGGCAAAAGGTTCATGGTTTGATTACTTGTTATTCTTGTTTTTAATACACAAATAGGCAAGACTGTTATAGACAAGACTGAATTACCATCATCTGCCTTCCGTTATCTCCCCCGTCTCTGTTAGAATTTTACTAGAAGAGGAAGCTGTAGTAGAAAGAGAGCTCCTCCTCCTCCCCACAAATGCTGGTTGTTTGGGATTTGCAGGAGTTGCAACTTCACTTCCAAGCATGGACATGACATTTGACATGTTGGGACGATCAACTGGATCTTCTTGCACGCACAAGAGTGCGACATTCACGCACTTTACAAATTCATTTGCATTGCAAGTTTCAGTTATTGCTTGGTCCATCAATTCTAATACTCTTCCTTCTTTCCACATTCTCCATGCCTGGAAATATTCAAGACTTCAATTATACTGCATTGGATTGGATACTTCACACATGACAAATTGACATAAGAATTTCAACCACTTACATAGCCTAGAAGGCTGAAAGCTTGGTCCGAATTGTAATACGCAGTGTTTCTTTTCCCACTGAGAATCTCAAGCATGACCACGCCGAAGCTAAAAACATCTGATTTGACGGAGAAAAAGCCATCTAATGCATACTCTGGAGACATGTAGCCGCTGAAAAAGCATGCGATGGTGAGTAAAATTTGAAACACAATAGATGAATATGCTATGAAAAATGTGGGTTGTACAACTCACTAACTGCCAACAACTCTTTGTGTGCTTGCGTCCGTTTCTTTTCCTGCCAAGATTCTTGCCAACCCGAAATCAGAAATTTTGGGGTTCATCTCGTCATCTAACAGGACATTGCTTACTTTCAGGTCCCTGTGTATAATCCTCAACCTGGAATCGTGGTGAAGGTAAAGCAGTCCTCGACCAATCCCCTTGATGATGTTAAATCGTAGCTCCCATCGTAATTGCACACATAGCGTTCGATCTTCCAATTTTTTTTAATTTCCGATCTCATGTTTAGTAGTTACTTAAACTAAGAAGAAGAAAAATTGAAACAAGGTTTTAGGAGCTAACCAAAAAGGAGGAAGTCCAAGCTTTTGTTCCGCAAGAACTCATAAATCAACAATCTTTCACGTCCTTCAACACAATAACCCAAAAGTCTTACAAGATTACGATGCTGAAGCTTGGCAATTAATATAACCTCATTCTTAAATTCCTCCGTTCCTTGTCCTGAATCAATAGAAAGCCTCTTTATAGCCATTTCTTGTCCTCCAGGAAAGATCCCCTGAAAACATTTTCATTGAACTCTTTAAGAAAATATATGTTTTCTCAAGAAGTAATGACGTGTTTATTCCATTTACCTTATAAACTGACCCAAATCCTCCACGGCCTAGCTTGTTTACATCTGAGAAGTTATCAGTAGCAGCTAAGATGCACTCCAAGCTAACAAATTGTACACCAAAGCCTTCGGTATTATCCGCACTGAGGGTGGCAGAATCTATTAAGTCTTTGACTTGCTTCTCACTGTCATAGAAGCGCGGTGCTACATTTGTACGAGTTCTTGCCTGCGTTTCTGTCTCGAAACAATTTAAATTCTTCAATTACATATATCAATTAATAAAAATTTCAAAGTCCACATGTTGTCATAAGATAAATACCTCCTCTAGTGCCCAAACTTTTTCTTCTGTAATGAAACAAATACAAAGCAACGGAGGAGATTATTAAAACAGTTGAAATTACTGCAAAGAGTGTCACAAGTGGTCTCTGTTTCTTCCAAAATCCTTCATGTTCTAATGGGGATCCTTCAGGTTGATTAACAGCTTCAGAAGCTAAGAAGGGGGGAAAAAGTTATTAGAATGGAGCTTTATAGTTTTTAGCTGATCCAATTTGGAGTCCAATTCTTCTGTCCAATTTTATGGTGTCTTATTGTGTCCAGTAAATCTCAACAATGTGGGACCCGTATAAATGAATGTCTGAAATTCACTGGACACAATAAGACACCATAAAAACTAGACAGAAGATCTTGGTTGTCCAATTTGCTATTGATTTTCCGTTAGTTGATACCTTCATGCTGCACTTTGTCCATAAACCATAACGCAACAAATTAAAGTCAAGAGAACAGAATAAACGTACTACCTTTACCAAAAGGCCCAGGGACATTGAGGTCAAGCCCACCACTATACATATTCTGAAGATTGTTCATCTGTTTACTCCAGATTAAGCACTGGCTCCTGGAATCGTTTCGAATTGAAGGTACGTAAGAATATGCACGGCAGCTGCACCTGTAACGGCACTCTTGTTCACATTCAGTTTTGTCTAAAGAATCAAAAACATCATCTGCGTTTCCCACTTTCATTTCATTTAATTCCTCGAAGGTAACAATTCTGTTATCCCTACCGCAACTTGATGGTGCTCCTTCGCAACCCCCTGAAAAATCCCCTGAATCCCATCTTTCTGGTGAGATTGGCTTATATCCTGGTAAACAATTGCAACGCGGCGAGCTTTGGACAGTGCAGATACTAAAGTTTCCACAAGCATCAAATACACTGCATTCATCTTTTGGTTCACGACGGTATAATCCCCATGAATCAGTCTCGCTACGTCGACGGAAAAGCCCTATTGTTCCGTTGAAAGCCATCACTAATCTGGATTGATTAAACTTGACAATAGAGTTGGTTAAATTGCCATAAACGTTCTTGTTGGTACTTCGCTGTGTCACACCATTGCCGTCGGGATTGTTTAGCAAGGAGGAAATAACTTGATGAAATTCAATTTCTGGTTTAATGAACCTGTTCAAGTCTCCAGATTGCCAATATGTTGTTGACGCATTCTTAATGGTGTACTGATTGTCTTTGGTAGGATGAAGCTGAAACGTAAAGGCACCTGGCTTCGGATCATTGTTATTCGTCCAAGAAGTTAACTTGAAGTTCTTATCCATCTTCATGCCTGGAAGAAGCGTGTCAGTTGGATAGTTAAAGCTTTCCCAGAGAAAATTGCCTTTGTGATCTTCTGGTGTCAGTACTAAGTTCCCGGAATCAAGGAGCGTTAATGTCCAATTCCCAGGATCAGATGTACCTACATCAGCTTGCCAGTAAATCTTGTTGCTTTTATCTTGTACACAGATACTTCCTTCCGATGTTATGGCAAAAACTCCACGGGAACCGTAAATTGGCTGCTCACGATTGGCGACCCATACGAAAACTTGTGATGACTTGTACCGTATTCCCAAATATTTCCTGTCGGTTACGTTCTTAGGAGGGAAGAATCCAAGCTCAAATATATTGTCAGCTGAAACGAGAGTGTTTCCGTCCTTCAATGGCGTGCTCATTGTTATGTTGTCCCTTGCTGAACTTATTGACCAAAGAAGACAACATGAACATAATGCGAATAAAGTTGTAATACTAGATGGCATCTGCGTTAGACAGTTGGCCACCATTTTTCCTCTGAGAATCCTTCGTGCGTGGAATTGTCAGTACTAAACAGATCACAATTTTAAACCTACACTTTTAGCCACAGACTGAACAGTTGACCTAGACTTACAGGTCTCCTATCTCTCGTCTGTTGGACGCAATAATTGATAGATCACTCAACTTTTGAAAAGTATTTGGGCGAAAGTTGATCTGGCACTAGTGGTAGCTACTAGCTTTTAACCCCGTACCTTTCATTCCCCGTCAGCTCTGCACTGCTTGACTGGGCGGACAGACCAAGACTTCTGCCCTAGACGTGGGCTAAGGTAAATGATCGACAAAAAGGTGAAAACAGAGCTTAAAATGTCCTAGAAAAGCGACTTTCATTCACTGGTAAGTTATTATCTACATTTTTAGCTACTGAGCTAGTGATTTGGGGAGGTCAATATGTCTAGATGCCCACACAATAAAGTTGAGAATGATCAAGCTTGCTAGAATTTGTGTGAAAATAGATAAGAACAAGATCCTCTTTAAAAGTCTGAAAATTATGGAGCTGATGAAGGTGATTTGGAGCAAGCAAAGATCTCTATTTTCTTTCAAAGGAAACCTATAAACACGTAGGAGAAACTAATGGAGGCCATATAAACTCTTCAAAACTGAGAGTGGCCCGGAATTATTGAACATAGAGGAAGGATGTAACAAGAAGTCTCCAGCGCACTACAAAAAAATGGAGTTTAACGACGAAAATTACCGAAGGAATGCGAAGTTGTTCCATCGGCAAGTAAAGCTAGTAACAAAATTTACTGACTGAAATAGTCGTCGAAGAAACAGTTGTAGGTAATAATTGGCAACGAATTACAAATTTTCCTTCGCTAAGTTATCGACGGATATTTTCTTTTTCGTTGCTATATTTAGCGACAGTAATTCTTGTGTTGTTAGTAAATTTAGCGATGGAAGGTTTGTTTCGGTCGGTCAACCTAGTGACAGACAAGGCTTCTCCATCGGTAACCTCATCGACGAATTTCTCGTCGGTAAATTCACGACTAATTTTATCGATAAATCTTAGTTGTTCGTCGGTAAATTCACTGCATTTTATCGAAAGATTTTAGTTGTCTATCGATAAATTCACTGCATTTTATCGACAGATTTTGTTTTTCTGTTAGTAAATTTACTGATATTGGTTTTTAATATTTTCCTTGCATTTAATTTTATTTAATAATCTTATTATTGATGTATAATTTATACAGTTATCAGTTGATAATATTTGATTTGTTTCTACATTTAATTTGTTAAAACAGAATGTTGGTTGATGATATAAAGTAAAAATTATCTTAATTGATAATAAAAAATTATGATCTACAACAATAAGTAATTAATTAATACAAAATGACTACAACTAGGCTATTCATTTTGTGAATGCAGATGCTCTGAATGTTAAGATTAGGTGCTGCCTTTCCCCTTCAACTCATCCATCTCATTACGGAGTTGGGCTATGTACTCCACTGACTGTTGCAACTGAGTTGTCAGTGCCTATACTGTGCTCTGATGACTCATGGACTTCATTAGATGTGGACCACCTACTAGATATTGTTGTACTAGATGTAGAGAATTACGAATAACATGTGTTCGCAAATGAACCTAAGTTGAAGATCCTTACACGATGGTCCCTATCACTCATATGTTTGACTCTCATCAATATCTTTAGACTATTGTCCTATCAGAAGGCAATGCTTATGTTAATAAGTGATAATTATTAAGCATTAATATTATAGCATAAATTTTACATAAATTTAGTTATCTACATCTAGTGTTGACGAAGGTCACACCGTTATGTTTCTTAGTGTGAGTGTGCAAAAAAGCTGACAGGGTGTAGGCTTCTTGCCCATAGATTTTTCTTGCATCATAATAAAATGTTATAAGTGAACTACAATTTACAAAAATTTTAGTAGCATTCTCTATTTTAATGATATTTATCCCCTGTTGAACAAGGAAAGTAACTCATCAACACAATCATATATTGCACTAGGCATTTGTAACATTATCATTCTTTATAATATACATGTTTTTATTCCAAAATTCACACATTAAATTAAATTGAAATACATCAAAATAACAAATCAGATTCTAAGTGTAAAGTGTAGATACTTACAAGTCTCTCTACATGTTCGTAGTGGGTAATAGATCTTCCAGTGTGTACGGGAAGACTCTCTCGTCCCGATCCTCCACGTTTATTGGTAGAATTACGCTCTAAAATGGACATTACCTCGGTTGATGTCCAATACTACTGCCAACGACTCCATTTTTCTTCATAAATATAAGGAGGTCGTATAATAGTCTTGTGTATCGTACCAACAAAGTCTCTATAACGTGTAAGAGCTCGTCTCTCCCATACTTTATAAATAACCGCGTCAAATTCATAATCTCAAAAAAATTCTTTCTGAAAAAAGGAAAAACATACGATAGGTACTTATAACCTACAATATTTATCTAATTAATGTGTAAAAATTAATTACAAAAAATATATTTTTTGTACCTCAAACTCCTGATAATAAAAATCCTTTATCACCTGAGAGATATTCTTCTATAGATAACCCTCAAGATCAATCTTTTTCTTAAACTTGGATGTCATGTTTCTTGAGCACGGTCCAAACGGAATCAACCTAATATAAAAACAACTTTATATCATTTTTAAATTTAAACCTATAATTTAATTATAAACGTATGGTGTTTCACGTGTTTTCACTTACAGATTGTTGACAATTTTGATGTAAGTTCTTCCATCAACTCCCTCAGCTCCAAGCTGGAGGCCGCTTCCTTCACAAGGTTTACCCCTGATATTTCTGTTAGTATAGGGGTGGTGGATGGTGTAGTAGTTGGTACGGAAGGTAATGCCTCATCTGTATGTGTAGTAGTTGGAGGTACAACATCTGATTCTGTTACAACTGTAGAATCTAATGCTTCACTTGAAAAGTAACTGGCCCCAATTCTTAGTCTGAACCTTGGTCGCGTCATATCTTGTTTTCTCTTTGGTGGCATATTTTAACCTAAAATTTACATTTTATTGAATATTCCAGAAATATAACAATTTCATTCAATATATAACAATATATTGTTGATTCAATAATTAATTTATTGAATATAATATTCTATTACAAACACAAATTAATCACTATCAGCATTTAATCAAGAAAGCAAGTTCTTGCTGTGACTCTTAGGCTCGCGAAATTTTTCACCGATAAGTCTCACGGGAGGTACATTATGGGTTTCCAACCTATATACTATCTTAGGAACTTATTTATGCTTCAAATCATCCATAAGATCTCAAACTCATTCCACATACAGTAAATACATAGACTATTAAAAAAGAACATAAAAACTCATAAATGATTATAAGAATATTTTAAACAACAACACAAAATAAAGACCTCCTTTGCATTCACCAAAGCCCAAACGCATCAAAATCGTATTATTAAAGCAATACATATGGTAGACATTAATTGGATTACTTATTTGGATGGACGGACATCTCCAGACTATAAAGAAGAAGGATGAGTGACGCTCTTCAACACAATACAGGGCCTGCGAAAAAGAATATTTTGATTTAATATAATACACTTGTTCAATAGTTTTGTCATATTTTTAATATATTAAAGCAAGCAAACCAGAAAATAATATTGTTTATTTTGAAATAGAAATATATGGTAATGACGTGTGGTTGTTTAGGTGATTGAAATTTGGCCAGAAGTGATGGGTGATGATAAATGAAAGTTTGGTCTAGTTTTGTGTTTCTCGGATTAGGAATTAACAGTGGATTGTGTTGTCATTTGCGAGTAAACTACAAGGGATTTGGGGATGGTTCTAAAGGAAAATTTGTAGAGCAAGAAGTCAGCTACAACATTGGTGAAGGAAGTTTTGTATTTTGATGTGTATATGAGAGAGAAGTTATGGATGAGATGGTGAAACTGGTCACGAATGATACGATTTCAGGAAATGAAGAAGAAAAGTAAAAAAAAACGAGTGGAAGTTTTTGGATAACTAACAAACCCTTGTTCTATTTTCGGTAAATAGACAACCTCAACGCAAATTGACTCTAATTTGGAGAATAATACTCAAGATTTTTCATTCATAAAATTCTGTGATTCAAAAATAAACAAAACATGACTTAAATAGGAAACTTAGCTAAGAGGAAGATGGAGAACCACAAGATTTGGTTTCTCACCTCCGAATGGACTCTTAATGAAACATTCATAACAAAAAAAAAAAACTGTCCATAATTGTCCACTATACATGTATTAATGTGGAAAATTAAGGATAGGAATTAAAACACACTAAATAAGAATTAAACACATTAAATAGGGAACTTATGAGCAATGGATTGCTCCTATTGAAAACATACCATAGGTTGAAATATTATACCTTCTCTCGGCCAAATCAAGTTATAAGACATGTGACTTGATTTTGGCCAAGAACCTTCTCCCTTTTGGACTCCATTTGGGCTTCAAGATCATCAACTTGGACCAAGGCTTTAGAGTCCTCAAAAGGTTTCTGTAAAGCTTGGTATTGTAGGAGAATGTTGAGGCCAACTTCTTGTAACTCTTCATCCTCTTTGGCCGATTCTTCTTCTTGGGCTCCAAAGCCCATGTTGGACACATCTTCCAAGGCTTTATGTGATGGTCCTCCATCATCCTCTCCCTCTTCAAAGGTTGAACCGTGTTGATCATTTTGGTCTTCCATTGTGTCTTCAACATAAGCTTTTAAATCACCTACATTGAAAGTGTTAGAAATTTT
>JAOSBP010000206.1:20497778-20516497 GCA_027563825.1 Erythroxylum mucronatum
CAAATTTAAGTGAACCAAGCAATTTAGCAGAAAAAATATTAACAAAGCCCAATAATTAATCCATAAATTAAGGAAAAATGTCATTAATTCTAATGATAAAAATGCATCCAACAGAACCCCACAAGGAAGAAGTCATTTTCCAGATCCACCATCTTCGTGGGTCCTCACGGGTTCCACATTGCCTTCAACCGAGAGCTGAGTATGCGAAAGTCAATTCGGCGACTGAGCTGTCTCACCACTACTACTTTGGCCCATTGATTATCCAGCTTGGTCTTTAGGTTATGAGAGAGTGTTATGCCCATATCTCCGTCCTCGATGTCGACTGGTTCCTCGTCGGGCGATGGTCTGTCTTTCGGTGTTTTGGCTTCCTGTACTTCCCCTGTCACTGCGGAGCTGTTGGATGGTTTCGAACATGGGGGTGGGTCGTCCTCTCACTTGCGAGTGCGCACGCATTTGAAGAGTTGCTCTTCCTGATCTTGGGACTCCATGATCATCCCAGGTTTCGTAACTGAAATACCGAACCCGCTTATAGAAAAAACACCTGTAGATGTTCTTCTTCTTAGAGCGAGAAACTAGAGAGAGAGAAAAAAGCAACCTTAAAAGAAAACTCTTTAGTACAACAATAGGGCCATTTTGAAGGAGAATACAAGAAACAAGGACTTTTCTTGATTTACACATTTTAGAAAGTGCTTAGGTGGATATTTTACTTCTTAACGTACTTTGTGTGTGAAAGTTGGTGGTATTTACCACTTAAGACTTTTTAAGTTCATTATTTTGTTACATGATGTTGTGATTGCAGTTAACCACGCGCCAAAAACACTATATGAAAACAATTACAGTGTGACTGATTAACCATCTTGATCTCGCTTTGAAGGCGTGCTTTCCAAGTTGAAAAGTTCTAAGATATCAGAGGATAAAATAAGCTCGGTGTAGATTCAGATTGGCCTAACTAGATACAAAATCAATCAGTGGCATTGGTGAATTACACACAGACCTGATTATATGTTGGTTGAACCATTCTTTACAATGTTAGAAACCTAGAACATAAGTATAGCAAACCTCTTCTATCTAGTTAACATGGAAGGTCACACATGGACTAGATAGCTCATTTCAGTGAGATTGACTGTAAAATTGGCGAAGGCCTAAGCCAACTTAAATGTAAATTCTGCTTAGTAGATTACTCCGAAATTAGGAAGAGAAACAGGATGTAAACAGAACGTGGTATGAAATTGTCATGACCTCTGATGGGAGTCTCTGAAGTTGTTATCAACTCCCAGATCTTCCTCTTCTGCAGTTTGTCCTCCAGTGCTTGAACGTGATGGTTTCTGACCCAAGTTACTGGTCGGTCCATTGTACTCATTTCTACCACTCTCTGGACTTTCCAGTACAATCTTCTTGAATTTCTTCAAATCTTCGTCGTATTGGCTAGAACTATAGTCTGAGCTTCCATTAGAGCTGAATCGAATGCTTTGCCCAGGCAATGTTCCAGCAGATAAATTATCCAGAGGCATATTTCCTTCCAGAGCTCGGACTATCTGCATCATAAAGAAATAATAAGAGGATCATTCACGTGCTTAATATTTGATTCTGCAGTTCAAGTTCGGGTATGTGATCATTTTACGAAGCTTTGGACGAACAAATAAGGACTCCAATGATTCTTCACTGAGCCAACATATCCGAAAACGAAATGATACAGTTAGTTAATGGCAGGACTTGGTGTTAAACACCAAATTACTTCAAGTTGATGGTTGAAAGACTGGAGCTACCTGGCTCAATGATGGTCGAAGTCGTGCTGAATGACGTACGCAAGCTGCTGCACAAAATATCATCCGATTCATTTCAACCGAATCGTAGTACTGCAAATTCTTATCAACAAGCGCACTGCAGTTCCCATCTTCGAGAGCTTGTTTCAACAAAGGTCTAGCCTGAAAATTCAGAGAAAAAAAAATCCAAGTAAAGAAATCTTTCATTCTGCAATCAATCATTAACTTCTTTCTTTTGCAATAAGACAAATCAAAGAATATCAATTTTTTGCGACAGATAATTCAACTGAAGCTTAAATCAGCGAATCAACTTCCGCTGTAACATAGTCACGGTGTTGTCTTCTCAACATCTACTCAGCAAAAGGCTTTTGATGTTCAAATTCATATTCGAAATGATTATCTGTGGAATTATCTCTGATTACATTACCTTTGAAACTACTACCAACTCAATTACTTACCCAATCAACTATACTTCCATCAAGAAAAGATTTTCTATCAACAGGCCTTTTGCCAGTTATTAACTCCAGAAGTACAACTCCAAAGGAAAACACATCTGACCTATCTGTAAGCTTCCCTGTAGATGCATACTCTGGTGCCAAATAACTACAGGTGAAGAAGATGGACAGAATAACAGTTCAGTAACTTTCCTAACAATTAAGAAATTTTAATATGAAAATTCCCAAATCATAAACGTTCTTGTCAATTAGTTCTGAGCTTAAACATCTAACTGAGCCATGATTGTCTGCATGTAAAATAAGGAAGTTTCTTCTTGTTCTCACCCGAAAGTTCCCATTATTCGAGTCGAGACGTGTGTTTCAGTATCTAATGAGTACTTTGCAAGTCCAAAATCTGCAACCTGAAAAAAGAGATGCAGAATATTCGGAATAAAAGAATTAATTTGAAGATGGCCAATGTGTTTCACAAATAATATGAAAGGAGGCCCAAACTTTCAAAAGCCGGAAAAGCAAGCAAGAAGCGAAAGACATATGCCATGTTCTACATCAATTACTAGTTTGCAATGAGCCGATATGCTCTATCAATATTTATGTATACAATCAAAAGAAATATCCAATAGCTCATAAGATGAATAGATGATGAAACTTCATGACCTTTTAAAAGTACAATATATCAAAATAGTCTTTATTGCATCAACTACCTAACTCTTTTCTCTGGGCATAAAATGAATGAATTAGAAATGAGCTCATGACCATCTGGAAGTACAAGCAAACAAAAGATGTCATAAACTGCCTAAATCTTTTATCTGGGCACAATATAAATGATGAAATGTAAACGAGAAACTTAGTGATAACTCAGTCTACCTTAGCTTCAAAGCTATAATCAAGAAGAATATTTGCTGCCTTGATATCGCGATGTATGATCTTCGGATGACCTGAATATGCATGTGTATTCCATCTCAGATTGTGATATTCCACATTAATCTTGAAATCTTAGTAAATATTAGTCAATTAAGTGCATTAAGCAAAGAAGACTCACAATCCTCATGCAGGTATGCCAATCCCTTTGCTGAGCCTATGGCAATTGTCATTCGGGTTGACCAGTCCATGGTTGGCCTATCCTCTCCTGAAATATGTGTAGTTACAATTAAACAAACTCAGGCATTGATAGATATGTAGTTGTGGAGTCTATGTTTCTTAATATTTAGCTTATGTTATAGATTCCGATGAGTCTAGTGAGAAAAATGAAGCTAGAGGTTCAACAGATCAAACACTGGTTTTACATCGATGTTCTCCCATTCTCTAACTTTACGAGGCCAATAAAATTGGCATGTTTCTCTTTAGTGGTTGTCCAATCCTAGCAGCTATAACTCGGAAAATTACTTGAAAGTGAGAGTGAAACATATAATTGTATGATAGGAATATTAGCTTGGGGTCATTGGTTCACAACCAGATAGCTTCAAATTTTCTTTAACTCAAAAAGTTTTCAGAAAATGAAGGATTTAACAAACTGAAACCTGCTATAACAGCAGAAGACTAGACTTTGATTGTATTCGTATGGAGATCTCATTTATTGGAAAAGCTGCAATAGAGGAAAATACTTGGAAAAAAAAAGGAAGAGGAGGATTCACCGTGTAAATGAAATTCTAAGGTGTTATTTGGAACAAATTCATAAACAAGCATCCTTTGAGCTCCGGTAATGCAGTATCCAACTAGGGAAACAAGATGTCGATGATGAACACGGCTGATGATCTCAATTTCTGCTCGAAATTCACGCTCTCCCTGTCCACTCCCTGCTTTCAGCTGCTTAATTGCAACCACTTTACCATCCGACAGGACTCCCTTGTGGACGTATCCGAAACCACCCTGACCGAGTAGGTTGGCTTCAGAAAAACCGTGGGTTGCCGCTGATAGTTCTTCTAATGAAAATGTGTTCTGTGAGAATCCATATCCACTGCCAGCAGCTGCTGACAGCAATGATTTTTGAGAGCTCAAACTTGCATACATTGAACCAAACACTGGAAATAATCGAGCATTTAGTGACATTCCTAACGTAGGAAAAGGCTTTTTTGCAGCGTGGGTTTATTGTTCATACCTCAAGGAATGCTTTGTTTCCAATACTGGGGTGGACCAGTACTAAAGTTTTCTAAGAAATCGTAAGGGCACACAAAAACAAGCTAAATCCTAGTGCTTTATGGAATCCCTACTGCAAAAACATTCATACCTTCTACAAATAATTGTGAACAGTAAAACAACAAGCTCAATAGTAAACAAACGGAGAAGTAACTAGCAGTATCAAACATGATATCCTAAGTTAAATTGATAAAGGATTGTCCTCAAAGATGGACAACAATACATGGAAAAACGATAAACCCGAAATGGGAGCTGTTACAAAACTATGACAACCAGCAAGTTCCTCCAGAAACCACGCAGGAGAGGAGACTCCATAAATCACAGATAACATAAAACACTTACAGAATTATAATAAAAAAAATAACCATCTATTCCAATCAAGTCCAGATTCCAAATCATTCCCATGATCAAAATAAATGGAAGAAAAACACAAAGAGCAACAAAAAGCTTAAATCTTTTCTAGTGCAACCTGAAAAGAATAAGTCTTTTACACCCCACTGGACTCACCACAAACCTACGAAGAAAAAAATTCCAAGTCCCACAAAAGGACTAATAACACAGACATGCATGCAAAAGACCGTACCTTTTAGCCTACCTCCACGAATCCTTTCTGCCAACTTCCTTTTCCTCCTTCGATGGAAACATAGGAAAATGCAAACACAAATCAGCAAAATTATTACCCCTAATACCACCCCCACTATCAGTCCAGCCAAAGCTCCCGGAGCAAGCTCATCATCCGGAGATCCCACCGGACTACTCCCATTCATGGAGGTCGTCGCAAGCGGAGGAGGTGAAGCCAGCATTCCGGCCATTGTAGAATCTGCTGAGTTAGTATTGCCCTCCAGTGCCGACGGAGAAGGAGGTGACATGAAGTTTGTAGTTAACGTTGAATTGGGTTTCGGGGCTGGGGTTGGAGGTGAACAGTCACAATATCCAAACCCAGAAGATTGAACAGTCACAATATCGAATATCCAAACCCAGAAGATTGAACTTTCCTTTCTCAAAATTTTAGAAAATAAACAGTTAAGAGCTAACCAGACTCGATTACTTACTCAAATCTGTCACTTTTCTTCGTCTTCTTCTTCTTCTCATATTCATCTCCAAAAGTTGAGCTCCTAAATGAAAGATGACAGCCAGATCTGGAGAAGATGGAGGCATCCGAGAAGAGAGAAGAGAAGAGAGAGAAGCGGTGATGGAAGCATTCTCAGATCTGCGAGAAGAGAGAAGAGAGGGGAGAGAAGCGGCGATGGAAGCATTCTCAGATCTGTGAGAAGAGAGAAGGGAGGGGAGAATACGAGGTCCAATCCGGTTATCCAATAACCGGTTCGTGTACAAACCGGCCGATTCTCTGATAACCGGCCGGTTTTTACACTCAGGGGTTTTTAACTAAAGCTGAACCGGACACATGGCCGGTTCGGACCATTTTCGGTCGGACCGGCCGGTCCGGTCCAGTTTTTTAACCCTTGCTTGTTTTCTTAAGCTTGATACCCTTTTTAAAAAAATCACTTTCATGTTACATACTATGCAGAACATTTTCAAAGTACCCAAAGAACAATGAATGCACATTTAGAAGTAGTTGAAACTCACTTATTTCCACTTTTTTGAAAGGAGTATTAATGGCCTATTACTAAATCAAAAAAATGTAACTCACCTTGAAATCCTTGATTATGGCTTGTTCTAAAATGCCTCTCCTCTTACTCCTCTTGCCCTTCTTGATTTTCTTCAACATTGACAAAAATACCAAAATCAATAGAATTCAAATTGGAAAACCTAAAGGACCAAAAGCATGAAATTGATCATAGAATACTTATACCCATACATTTACTAAGCTCTTGAAACTAAAACCTTTTCAAAAATCCAAAGGCTTAAAAAAAACTTACCTTAAATCTTCACCAAATGAAGAAGTGTTTGGTTTAAAAGAAAGCTCTTATCTTCCTCTACCATTTTCCCTTCTTATACCACACCTAAATCTCTCTATAAGGCTTAGAAAAGATGAAACCCTAACTCAACTCTCTTCTTTCTTCTCAACCACCGAAACCTCTCTCCTTTCTCTCTTTGATTTTTGTTATTTCACTCCTTCCTTTCCCAATTTCGTTTCCCCCCTCTTTAGGAAGCAGACAATACTTTTTTTCCCTATTTTACCCTTAATGATTGAGACAAGTCCACCTTATCCTTCCCTTAATGCCTTATGGTTTTTAAACCTAAGTGACTTGCCAAAATTGGCTTTACACTCTCCCACTATTTTAATAGTTCAAAGCCCTTAGCCCATGTCATGTTATCTTACCCACATTAACAAACTAATTAATTCCAACATGACTAATCTAGCAAGACCCCAAAATTTATCTAATCATGCTTATAATAATTTAAAAAAAAATCAGGGGCCAACAGTAGCAGCCGTGAAGACCCACTCCTTTCTCCTCTTTCTCTTCTTCTTTATCTGTTCTTTCTCTCCCCTTGAGGGTTTTCCAAAAGTGGCAAAAAATGAAGCTTCTTAGGGATTACCTTTTATAGTTTTTCTAATTTGGGCAACCCTAGGGCATTTTTCGAGTCCAAAAGGTCCGAAAAGCCCCTCGAAAACTCAAGTCGGGAAAGCTATCTATGCTTTCTGTAGCATAGGCCACGATCCTGGCCCTTAAATTAGTCTTTTGTCATGATCGTGGCTCCTCCCTGATGGGTTTGGTTGCTCCTTTAGGATTTCTCCGAATCTCCTTCGTTCTTCTATATTTGCCCTAAAACACTAGCAAACACATTAAAGCACCTCAAAAACATAAAATTGAAGTTCAAAAGTTCTCTCTAACCCTCAAAACACTCAAAATACAAATATCTAACTAAATAACCAAAACCTAAACTAAACATGCATTAATAATTTAATTAACTACTAAACATGTACTAAACTACCCACTAAAACATTATATAGTCTACAACTATCAACATCTCCACACTTAAACGTTTGCTTGTCCTTAAGCAGAAACAAAATAAGCAAAACACACAGTAGGCAATGCAGTAATGAGGCAATGACATTCAACTTCCCAAAACTAATTTGACTTCGAACACAATCTCTCAAGTTGTTCCAACTTATTAACTTGGGAAACCTACATCTAAGTACCATGGACTAAATATAAAACTAATCCAGACCTTAATGTTAAGTTTATTCACCCTTATCATTTGCACGCACACATTGATAATTATTCGGTCAATAAAAAATGTAACTATCCCTAAATATGTTTTCATGAAAATACAAGTTGTTCACAAAGATCGATAGGTTTTAATTGACAAAACATTGTTTTTGTTGATTTTATAAAAATGAACCTAGCCTTTTACACGAAGGTAAACATTTGTAATGAATGTCAATCATGTTACTCAACGAGGTCATATTTTTATTAAACGGCTCGATTGGAATGTCATTATAGCCTTTTGACGTGAAAGCACACATTTGTGATGCTTGTTGATCTAGTTACTCAGCTACATCGCATTCTCAACTGGCTACTAGCTCTATTCATAACCCGAAGGCCAACGAAATAGTTAATTGCTTATGATTTACACACACACTTTTTTATATATATATTACCTACCTTATTTCTTTAACTAATATTCTCATAAAAAAGTACTAATGTTACCACTTATTTAATTGGCCTAAAAATGTAAATGAATGTGACAAATTTCTTAGGAACTAACATTGTATCTTAATTAACCTGCATATTTAGCCAAAACAACCTAAGTCACTAATTTCATAAGCTAATAAATCTTCGCAACCTAAAAGACTATATTCAAAGTTAAATCAATTCCGTTAAGTCCTAGCCATTAACAGATCTTCACGAATCACATCATGCTTCCTAAACAAACTAACATATGATATGTAAATTTCATATTCAAAATAAAAGCATACATTCACACAATGCAACCCTGCCCACACTTGGACAAAACATTGTCCCTAGTGTGAGAAGAATAACTAAAAAAACATAAGGTGGGAATAAACATAACATAAAATTACATGAAAACATAAGAACAACATAAAGACAAAATTGAAAATATAAAGGGTTAGAACAAAAAACTATCAAGGTGATTAAGGTGATGATGGTGTCGGAGGTGGAAGTTGAACGCTTTGAGCCTACTTTCCTATCTTATACTTGATGCAAAGAGAGAAATAGAGTTAGTAATCCTCAACAATTCCAAATCATGAAAACTTATTTGTATGAATTTAAAACAAATCTAACTACATACAATTTAAATATAACTACTAAATGTGCTAATTTATGATCATTAGCTTAACCATGCATCCTTGAAAACTCAGCTGAATTCAATTATGAGTAGCTTGCTTCCACCCTTGCTTTCCAAATTCAGCTTCGTAGCTTGTAAATAAGTTACAAATTGCAAGATGATCAGAAGGAAAATATTGATGAAGTTTAGAAAACTAATTAAATTCAGTAATTTCCTTTTCACTAACAAACTCTTCATAAAATAAGGAATAACAAAAATTTCCTAAATCTTCTAATGAATCTAGCAGTTCATTTTATGAGAGGGTGATCTGTTTTTACTCTTCCTCAGTCACTCTCATCTCCTCTTCAGCTTTCACCTCATGAACAGAGACTTATATATCTTTTTGAACCTCTATCTCTGTCGTCTGTTCACCTTCGTCTTGTTCTTTTAAAGATTCAAACACATCAATTTTCATGAATGGTATGCTTAATGGGTAAGGTGGACGAGGAATATGGGGATGGTCCTGATTCTTTTCTTCATCCTTTTTATGCTTCTCTTGGTCTTCTATAGAGTGGGTTTTAGCTGCTTTATCCGTTGGTTCTCCTAACTCTGTCTCATTCCTAAGTGTGTTAGTCTTACATTGCTCTTTTGAATTTACTTTCATATTGAGCAGACAGATTTCTACACTTTGCTTACAAAATTCCCTAGAAAGCTTACCTATTTGAACCTTTAGGTTATGAATAGAAGAGACATGATCTTCTGTTACTTGCTCAAACTTCTCTTCTAGTCTCTTCTGGGCCTCTTCCATGCTCACGAGCTTAACTTTTTGGACTCCTCATAGTTTGCTTGTGATGTCCAAACTGATGCGTCTTCTACTTTGTGCTCAATCTTCCTTCTCTTCTTTCTTTCTTTCTTTTATTTTTCTCCTAATCTTTAGACTAAAAGAATTATATTAATCTTATGCCTCCCTGGCAATGGCGCCAAAAACATGTTGTCTGATTTGCAACCTTACAATTTATAACCCTCAAATACTGTAAGTGCACGGGTCGTGATTTGTAATAAGTGAAGGGTCGATCCCATGAGGAGGGTGAACTAATCTAATCCTAGGTTATCTAAGGCTAGAAAATTATTAAAATGAAAATAAAATTGAAAAAGAAATTAAATATGAGAATTTAATTAGTGGAAATGTAATTCACTAATTTAACACAAAAGGAATTAAAATTGAGCAACACAAAATTCACATTAGAAATCAGTCAAAGAAAATTACCAAATTATAGGATAGAGGATTCTTCCTATCATTAATGCTAACTTAGCCATTTATTTGTTAAGGGAGTGTCAGTTCTAGACAATCAAAGGGGAGATCACTCTCTCTTGAGTTATAATCATGCACCCTAATTCATTAACATTAATTAAATTATAGAATTTGCAATATCTCAATTAACAAAGGTCCCATAATTATAATTCGATCTTAAGCCCTCTAATAAACAATTGGGATTCATATGGGATCTCTCTCCATATAATAACCGACTAGATTGATTACGTGGTCAATTAGATCGCCTAACTCCCATTAACCTAATATAATCATTTTTATCTAGTTTACCCTCTCAGTTTATTATGGAAATATGCAAATACCACAATTAATCACAATACCCAATTACAATAACTAAATTAACATTAAATCAAGGTCAAATCCCAAAGGAAAGTTAAAATATCTTAATCAAACCCAAATTCATACATATATTCATATTCATCTTCATATTCAAAGGAAAGAACAATAAGATGAAAGAAATACACAATAGAATGGGGATCCGGACGCCTCGAGAGGGCAGCAGTCGCGAAGGCCCGCTCTTTTTTCCTCTTTCTCTTCTTTCTCTCCCCTTAAGGGTTTTCCAAAAGTGATAAAAAATGAAGCTTCTTAGGGTTTCTTCATTAACCCTTTTATAGTTTTTCTAATTTGGGCAACCTTAGGGCTTTTTTAGGGTCTGAAAGGTTCGAAAGTCCCTCAAAAACTCAAATCGGAAAGTTTGTCTATGTTTTCTATAGCGTAGGACATGATCGTGGCAAATGATACTTCTTTCACGATCGTGGCTTCTTGGCCACAATCATAGGCCTGGTTGCTCCTTCGAGTTTTCTCTGAATCTCCTTTGTTCTATATTTGCCCTGAAACATTAGAAATCACTTCAAGGCATCTCAAAAACATAAAATTGAAGCTCAAAATTGTTCTCTAACCGTCAAAACACAAATATCTAACTAAATAACTGAAACCTAACCTAAACTTGCATTAATAATTCAATTTAACTACTAAACAAATACTAAACTACCCACTAAAACATTATATAGTTTACGACTATTAAGGAACTTGCCATTTAAATACCTAGGAGTTCCAATATCCTAAAGGAAGCTTTTACCATCAGAATGTAAACCTTTGATGGAATCATTGAATGTAAGAATGTATTAATGGACAAATAGGTATCTAAGATACGGAGGGAGATTTCAACTCATTCATTCAATTTTAAGCAACTTATCTACTTACTAGTTTAATCATCTCTTTTTGCCAAAGAGCATCCTCAAGGAAGTAGACAGAAAGCTAATATTATTCTTATGGAATGGATTGAGTCAAGGCAAAAGCAAAGTAAAAATCAACTGGAGCAAAATTTGCAAACTAAAGCACTAGGGTGGGTTGGGATTAAGTTCATCAAGACTGATCAGCAAAGTAAGTTTTGCAAAAAGTTTGTGGCAGTTATGTAGTAAGAAAGAAGATCTATAGTTGATGTGGATTCATAGCACCTTCGTAAAAAATAGTAGCATATGGGTACTAAAACAAAAGCAAGATATGTCAGCTATTCTTAAGGAAATTCTAGAAAGGTTGGATGCAAAATATGGTTGTTCATAAGATAGGAAATGGAGAAAACACCCACTTTTGTTATAACAATTGGCACCATGGAAGACCTCTCTTCTAAGTGGAAGAACTTCAACATTTAAGGATGATGGTGAGTGTAGAAACTAAGGTCAGTAGTTTCATAAGTGAGAACCAATGGTTTTGGCCACTTCATAACAACAAATTCTCAAGTTTCATCTTCGATCAAATGCCAAATTGCTAGAAGAATGATGATGGCCAAATCCAATGGATAGCCGACAGTTCTAGAAATTTTAGTACAAAGAAATGTAAAGCTCTAATACAGGAAAATCTAAACACAAGGGTTGAATGAGACAAATTGATTTGGGACATAGACATTAAACCTACTCAGTCCTTCATTCTTTGGTTGTGCATGAAAAATGGACTGCTCATAAAAGACAAATTGAAGTTCTAAATTATCACTTTCAATTGTGAACTTTGCAATGTAGAGGTGGAGACTTTTGATCATCTAATGATTGAATGCAGATACACTAAGGAGATATGGAGAAGAATTCAAGCCAAATTGAGCATAAACTCTTAGGTACACACTTGGATGGACACTATCAAGTGGTCGTGCAGCTTCAAAATGATGAACCAGGTGAATTACAAGGCCTTAAAGATAACCTAGGCCGTAATGGTATACTATGTTTGGAAGGAGAGAAATAACAAAATCTTCAGCAGATGCTTGGAGACATTATATAAGGAAATCATCCACCAATACAAGATGGGCATAATAGCTAGAGGGGTAGCTACCAACCATTCAACAAATGGAGTTATAGTTGAACTACTTTGCTTTCTAGACCACTAGGATCTCTACTTACTAATATAGAAACTTTTGTTGTACTTCATTAGTTTTGAGCATCATAGGCTTCCTAATGAATTGTGTTGGAAATTTTATAGGATTTGGAGAAAAAGGTAAAAACAAGGACATGTTATCTTGTCATTTGAGAATAAATTTGCTCTCTCCAAAAAGCTAAATTGTACTTTGAACCACAACGCGCTACATTGAGATGAAAATCAATTATGGACACATCAATATTGGCTGGAAGTGTGAAGCACAACGCAATTCCTTTGCGGACGAAGGCATTTACAGTTCAGAAGTTACGACTGTATACCTTTTAACTACACTCTGTTCCTTCGCGGATGAAGGCACTTGCTTCCTGAAAGCAACTGCGATCAAAAACTCCTCTAGTTTGGATCTCCATGTGAAGGAGCAATCGGCGAGGACCGTGGTTGGCCTTCTATTCTGCTTCCCACTTTCCTTCCCGGTTGGTGATGATACAAGGAAGAGAATTGAAGAGGCAAGAAAAGAGTAGAAATTCACAACTTACAACCCAACACTATAATTATAAGTACTTGATAAAATCCTAGCATCCTTCTTCGAGGACAGATTATCAACAAGCAAAGAGCAGTTCACATAAACCAAAACTTCTCTCATAGGGAATTGTTTAAGCACCACCGAGATTGGTACGTATACCATAACAAGTAAAGGAATTGTTCCTGAATTTTTGTTCTCCGCCAAAGCCTCTTGAAGGCCTGATCCGAACTCGGATTTCCCTTTCAAAACAACATTAATCACACTGACGTTGTTGTGGGGTTGACGATAGTCAGGAAGTTTGCCAGAGCAAAGAATGGAGCCTGAATACAATACGGCAACTGAGCTGTCCTTGCCATAGACAAATGCAATGTGGTCATTTGGATTGTTAGCTCTCACGGACAGAAGAAATTCTGAATAGAGGCTGAAGTCTTGATGCAAATTGAATTCATTGACCTCGAAATGTTCAACATTATAGACAGGCATTTTGGGCTGCAAGGATGTGAAGAGAAAGATAACAATGCCTGACAGAAGGAGAATTAACATAAACCAGAAACTGAAGCAGCAACATACGCATCTAATGCAACAATGTCCTCCTGAATTATGCCTGCCATGGTACATAGGAACATTACGCCGCTGTGGAGGAGGCTTCAGCTTCAGGTCAGTTGAAGTAGTATAGTTGAGTACGACATAGTTTGGTTGGTAGTGTCCATTTTCCATTGGTGTCTCGACGTCTCGGAGATGGACCTTATGTTGGCCATTGTCCATAAGGGATTTAACAAGATGAACGAGACGCTCTTCTCCTCCTCACCCAAAATCTCTGGACGAGTAGGATGAGAGAGAGGCAGAGGGAGGGGGTAAGGTTTGTACAATTTGGGTTGGTTGGTTGGTTCCATTGGTTATGGATATTGTTGTAAATGTGTGGATTTGGAGGAATACAGAATATCACCCTTCGCTGCTACAGAAATATGCTTTACTATTTTAGACCCAAACCAGTTGAGGTTGTAACTGATATATATTTTGCATTGTTTTTGTTGAAAACATAGATTGTACGCCTGATTTTGGATTTTGTTAATACATATGACCACTAGAAAAGACACTTACATAACAAAATCTAACTATATATAGTTGTTTTGGCAGAATTGTAGTATTTTAGCTAAAAGCATATATCATGCAAATGAACAGGGACTAAACGTGAGTAATCTGCCATCCTGAAATTAGCATCAATAAAGGTAGGATCCTATCACGTCCCTGTTTTGAGGAACTTCTAAAGGCATTCATGCCCCTATACTTCAATCAACTTAGATTCAAGAAACTGAAGCTTTTTTAGAAAATGTAGACTACATCAGATCTCATTTGAATAGAAAAATACATCCACGTAAAGTTATGTGCTACTAGGTTTGTGTTGGACTCCAATCACAATACACAATTCCCACAACGTCAATCAAGAACAATCAACTAGAACTTAACAAGAGTTTAAAGGTCCCAAACTATTGGCCCCTGCTCAGAACCAGACCACAAACAACTACAAGTTATCCCACTAAGTATCAGTTTTGAGTTCAAGTTGATACCTTAAATGAATAACTCTCAATCTAATCCTAAAAACGACAACTTGTTGCAAAATAAACAATTATAGAATGAGCAAGACTTCTTAACTCACTTGTACTCTCACTCTCTTTCTTTTTCCTTTTTGGTGTTCTTTTCAATCATAAGGATAAACTTCATCATTTGCCCCTTTGTACTAAAAAATTTGGGTTTAATAATTGGACACAGTCACTTGTACTGTGGTATAGGTGACTTTGTCCCAACCATATTTAAACATATACGGTAGAGTAAAGCTGCGTACTACTAAACTTGCGTAAACCCCTTACTTCAGCAGGATTTATACCAGATGTTGTTGTAAACATACATGGTCTCAATCCGTCACAAGGTCCACTTACATGATCGTGTATACATAGGACATGGGCGTGTACGTCTTCAACTCTTACCATACACACATACACATTTGCAGTTACTTACATGGTCGTTCACACATGATTGTGCATGATAGGGACACGAACATGTCTAACCTTACGTGGTTGTTTAAATCATCATCTATCTTGTACACGTTCACAGCTCTTACACAGCCTATACACATGACCGTGTAAGTTAAGGACACAGGTGTGTTGTGCTCTACACGATTCTCTCAATAATAGCTTCAAATCAACAGTTATCTATCTTGACTTTACTCATTCATCATTTCGATGATATCTTTTATAATATCTAAGATGACTGAAAGTCACTTTTGTCTTTGAACAAGGCTAGACACTCAACAATTTAATCATAAGTAGGGAAATTCTAGCTCGCTCTTTTAGTAACAAAGAGTAGGAAATTAAAGCTTCATCTCAACACTATAACAGTGACAAGTAGACAAATATGCTCCAAAATATACAGAAAACCGCAGTCAGGGGCTGGCTTTACTTGATTCAAGAACATTGCAATCAGGTAAAATCACTAATTGCATGAGTTTTAGTCATTCATTAGACTAGTCAGAATACAGATTCATATCAAGACCTCCAACTTGGCCTCCTCCTTTCAGGGTTTATAATTGAAAACTTTAGTATAGTGAAGCTGATTAATAATCAGCCAGCTGTTGACGTTTCTTAGGAGCTAGTGAATAGCAAACCAGGATTTTGTAGTCATTGTGTCTCAGCAACACTTGGCAGGTCGCATAGGAGAGGACACATGAATTGCAGGTCTAGCATTGCAGGACCTGAAAGCACCAAACCGCATGAAGGACACAAGTGAAAGCACAACTGTCCTCACCTTTACCACCACCTTCTTTAGTTTCGACGACTTGGACCGCTTTAATTTGCTTCCCGATGATAACCTGTAGGATTTGAGGAAAAGCTGCCTTTGTTTAGCTCTAGCTCGTCTACGACTCAAAGATGTGAGCAGGGCCTGAGGCTCAATTCTCGACTTGGAAAACATTTTCCGGCTGGGACTTTCCAAGCTGAACAATCCATCATGTCGTCGGTGAAGGGGCTCATAGCCATTGAGACGACGGCTATAAGTTGAGGTGGTGCTATGGACCAGAGAGTTCATCTCAGCATAAACAAGGAGTGGAAAGTTGCAAAGTTTTCTGCTTTACTTATAAATGAATAATTTCAATGGGGTTGGTGGGTCATGACCAACGAGGATATTTGTAAAATATAATATGACAATCGTAAATTTTGGTAAAGAAAAATTTGTTAGCACAAATTAGACCTTGTAAATGATTTCCACACCGAAACAGGATGGTAATCATAGTAGATTGAAATTTTTTAAGATTGGATAAAAGAAAATGTGTCACTGTTTGTCGTATTGGTTTTGTGGTAGTAAAAATGAGATGTGAATGAAAAATTTTATTATTTTAAATCTAGTCTCCAATGCAGCCGGCGATCCAAAATGGCGGCCAGTGGCAAAGACGCTGACCTTCAGGCCTGTTTCATATTTTGGGTTTGAATTTGATTATTCAAATATCTCATTACCACGTTTTTCTATTTTGGCGGCCGCAACTCACCTCCTCCTACTTACCAAGCCCTCAATGATTAGCAGATTTACCTAAATCATCAGACATCTACGGTTGCGCGTGCAGAGCTTTGCTTTTAGGGTTAGCAATGAGAGTTTAGATTAAACTATTTTTAAAGGGTTGATTTATGGGTCAAGTTTGATTTCAGATTAATTCAAAATTTAATTTTTCTAACATCAAAAGATTTAACCCTCGTACAGGCCCAAATTTAATTAAAAAATATTTTATTTTTTATTTGTTAAAAATTAATTAGCCCACTGTCATTTGTTTATATCATAGCCTTTCATGCCAACCACTATTTGAAATACTGGTCATTTCAATACTGTTAAATTCAAAATATCTAGGGACTTAAAATCCAAAAAAGGGAAATTTAACCTAAAATTCAAACGCAGCACTTAGGTAGACATAGTCAAGCAGACGAGACATAATCAGAAGCTCACCCAGTTGTTGTAGCCCCCCATAGTTGTCGCAGCCTCATAATCAGAAGCTCATCCAGTTGTTGTAGCCCCCCATAGTTGTCGCAGCCTCTACGGTCCCCCTCTCGCCATTAAGCTCCTCTCCTCTGCCAGTCGTCATTTGTCACAACCCTCCAGCTCCTCTCCTCCGCCTTTAGTCACTAGTCGTAGCCCATAGCTCGCCTCTCCGACTCACCAACCAGCTACTCTCCTCTGTCAATTGCCCCTGTCTCAACTCGCCAGCTCCTCTTCTCTGCTTGCCACCAATCGCTTCCCATTTGTTGCCAATTATCACCCTCTTGTGTTGTTTTGCACGGTTGTGTTTCAAAATCGCAATGTTGACTGCTTAACCAAAGGTTGCATTTTTCTATAGCGGGTGTGTGGAACTGTGGATCACTGGATTGTGGAACTCTGTGTGCGCGCTCGCGCGAGAAAGATAGAAGACAAAAAGTGAACTATGAAATTTGATAAGTGTAAATTACATCATGTTTTAAAGCATAGTTTGATATGTGTTTAGCTATTAATTAGATCATTTAGTATGTGTTTAGGATAGAATTGTGGTAGTTTGTTAATTATTTGTGTTTTATGGGTTAGTACAAGTTTTTTAGCTTAAATTTTATGTTCTTGAGGTACCTTGATGTGTTTGCTAGTATTTCAAGGTCAATATCGAAGAACAGAGGAATTTCGGAGGGAACCTGGGCCATAACACAGGCCCACGATCGTGGCATGTCTGCCACGATTGTGACAGAAGCTCTAAGAATGGTCCATGATCGTGGCTTGCGTTGAGTAACCGCACAGACGCTTACAAACTTCATGTTTCGAGGGATTTTTTTAACCTTTTTAACCTTGAAAAATCCTAGGGTTACCCAAAATATAAAAGACTATTTAAAGAACAAGTAAAGAGAAAAGGAGAGCTTTTTCATGCAACCACACTTGAACCTTAAAGAGAGAATACCGAGAGGAAGAAATAATAAGAAGGAAGAGGAAGAATAGGAAGACGATGCTATCTCAACGTGCTTCCCGGTAGACCTGGCAAAACGGGCTGGTCACCCGTTTACTCGCCCGTACCCGCCCTAACAGTTCGGGTATGGGTTGGTATGTCTTTTTACCCGATTCATATTTACCCGTACCTGACCCACCTGTTGATTTTGCGGGTGGGTCGGGTCCAACCTGCGGGTACCCGCAAAATTATTTATATATATATGTGTGTGTGTGTGTGTGTGTGTGTGTGTGTGTGTGTGTGTGTAAGTTATTAGGCACACAACCGCAAGTCTCCTTCTTCATCAAACTATTGAAAATCAATCCTCCACCTTCACTACTTCGTCCCCACTACAAATTGCAGCCGTCCCTTTCAATCAACTACTGTCGCCTCTCCTCTTTACTCCTTTCCACACTCTACAGACTTGTCCTCTCAATCTTGTAAGTATATAAGACAAAATTCTTCTTTTCATGTTTGGCTCTTTTTTCTTTTCATGTTTGGCTCTTTATTTGTTGCCCCTTTTATGTTTGGATGAGCTACTGTAATTCTCTTTTTTAGCATTTGACCTATCAACATGTGAACACATAAAGCCACAAAACAAAATAAAAAAATAGGTGTTGAGGATAACTAGCAGATGTGTATATGGTTAGGAAATCAAAGCTCAATTTCTTTATTTTTTAACTAGAAAAAGGAATAAGGATTGAGGTGGGTTATTGGCTTATTGCTGCAGGTAAGAATAGTTTAATGGCGGAATGGTTCATACATGTAGTTGTCGGCCACTTTGTGAAAGTTTGGTAATTTCATATTGTTTTATATTATTTCAAGTTTGTTTTATATATGAATTCCACTTTGTAATGTTACTAATGTACATGTGTTTGTTTGTTATAACAATTAAACTGTGTGTAAATTTCTTTAAGGAGAGAATTAATTAATTTTTTGGTATGATTACAAAAGAGATGAAGACAAGTTTATTTAA
>JAOSBP010000206.1:20516597-20531951 GCA_027563825.1 Erythroxylum mucronatum
TCACTACCGGTTGAACCTCTAAACCTTAAACCTTTCCTTCGACCGGTTCAATGTCCGGTCCGGTTTTTAAAACATTGAAAAAGACAATCCACAGGGAGGATTTTAGCGAAAGGATCCAGGGTTTTAGCCACGTCTAATGCCCGTGAAATAATTGAAGTCATGATGCTGAACCCCTAGTTGTTTTAGCCATGAATCTGCCACACTCAAGAGTGAATCCAGCCTTTCTTGGTCCGCACCACCGTTGCCTGCGACCCACACATTTCCTTGCATCTTGTAAGTGGCCAAACCAAATGGCTGGAGAGATATGCTTTCGCCTTCTTTTCGCTTCCTTATAGGAGGCACAACATCATCTTCTAGGTCCATATCTGCAAACATTTGGACATACATATAAATATAGCGTAAATGACATCCAAATTCAGTGTTTTCAAATCTCAGCATTTTGGTTTGCTACTTCCCCTGACCATTATTAGGTGCCAATTGCAATCAGGGACTTACGATAGCCCTCCTATGCCACTGCTTAGAGTAAAAGGAGAAACAGAGAAAGTCAAACCTTGGAAAGATGATGAAAGGGTATGATAACTGAGGAAGCACGTTGACAAATCCTTTATGGTTCTTCCCATTGGAATAGGATAGATGGGGTACCTGAATACAGTTAACAAGAAATTGTTCTGTTCTAATTTTTAAACTGATATAATTTGTTTGTATGATAAAATGAAAAAAAGAAAGCATTGTAGAACTCAAAAGAACCTACTTTAGGATTCAAAAACGCATTTAAAATATCCTGTTCACCCTGTTTCTATTGCATAGAAATCATTTATTATACGTACAAACTAACTAGCTTGATTATTAGCTGATGAGCGTGTGGGCTTGTGAAAAGAAAACATAGAGAAACCAACCAAGCAACTGCCATCCAACTTGCTGGTGAAAGATCCACACTTTTGAAAGACATTAAACCCGGGAATCTTCGAGTTAATTCGTTAATCTGAAAACATAAGGCCAAGAAGATGTCAATGGAATCCATTTGAACAATCAGGGAATACGAGCAGTTTTCATCACAATCTTAAAATTAGTGGTGTTGAACAAAGTAAATATCAGGTCGGGTCCATGAACATATGCTTATCCTCGTGAAGTTCAACTTAAGACACGTAAAGCATAAACTTAAGACAAAACATTAATAGGCAAAAGTATATAATTACTTGTGCCAAAAAAGTTTAATTTTATCTTTAACAGATGCCAATCGTGAAAAGGAATTGGAATGAATTTTAACAAATATACAGACGGAAGAGCCATATTCTTGCAAAAACATGGGCAAATAAAACACCAAGGAAAGCAAGGAACATGAAATTTTAAGAAAGACTAGGAAATGTACCTTATCCATCAAAGGTACTCTCGCATAAGGAGTTGCTCTCTCAAAGTACTGAAAATACAGATAACCAAGTCTATCATTTAGACGCCAAAGATTATCTTGCTCAAATCCCCCTTCCTCCGAAGAGCACCCATCCCATCTCCAGAGCTTGTCACTCTCACTCTCATTACTGCAAGAATCGCTGAACGAATCTCTCATCTCGCCATCACCGGGCTCTGCCTCTTCCCTTGGAAAACCAATAAAAACCATAAGAAAACGGTAACTTTTTCATAATATGAAAATTATACACAAACAGCATGATCCTAAATATAGTTCATAGATCCAAGAACTCAGAGAAATCATGGTTTTCATTCCATTATCCAAGCATGCCTATAACCAGCCGAAAGACGACTTAGAAGTGCAGAAAGCAAATAAGTGATTACCTTAAACCGTTGAAAGACGAATTGCTGGTGAAAATTTGGATTGCAGAGAGATAAGGCACATAGTACTGAATTAAGGTTTCACCATTATCCAAAATAACAGGAACTCCAGCCCCATATGCGCTCCATTCATCGAAACATTTCCATAGATCACCAAGGGTGAAACATTCAACTGCATCTCTCTCCCACGGGTGCCATAAACGGTTCAACTTCCTAATCTCGCTCTGCAAAATGCAAAACATAAGACTTGGGATTATTATAATTGAAACAACTACATTAAAGAACAAAAATTACAATAACAGAAGAACGAGCGATGAACAAACAGATTATTTTGAAGAAAATCATACCATGGGAAGGAATTGGGATGGAACTACAGGGGTTGTGCATTGAAGAAAGAAGTCGAGGTTCGTTCGTGTTGACCCCTTTTCGAAAATCATGGTGAGAGAGACAGAGAGAGGAGAGAGAAATTTGGTTTCTCCCCCAAACCCTGGAAAAACAGAGCAAGCGCAAGGAGAAACAGAGATGAATCACTAAAGAAAGAGAGATTGGCGTGTTTAGATTTCCCTTATGGACAGATAGAGAGACAGCAAACGGAAGAGAATTCTATTTTTTTTGGTTTGGACAGCTAAATATAAGGAGACTCAAAAACAAAATCCCTCTCTCTCTCCACAGAAAAGAAAGTCTTAGGTTGGCAGTTGCCTATGTTGTCAAATTTCTCAAAATTTTCCGATCGCCGGCGACCCCAATTCCCGGCTTAATTTTAGTAAACAGTACTACTCCAATTCAACTTTATTACGTGTGGCGTCCCTCCGTATGCTCTCTCTCACTGTTTCCTTTCCTTTTCTTCGATTTTCTCTAAGCTTGAAGAAACCTCAAGCCCTCTACTCTGCTTTGTTCAAAATTGAAGGTATCACTTCGCTTATCAATAAGACACCCAAAAGAAAGATTCAACGTCTTAACTCTTCAAGTTAAATAATAGGAAAAAAACCCACAAAGCAAAAGCGGGTTAAATCAAGGAAAACGCCAGGACACCCCCTCAAGACGCGAGTTTTGGAAGATAAGGGAACCAAGAGAAAATGATAGAAAGTTAGTTGACTAAGCCGAGAAAACCTCTTCCCACTTTTTCTTCGACTCTCTCAACAGAAACTCGTGTTTTGTTTAACAAAAGAGTTTGATGGTTTCAATATCACTGCAATCAAGAATGAGGTAAAAGGAATCAATTTTCCAGGACAAAAGAAAACCAGCTGATACCGAAGGGTATTAAAGAGACAATAAGATCACAACTAGTTCTAAATCCAAATCCAGGTGGAATACAAAAAGCTACTGTTTCTGAATTATTTGACAAAACAGACGGAGCTCAGCGAATAGGGAAAGGTGTTCGTTAAAAGGCATCTATCTATGTTCCCATTTATAAGACGCATCTCGCTTTATCAGATAAGAACTATCTATCCTCTCATATTTATGAGAATCATGTCACTTTATCATATAAGAATATGAATGATACGTGTTTCTTTATCCTTTCTCCTTTAATTTTCTTTTTCTTGGTCTTTCCCTTTTCATGAATTCCTCTGCATCAGGATCTTTAATGGGACTGGGTCCATGGCCTTGTCTTTGTGAAAAAAGTAGCACAAGGTCTGAAAACTTCAATAAACACCCAACAGTACTAGCTAAGCTACAATCATCTTGAAACCAAAAGGTTATTAAATCGAAGTTTTCAGTCAGAAGTTTCAACATATGATATGACTATTACCTCTCTCCACAGGCTCCTTCAGCAGATAGGTTTGCCTAAATTTGTTCCGAAAGGATTCAAAAAATGGTGAAGTGTGTGAAGAAAAAACTATGGACTTAAGTTTCCCGGCCCGGGTCCCAGTACTGTTAGATTTTCTTTTAGGATTAAAAAGGAAAAAAAAGGTATAGTCTTGTTTCTGAATCTACGGAGAGATGATTGGTCATGTACTTTGTTAAGCACTTGGTTTCTCAAAGAAAATTCAAATCTTTAAACAATTTGGATGAAACCAATTTTATGTGGAGTTGGAGTGGGGAAAAGAAACACATTGCCTCCGTCTTTGTCTTTATTTGAAAATATGATCTTAACTTCTATTTTACATTTGAATTGAACATGTTACATAACTTATAATTTTAAGAAAGTTTATTTCTCATTTTTTCATGTGCAAAGCATTCAAAATCATTTAAACTATTTATGATAATTAATTAGTTTAATTATATTGAATTTTTATATTTATATTTTTAATAATTAATTCACTGACCAAAAGAATTTGAGACATTAAGAAATGAATTAAATTAAAATTTAATATGTATATGTATATTGTTACATTTCTAATATTATAGTAAGAATAGAATAAAAATAGGAAGATAAAATTAAAGAAGTTATTCTTTTCAGTTTTTTTTGACAAATATCAACCGAATATGTTTTTGCTTTTAGTATTTTAAAAAAAATCTCATCCAAACATGTTATTTTTATCTTTTAAAAATAAAAACTAAATAAATGAAACCAAAGCTTTAAAGTGAATTTTTAGTTATCAACATTGATATAAATACAAGTTGTTATGTCATATATACTTCCCTATCGTTGATTTCTGTAGAAGACGAGTAAAATTGCATTTAAACAATAAGTTTAGTACATTACCTGAAACTTCAATACCAATGATCTCCCAGCCAAGGAAACCACCATATATGCATTGGACATAACAAGCTACAAAAGGATAGCAGGAGGCCAGAAGAACCCGCCAGTCCGCTCCCCCCTTTGCAACAACAACATCTAGTGAGAGTCTCATTGAGATGCGGAGTTTGGGGTCCGCCAACATCTCATTTATGGGATAATTTTGTTATACAAGTCCCTGTCTATAATTGATACTCCAATGTATATTAAGATCTTTTGGTATATAGCATTGGCATCTGGTTCAGCCTGATCTTACTGAGGTTGAACGTCGTGGTTTGGATCTATGATCTGTGCGACTCTGGCTATGTGATACCTGCAAAATAGATAACGGCGGGCCGAGAGTTGATTAACTGGGGGGCCCTCCGATGCTCAAATCAGTCTTTTTGTGTAAGTTTCGGCTGTTAAAAACAGAGGAAAGTAGAGTTGTAATCTCATACCTGAATCAGGGAGGAATAGTACGTTATATACCTGGGGTTACCGCTAGGTTTAGGTCTTTACGTGAGTCGTTATGTTTGCATGGGAGATTATCTCCTGTGTTCGGGCCGTTGACATCCGGACCTGGAATTGGGCCTTGTAAAGCCGGCCCAGCTGACCCAACCAAATTTGAATTTGAATATAAACTTTTAAGTTTCAATAAATTAAATTTAGTATGATAAATTTAAGTCAAATATGAATTTTTATTGTGCTTAATTGGAATTTAAATGATTAGAAGAGATTTTTCAAATATAGTTATATATGCATTCAAAGTTGAGCATTGTCTTACTCACGAGGTACAATTAGCAATCAAAACAAATTGAGTTATCAAATTAAGCAACTAGAACACTCGTGTTTGCACGAGTGCAATTGTTTGTGGGAAATTTCTATCCTTTTCTAAAGTGCAACAATTGGTTTTTGCAAGAAGGAATTTGATTATATAGATGAATGTTTTATTAACTTATCTTGCAGTCTTATATAGGCATTATAGCATAACGATACCCTAAAATCTGAATTGACTTAACATAAACAAGCTAGATAATAGGAAGCATACCAGCTAGAATATCTCTAGGATTATTTTGTGCTAAAAAACCACTAACAGCTAGAGTTCAAATCAAAAATGATTTCTAACACTCCCCCTTTATTCGAACTTGCTGACTCCCAACTGAAAACAGAATTCTTCATGTTTCTTTTGCACCAAGCTTTTAGTCATCAAATTTGCCACCTGTTCATCGATTCTGCAACTTTCCAACTTGACTTCTCCTTTGACTATTAACTCTCTAATAAAATGATGCTTGATCTCTATATGTTTTGTTCTACTGTGATGCACTGGATTCTTAGCGAGCATGACTGTAGACTTGTTGCCACACATTATTTATATAGCTTCCTTTTGATCTTCACCTAGTTCACACAAAACTCGTCATAACCAAACTGCTTGACAAGTTACAGCTGTTGTAACTACATATTCTGCCTTTGTAGATGAAAGAACTACCGTACCTTGCTTCTTCGAGCTCTAAGATACAAAAATTGTTCCAAGAATAAAACAACTTTCTGATGTACTTCGTCTACCTTTGATAGAACCCGCCCAATCATTATCGTTGTCTTTAAAACTGAACTCATCAGCCTTTCCAAACCAGATTCCATACTCAGTTATTCCTGCTAGATACCGAAGTATCCTTTTGACTGCTCTATAGTGATGCTTAGTTGGCTTGTGCATAAACTAAGATATTACTCCAATTGAGAAAGCAACATCTGTGTAAGAATGTGTAACATAAATTAGTCGTCCAACCAAACTCTTGTACAACGTTGTATCCACCATCCCTGTATCATCATCTGAGCTTAACCTTTCATTGATATTTATAGGGGTTGCAGCCACTTTGCATCCCATCATACAGAACTTGTTTACAGTGTCTTCTACGTGTTTCTTTTGGGATATGAAAATTCTAGCATCTGTTTGTATAATTTCCAGCACCAAGAAGTAACGCAATTAACCCAAATCTGTCATTTTGAACATGTTCTTTATGGATTCTTGAAACTCAGATATCAAGTGCATTGATGAGCCTATATATATCATGTCATCAACATAGATACTAACAATCACGAGATCATTAATACCTTTTCTCTTCAAGTATAACGTTGGTTCATGCTTGCTTCTCACAAACCCATTTTCATGGAAAAATATTGAAATACCTTCCATTGTTTTTGTGTTGCAAGTGCAAGTATAAGTCTGACTGTCTCGAAGCGTTCCACTAGGGAGAAAGTTTGTTGCTACGCATAGCCTCGTACCACCAATCTAGCCTTGTGTTTTTGAACATTGCCATCTTCTAGAAATTTAGTTATTGAATATCCATTTCAAGCCAATCACATTTTTACCTTCAGGTAGATCTACATATTCATTCCACAAGGCTTTCATACGACCAAAATAACTAGTCACAGTTTGCCCTACTTGCTTGCAGTTCCCTATAGTTTCTTTTAATTCATGCACATATATAGCATCTCCAATATCAAACAAATTTGGATAAGCTATATTAGAACGCAAACCAACATCAATCGAAGTCACAATCCATCCTACTAACATCGAGTTCACACTAAGCCAATCCTCCAAATCTTCATTATAATCAATAGGTTCTTTTATCGCGCCATTAAGAAAACCAAGTTTTTGTTTTGCCCAGAAAGCATTTTTTTATCATCGTAGCCCATTCACGATAATTTGACTCACCTTTGAGAGCAACTCCATAGATATTTAGCCCGTAATATTCGAGTTGTACAAGAAGTAGGACAAAGAGGGGTCATTAATCTTCCGTCATCGCTCCTCTTTCTTGCTGTCATTGCCACCAATCCTATAGTTTGATTGTTCCCCATCCTTTGTCATCTATGTCTCTCAGTGTTTTGCCCATCACCATTTTTTGTTTGTTTTGTGTAAACCTAACCACCAGGTGGCTCTGATACCATTTAAAGTTTTAAGAGTCAAAAGCCCTTGCCTTCAATCACGTAGCACAACCAATATATACAGTTTTTGAGCTATGCAAGGAAACAATCACCTAAGAAATCTCATAGAATATCACTATCTACTCTATAGATATCCATTAAGGATAAAAACATATACATTGCCTAATAAAACTCTTATTTTGCGTAGAAAGAAATGCCAACCAGGATGCATGAAAATATTTAGGAGAATGAAGGAAACAAAAGCAGAACACATACTGAGGCAGCAGAGTCCACCATTGGACATATAAACGTCAATTGTGATCACTGTTGAGAGGACATGCAACTAGATAGGCCAATACTGACCATGATGAATCTTGTCAACACAAAAAGATACAACTAGATAATTGTTTTAAGTTGAATGATCTTACTGCTGTCTTAATATGTGAGCAGAAGGGTGCCTTGAGTGTTGATTTCAAAATTTAGTAACGGAGATATTCGGAGTCTGATGAAGCAATTCTTGCTTCTATAGGCTGGGATCGCTACAATAAAGAGGATGGGCGGTACACATCCAACTTAGAGCGAAACAATGATATTCAATCATAACTCTTCTCTTTTTATATTTCATTTTGTGTTCTTAATTTTTTTCCCCTTTTGGAGAGGAGATACTACATATATCATATTGCTTTACATTCAAAGGCAACCTGATTTATATTCAATGTCTCCTTTCTTGTTCTTGTTGAAATGATTTAATTAATATGAACTTGGTTATTTTCACTCAAAGTTTGTATATATTCTTTAGTAAGATCGACAATAAGGTAAATTTGTTGAAAAAATAAAATATAAAATTTGGGTCAATGATGAAATGATACTACAAGATGGGGCAGATAGTCCGGACTCCGGAGTGCTTAAAAATAGAAAGTGAGAATATCAATTCTCTTATTGAATAATTTATTAACCTATATCATTCATGTCTACGAATACTTAACGCAACTTATCAGTTCTTCGTACAAAGCTTGTGGCAAGCGAGGCTTTGCAAGTGCAACAAGTGGTTGAGCAAGTGCGAGCCCAGTTTTTGACTCATTAAGATCAATGGCTGACTTGCTAGGAGGTGCACTCCAACTAAACCCTTGAAGAAGCCTTGCAAAGAGCATGACAGTCATGGAAGTGCCAAGATTGACTCCTATGCACCCTCTCCTTCCCGTGCTGAATGATAAGAATCGCAAGTCAGGTTCAATGAGCACCACATCATCACCATTGCTCAGGTGACGTTCTGGCCTGTATTTATGTGGTTCGTCCCACACTTTCGGGTTGCGTCCAAGCCCCATTCGACTCAACAAAACATGGCTACCCTTGGGAATGAAGTAGTTGGCAACTGTTGTATCCACTGTAGACACATGAGGAACATTAAATGGTTCCAACGGATGGACTCTAAAGGCTTCTCTAGCACATGCCTTGATGTATTGGAGCTTCGCAAAGTCTGATTCTTGAACTAGTCGTTCTCTTCCTACCACTCTGTCAAGCTCTTCTACTGCCTTTTTCATCGTCTTCGGTTGGTTTATCATCTCTGCAATCGCCCATTCTGCAGCGTTTGATGGATTGTCCACTGTCGCTATCATTATTTCCTAGACCAATTAACAATTGCTGATTATGAGTATAAGATACTTGTTTGAGCAATTATGATGAAAGCATAATGGTACATAAACTGTTACAAAATATTTTCAATTAAATTTAAGGCAAACCAATAATTTTGTTTTTTAATAACTTTAGGTGAATGCCTTTTTTTAATTTATGCAAAATCTTAACTGGAAAAATGAATTTTTGCTTTGATTTAAAAGAATTGCAATTTTCTCATAGATAAAAATAAAATAAAATTTAGTGAAGTGCACACCTATATGGAACTAATTAACATATAAATCATAAATTTTGATTATTTTTATAATTTTTTTAAAATTAGATAAATATTAATTGAGCTCTTAAATATAGAATATGAAGTTTAAAACTTAATTTTTACTTGCTAATAAATTATTTTTAAAAAATCGATCAAAATATGATCAATCACTTAATTAACTAAATAAATAACTTTGAAGAAATTTAATTGAAATTTTTAAAAAAATATTTTTAATAATTAAATAAGAGAATTGTTAATTTTAGGATTGTAATATATAAAAACTAAATTATATATTCTTTTATAGTACTATAATATAATTTTAGTCAGGTAACAAAATTATGGTTTTAGAAGTTTGTTTTCTAAAAACTGTTTAATAATATACAAATTTTACGTGGGAAATTATGCCCTTGTCCCCCAAATCCAACAAGACGCAGTAACATATATATATAGAGAGAGAGCCAAAAGCTTACCGTAAGTTGAGCTTTTATTTCTTCTATTGACAACAACGGGTTGCCATTATCGTCCTTCAATGCAATGAGTATATCAAGCAAGTCCTCCTCTTGGTCTTTCATGCCATTCCTCCATTGTTGAATCCTTTCTTCAATTATAGGGTCGTGATATTTGTTTACAATGTCAGTCTTCTCCTTCAACACCTTCTCATGACCTTCCAAATCGAGCCTTGTTAAGGATGGCATATAATCAGAGATGCAAAACGAGAAGACATAAAAAAGGATGGTGAAAATTGCATCAATATGCTCTTTTTCTATGCTAAGTCCTCCATCCTTCATTCCCTTTCCGAAATTCCTCTAGTTGAATACAATCTTTCTGATCACATTCCCACAGTAGTGTTGTGTAGAGACTCTGACATTTACGAGGCCACCCTTTTCGGGGTTGTCCTTGATTTGACAATATAAGTAATGGCTGGGTCGGTCGTGCTAGGCCCAAGCCCAGACCTAGAACGACATGTGGGTCGGTCGGCCCATTCACAAACAGTGACCTAAACCTAGCAATAATTTCTTATATAAGGTATTACCTCACCATGAAACAGGTACGACTTTCGAAAACCCTAGTATTCTTTATTCCTAGCTACCAAAACCCTCACAAAAAGACTAACTTAAGCGTCAGAGGGGCCTTTCGGCAGTCAACCCCCGGTGTGCCTTGTTGTTTTGCAGGTATCTCTAAGCCAAAGTCAACCAATCTCATGGATCCAAGCAGTAACGTCCAGCCCCATCAGAATTAGACAGAACCAGTTGGCGCCCACCGTGGGGCCCGACGTCAAGGCACCACGTCCAGAAACACTCAGATTAGTCAGGCGGCGACAGCCAATCCTGACATAGCCGCCGTCACGGCACTCGCATTGCAGCGAATGGGCTTGCGATTACCCGCTGCCCTTCCGTTGACGCACCCGGATCCCCAGGTCCGTTCTCCACCCATCACCCAAAACCCTAGCGCAGATGAGCTACCGCCGAATAACCACACACAATCTTCATACCCGGATGATCAACCACAACCTCAAAACTAGGATCAAGAAGCGCAGAGCGTAGTCCAGGAGGATAACGCGAGAAACACTTCACACCCTCACACTCAGCACAACCTAAACATAAACCCTCCTGCACCACAACAAACCGCCCTCACCCAAAGACAAATAGAGGAAGCGGTCGATCTATTGATCCACCAAATCTTACAGTCTCAGCCGGAACAGCAGCACACTCCCGCTCGACAGATTGGTATGACGGCTGATCGGCACTCTGCTGAAGCCCTAGAAAAAATCGTCGACAATCGAATCAATATAGCCATGAATTTCTGCCCAGATCAATCATCAACACATTATAGCTCTCCTTTCATCCTGGAGATCCTGGATAGCCTCCCAGCGGTCGGTACTAAGATACCAACGCCTGAAAAATATACTGGAAAGACCTATCCCCTCGACTATCTGCAGCACTTTCAATCGATGATGAACCTGCATTGCGTCCCCGATGCCATTCAATGTAAGGCATTCTGTACCGCTTTTCAAGAAGGAGCCCGAAGATGGTTCAACAGCTTAACCCCAGGTTGCATAACCAGTTTTGAGGAATGTAAGCTGCTATTCCTCAACCAGTTTGCTACAAGTAAACGGCCACAAAAGACTGCCCTGGAAGTGATGCAGTTGACCCAAGGAAGGAACGAAAGCTTACGGGAGTTCATCACTCAGTTTAACAACGAAGCTGTTGAAGTCCCTGACCTCACCTGTTCATCTATGTTGGCCGCCCTTATGAGAAACACAAGGGATGAAGAGTTCAAGAAGTCATTGGCCCTCGATCAGCCCAAATCTATTCAAGAGATAAGAAATCGGGCGGATAAGTATATCCAGCTCGAGGAAGTGCTGAAAACACAAAACGCAGAGCAAATGACCGCTGGCCAAGTGGCAAGGCAGATGATTCAAAAAAGTGACAGAAGGATCAGTTTAGCTGGAGGAAGCCGATCGATCGAAAGGGACAAAGACGAGAATCTTTCACCTCGCTCAACAGATGGTATACAGAAGTGTTGGCAGCTATGAGAGCAGATGGGGAAGCTCTTCGAGAACCCAATAAGTTTAAAACTCCCCTCAAGAAAAGGGATCCTGATTTATATTACGTTTCCATAGAGATGTCGGTCATGACACGGAGGATTGCTGGGACTTACAGAAAGAAATTGAACTCCTTATCCAAAGGGAAAGGCTGGCTAGATTTTTGAAGTACGGAAAAAATGTTGATCGAGATAATGACGGCAGAAACGGTCGATCTGACAACTGGCAAAAGCCTTGGAGGTAAAACGACAGGAATGATGGAGAGAGGAAGAATAGAAATACGGACGACCGACGCGGCACGAGAGGACAGCCCAAGGCAAGAGGTGATAGAAATGCTGGACAGCAGGATGATCGACCGGTTAGGGTTATCAACATGATTTTTGGCGGTAGTGCAGCAGGAGGGTCCACCATCAGAGGGAGAAAGAGGTATGCCAGGCAGGATTTATCAGCAAGGAAACAAAAGCAAAATGACGAGGTGATCTTGTTCGACGAATCCGATTTGAACGGCGTTAGCTGTCCTCATGATGACGCGTTAGTAGTCGATCTGAATATGGATGGTAATGAGGTGAAACGGGTAATGATTGATACAGGTAGCTAGGTTGACCTACTGTATTACGACGCTTTTAAGCAGATGGAGATACCAAAGGAGCGATTATTGCCAATAGAGGGACCTATCAAAGGGGTAACGGGAGCATCAGCCTACCCATTTGCCCGAGTATTTTTGAAAGTAAAATTCGAAAAAAAACCATGCCAGATAGAGAGGGATGTTGAATTCCTAGTTGTGAAGTTTGTAGGGGCATACAATGCAATAATTGGAAGAGCCACCCAAAACGCCCTTAGAGTAATAGTCTCGACCTACTATCAAGCAATGAAGTTCCCAACACCCCATGAAATCGGTGTTATCAGGGGTCAGCAAAGAATTGCCAGGGAATGCTACTTGGCAGAAACGAGGACACTTGATGGAGCAGTAGTCTTGACAAGTTCTCTTGATGTGAGGGCTGATGAAGAAACTGAAAGGATGAACCATGTAGAAAAGACACAGCAGGTCGTATTGGATTAGGAAGACTGATCCAAATTCACAAATTTGGGTTCCGAACTTGAAAAAGGCCTGGTCAAAGAAATCACAAATTGCTTGATAGAGAACCGATTGGTCTTTACATGGGTACCGAGCGATATGCCTAAAATTTCTCGATCGATAACATCGTATTCTCTCGGTATCCGAAAAGATTGCAAGCCAGTTAGACAAAAGAAGCGCTGGCAAAGCAAAGAGAGGTAGGAAGTGATCGAGAAAGAGATAGAAAAACTCCTTGATGCTGGGTTCATTCGAGAAGTCAAGTACCCTAAGTGGTTGGCGAACGTGGTACTCGTGAAGAAGAAAAACGGAAAGTGGAGAATGTGCGTCGATTTCACTGACTTGAACAAAGCATGCCTAAAGGACAGCTTCCCCCTGCCCAAAATCGATCAACTGGTAGACTCCACATCAGGGCATGAACTCCTCAATTTTTTGGATGCTTTCTCGGGTTACCATCAGATCCAAATGAGTCTCGAAGATGAAGAGAAGACGGCTTTTATAACCGACCAGGGCACGTATTGCTACTAGGTAATGCCGTTCGGTTTAAAGAATGCAGGAGCCACTTATCAGCGGCTCGTCATGGAAATTTTTAAGAAACAGATCGGTCGATCAGTCGAGGCTTATGTGGATGATATGGTGGTCAAAAGCAAGACGGTCTCGGAACATATGGAAAATCTTAAAGAAGTCTTCCAGACCCTCAATAAATTTCAGATGAAGCTGAACCTTGAAAAATGTGTCTTTGGTGTGGCATCCGGCAAATTCTTGGGATTCATGATTACTCAGCGGGGGATTGAAGCGAACCCAGAAAAGATTGAAGCCATCATCCAGATGCCCTCGCTGTGATGTTTAAAGGATGTTCAAATACTGACAGGACGGATAGTATCTCTGAGCATATTCGTCTCTAGGATGGGGGACAAGTGCCTTCCGTTCTTCAAAATCCTAAGGAAGGCGGATATGACCCAGTTCCAATGGCCGGATGAGTGCGAAAGAGCATTCCATCATTTAAAGCAATATCTGACTAGGCCACCCGTCTTGCAGAGCCCCGCTGAGGGGGAGAATTTGATAGTATATCTGGCAGTTACGGAGGGGGCGATCAACGCTATTCTCGTTCGATCAGACGACAAGGAGCAATTCCCGGTCTATTATGTCAGTAAGGTGCTGAACAGACCAGAAGCGCGGTATGCAACCATTGAGAAGTTGGCCTTATCGTTAATAACTGCAGCGCGGAAACTCAGGCCCTACTTCCAGAGTCACACAATCGAGGTATGGACCGACCAACCCCTCAGGTAGTGCCTTCAAAAGCCCAAAACCTCTGGGCGGTTGGTAAAATGGGCGGTAGAGCTGGGGGAGTTCGATATACACTATAAGCCGCGGACAACGATCAAAGCCCAGGTATTGGCAGATTTTGTAGCAAAAATGAGTCAACCTACCTCGAACGAACAACGCCCTACTTGGAGCTTATTTGTTGATGGGTCATCCAACGCTGAGTGGTGCAGGGCAGGAGTGGTTTAGATCAGCCCACACCAGGAAGAAAAGGTGGAGTATGCTCTCAGATTAGAGTTTAAGGCATCTAATAATGAGGTAGAATACGAAGCCCTAATAGCCGGTCTTCAGTTGGCAAAAGAGATGGGAGTGAAACATTTAAAGGTGTACAGCGATAGCCAAATAGTGGTTGGTCAAGTTACTGGGCAGTATGAGGCCAAAGGAAGCAACATGATCAAGTATTTGGAGATGGCAAAGCAAGAGTTGAGTAATTTTGAAGAATACTCGGTCAGCAAGATAGAAAGGATGCAAAATGCTCAGGCAGATGCATTTTCCAAAACGACTTTCAATCAGAGTGCAAAGAATAACATTTTGGTCGAGCGGCTGGACCGACCTAGCATTCAGAAAACCAATGAAGTCCTTGAGACAGATATCGAACTATCAAGTTGGATGGAACCGATCAGACAATACCTCTTTAAGGGAACACAGCCAGAACAAACCTTGGAGGCCAAGAAACTAAGGGTAAAGGCAGCCGAATATGCGATCGTTAATGACACCCTGTACAAGCGATCTTATGACTGGCCACTACTACGTTGCTTGAGCGAAGAAGAGGCAGAACGAGTAATGGCTGAAGTCCATGAAGGAATGAATGAAGTCCAAGGGTAGTACTGGCCGACAATGAAGAAAGATTGTCAAGAGAAAGTTAACCGATGTGAGGCTTGCCAGACAAACAGCAACCTGTCTCACCAGCTGATTGAGCGGTTGAAAATTGTGAGCCATCCTATCCCCTTTGCTCAATGGGGAATGGACATACTAGGCCCTTTTCCTCTCGATCCTGGGCAGAAGAAGTTTTTAATAGTAGCAGTCGAATACTTCACAAAATGGGTAGAAGCGGAAGCGGTCGCTACTATTACTAAACAGAAGATAGAAAATTTCGTAAGAAGAAACATACTAAGTCGTTTTGGGATGCCTATGGTGTTGGTTACAGACAACGGTCGGCA
>JAOSBP010000206.1:20556358-20569143 GCA_027563825.1 Erythroxylum mucronatum
AGTAGTAGTAGTAGTAGTAGTAGTAGTAGTAGTAGTAGTAGTAGTAGTAGTAGTAGTAGTAGTAGTAGTAGTAGTAGCAATAATAATAATAATAATAATAATAATAAGGATATTTTGGTCTTTTTGTTACATATTCCTTTCTCGTTCTAATTTTATATTTTTAAACCAAACACTGATATAGAAATTCTTTAGCAGTAAACCAAACAATATAATACATATTCTATTCTATTCATTGTCTTTTCCATTCCTAATAATAACTATTCTATTCTTTATCTATTCTAGTTGTTCAACCAAACAGGCCATAAGACTCTTACTTAAATTTGTTTCTTATATGAAGTTCAAATTATTTAAGATATATGTTATAAGTGTTGTTATAAGTGTTTTTATTTAAGAAATAGTTTATGTTGATCAACCTCTCAGGTTTGAAAAACATAATGCACTTAACTATGTTTACAAACTTTCAAAGGCTCTATATGAGTTGAAACAAACTCCTAGATCTTTGTATGACAAGTTAAGTGCATTTTTTAAAAATGATTTCTTTATAATTAAAGTTGACACTATACTCTTTACTAAAACACACAAGCATGATATTTTAATTATTCAAATTTATGTTGAAATGATTATTTTTGGTGCCGCTAATAAGAGTATATGGAAAGATTTGTCCAAACATATAAGTAAGAAATTTGGAAATTATGATAGGAGAGTTTAGCTTCTTTCTTGAACTCTAAATCAAGTAACAAAAGGAAGGTATTAAATTAAGCAAAGAACCCTAAAAAATTACTCAAATATTAGTATATCAACATTAAATTTAAATATTCAATTTCAATTAAATTTAAGCTCAAACTTTCAAACATTTAATTAAACTCGAGCCATTGCAAGTACAAATCAAAATCTTTTATTACTATAACTGAAATGAAAATCAAAGACATAAGCAAATTTTGTTACAAGAATCAAGTGTTTAAGCTCACAAATTCACTCGGAAATAAAACTCACTTTTTCTTAAAAGGGTTGCTTTGATACCATTTATTAGAAATGGTAGCAAGAAAAGAACTAAAGAATGAATTTTTCTCTAAATTACATATTGAATTTCATTTAATCAATCTAATTAAACGCAAGACATGAGAGAGATTTTTAAACATAAAAATCTTAACTACTAATTACATAATTATTTTTAATTCAACAGACAACAAACCTTGTCTAAAATTTCAAGAAACACTTTCAAATTCAAATAAACATATATTTTAAAAAATAAACTAAGAGCAGACACGAGAAATGAAGATTGAAATGTATCTAACAAAGAAGTTTAACAATGGACTTTGTTCGAAAGAGACAAATTTCATTGTCAACATATTTACAGAACCAACTCCACATTTATAGAACCAAATGACATCGTAATGAAACTATACATTTACAGGACCACGATGGCGACAAAGTGTGGTGCACGAGATACGATTATACAATTCTTGAAGTAGATGCGACGACGACGGCGAGGACGAGCGGCGACATTGTATGGTGACATGACGAGCGGTGGCCTTTAGTAGCGACAGAGATGGCAACGTTGACTCGACGAGGACAGTGGCATGCTGAGGATGCATGGTGGCACGATGATGACAAGTGGTGGCACGATGAGGCACAGTCAGACGGCGACAACAGAAGAGAGAAAAAAATGGGGCTGCGATGGAGCTTAAATGAAAATGACATCATTTTTGTTTTTGTTTTAAATGCTGAACCAAAAACAAATGACGACGTTTACGACTAAAATTTACCAACGGAGTATTGTTGGTAAACTCAAAACTTATTTACTACGCTAAGCATTATCACTTTCTTTACCAACGGACATTTTTTATCGTCGCTATATTCAGTCGAAAGATTTACCGGGTTGATTTCTCTCCAAATTTACCGACGGATTTTTTCCCGTTGCAAATTGTAAATTTTCCCAACAATTGTACAGACAGAATATGATTTTTCGTCGGTAATTTTCGACAGTTCCGTTTCCGTCAGTAATTATCCATCGCTAATAACTAATTTTCTTGTAGCTTGTCTCTCAAAATTCCATATACAGAACAAATTAATCCAAGTTTAAAGATATTTAAATGATGTTTGTAAAGATATTTGACTATCAAGAACCAACTTATTACTTGAGACCAAGTCCCTTCTTGACAATATAGCCTACAAAGGCTTAAAAATTGGTAGAAGATGTAGTTTGTATAAATGTATTGAAAGAATAAGTGATCCAAGTTTTTAGGCATAGTTTTGCAAAATTTGTAAAAACCATAATTGTTAGTGTGAAAAATAATAAGCTAGATGATGAAAATAGCTTTAGGTAATTTGTTGTTGAACCACACCAAGTTTCTCCGATGGATATTTGGTTCAGGAGTTGTAAAGATGGGTAGGCAAGAATTGTTTGTGAATGTTTTAAAGTTGTATATTAACCAAGTTGTTGAGTCTTCTTTAACTGTGTCAAGATTGTAGTTGAGGAATCAGTTTATGATTGTTAGGAAGCCTCTACGATCTGGATGTAATTATCCTAATTTGATCATCACTTTAACTTTTGCAATGGCTAGAATGGAGAGTCAAAGAGAGAACCCAGGAAGCATACGTAGAAGCATGAAATTATTCCAATTATCAAATCAAAAATTCCTACTTCTAAATTTAATTCCTATTGCCACGAAATGTCTTAGTTTTAACAGTTGATTAGTGGTCCAAGAATCATCCAACTGGTTACCCGTGCTCCAAAAGCACCTTTCTTTGTAGATATTTGCCGTGCATCGATTTGACTTGTAGCGATTCATTATAATTGTAAAGCCTATGAATTATTTTTGCAGATATAATTTTAATTTTGATTTTAATGGATCTGTTTTATATTAATGATAGAATGAAGTAAAACCCTGATTTTATCATTTTAAAACTATAGAATTAGCAAAAAGATTTAAAAAATTTACTACTATATATATAATCACTTTGAGTGAAATGATATGCTGATTTTTTTTTATTTTGAATTCGAGAAAACTCGTAGGCGAGTTAAGCAGACATACTTCGAGAGCTTAATTAACGCATCACCTTACAAGCGGGTTAAGCGAGTGCATCTCATCATCGAGTGTCTAATTAATAAGTTGTGGGATGAGGTGGTCGTAAGATAGATAGAAGCCAGCGGGCATACAGTAAAACAGAGAAAAGAAACTAATAACGACAGAAGTTTGACAATAAATTGGATGGAATAGTGTAGGCGTAGGCCATTTGTATGTTGGTCCCCCAACAACTTATAAGCTTTTGAATTCAAGAATCTCTTTTTCTGACTTATAAATACGATAACATCATGTCATTTGTGGTCTATAAACCATCGTACCCAGTTAAGAGAGAGAGAGCTATAAGTTTTATTTTTAGCTTTTTCCAAAGGAGACAAAACAGAAGAGGAAATTATCATACACCGAGAGAACGATGCTTCGTGAAGTGGGCTCCCCTGTCCTTCTCAGGATACAGGCGCTCACGCCCACTCCTCGCATTATATAATTATATTTCATTGCCACCAATTTTATATATGATACTGTCAAATTTTATGATCCTCTCGTCTTAATGGAATTAGCACCGAGCAATGGAAGCCATGAATACGACATCATTCGTTGGTTTGAGGACATCTCGGAAAACGCTGCGGCTGTTCAGACAGAGACACTTCGCCGGATTCTTGAACTTAACTGTGGCGTTGAATACCTCAAGAAATGGTTAGGGGATATTAAAATCAAAGACATTGATTCATGTGCCTTAGAGTCTCTCTACACTTCCATGGTGCCTCTTGCCTCCCATGCAGATTTGGAGCCTTACATTTCTAGAATTGCAGATGGGGATACGGCTCCTCTACTCACCCAACAACCTTTAACCACTCTCTCCTTGAGGTACAATGAACTATTCCTTGAAGCTCACTTTTCCTTTCGCACGACTTCTCCCTCTCTCTCTCTCTCTCTCTCTAGTCTCCCCTCTTAGACATGTTTGTACGGCAAGCTTATCAGTTTGGAATAACATGTGAAGGAATCAGAATCTAGGACATGGGATGTGGGATGTGGGATGTGGGTGACTCTTCTATTATCTTCACTCTTATTATGATTCTTATTGTACATCAAGTTCTGTAGGTACTAAAGAACCTTAGCAAATAAGAACTATCAACAACAGCCTTTCATCTTGATGGTAGCCTTTGTTTCCATCACGTGGGTTTTGATTTTTGACTGATTTCCACTTTCTTCATGATTCCTCTCACTGACATGTTTCTGAAGCTCTGGAACAACCGATGGTAGACAGAAGTACGTTCCGTTCACTCGCCATAGCTCCCAAACTACTCTTCAGATATTTACTTTAGCAGCAGCTTACAGATCAAGGTACTTCACCATTTGAGCATCTCTTTTTCTCTCTCTTTCTCTACTAGATTATGCTTGGAAGCTTTAGACAATTTCTGCATCTTTTTCACAGTAAGCTCGTTTATCTTTTCATGGGTTGATCGGACATGTGAATGCTATTTGCTCACATCTCTCTCTCTCTGTTATTGATATATGATAATAATAATAGGGTTTATCCAACGAGGGAAGGAGGGAAGATCCTTGAGTTCATATATAGCAGCAAGCAATTTAAAACAAAAGGGGGCCTGGCGGTTGGAACAGCCACAACCCATTATTACGCAAGTGAAGAGTTCAAGACGAAGCAGCAGAAGACTAAGGCATTCACTTGTAGCCCTCAGGAGGTTATTTCTGGTGGAGATTACAAGCAGTCCACTTATTGCCATCTGCTCCTAGGTCTCTTTTTCTCTGATCAAGTAGAGTTTATAGCCTCCACCTTTGCTTATAGCATAGTGCAAGCCCTTTCGTCCCTTGAAGAGCTGTGGAAGGACTTACGTGACGACATTAAAGAAGGAACTCTAAATTCTAGAATAACCGTGCCCAAGATGAGGGAAGCTGTGTTGGATATCATGTCTCCAAAACCATGTTTATCTTCTCGGATTGATGAAATCTGCGAGCACCTGGAAAATCTAGACTGGCAGGGTCTGATTCCTAAGCTGTGGCCAAATGCTAAGTATGTGTACTCTATAATGACAGGGACCATGCAACCTTACTTGAAGAAACTAAGGCATTATGCTGGGGGTTTGCCTCTAGTTAGTGCAGACTACGGATCTACTGAAAGTTGGATAGGGGCTAATGTGGATCCTTGGTTACCTCCTGAGAAAGTTACTTTTGCTGTAATCCCTACATTTTCTTATTTTGAGTTCATGCCACTATACATTTCGATACAGCAATACATTGATGACTTCGTAGAAGATGAGCCGGTTCCACTCTCAAAGGTGAGGGTTGGACAAGAATATGAAATTATCTTGACCACTTTTACCGGTAAGTTGCAAATTTTTATGTTTCCAAATGCATGGTTTTGATCAATACGAAATATAAAGTGTCCATGTTTCAGTTTATGCTTAAATACTCAACCGAGTCCTTTTCCGCGTCTTGTTTATATATTTGATCTACACCAAATCTTCTGTGCTTACAAGAGTGTTTCAACTCTGATCTGCTCAATTTTATCTACACATTTTTATAGATCCACATAAATGCTATTTGATTCCACCTTAACTTATTATTTCATATTATAATTACACGACTGTAAAAAGCTGACACAAATGTGGACTGTCTACTTATCTACAATCCACATGCCAACAAAATGCTCATGTCTTTGGAGTAACTTGGTTCTTTTGAAGAAATTGAACTCACCTACAAGGTAGAGTCACACTTCTACCAAATCCAGAACTTCAAGATAATGAATTTTTACTATTGAATTTTGCTGCTTGACTTTGTTTCTTATAGCATGAAATTGACATCTTTTGCTTATTCATAAATTTAATTAGTTATGCTCACTCCTTCACGTGATCTGTAATCTGATAATTTATCAACCTTGATTTTGGTATTTAACTCTAACATTACTTCCAAACATTTGCATATGGGAGTCAATTGAGACCCACTTTTAAATTTTCTTTGACCGTAGGCGTCTCTTTCCACTTGTGAAATTTCATTTCAGGGCTTTATAGATACAGGCTAGGTGATGTAGTGGAAGTGGTTGGTTTCCACAACGGAACCCCCAAATTGAGCTATATAGGGAGGAGAAAGTTAATATTAACTGTGAACATTGACAAGAACACGGAGAGAGACCTTCAACTTGTGGTGGAGAGGGGGTCTGAAGTACTAGGCAGGGCCAGAGCAGAGCTAGTGGACTTTACGAGCCATGCGAACGTGACAAGCCAACCTGGTCACTATGTTATCTATTGGGAAATTAAAGGAGAAGTTGAGGAGGGTATTCTAGCAGAGTGTTGCACAGAAATGGACGCATCTTTTGTCGATCATGGCTATGTGGTGTCGAGGAGATCCAACTCAATTGGACCTCTGGAGCTTTGTATTGTGGAGAAAGGGACGTTCAAGAAGATCTTGGATCACTTCATTGGCAATGGTGCGGCTCTGAGCCAGTTCAAGACACCAAGGTGCACCAACGACCAAGTCCTCTTAAGAATTCTCAACGTTTGCACCATTAAACGGTTCTACAGCACTGCTTATGGGTAGAAACTCAACTCAGAAATAAAAATTGAGAATGTTTGCTTTGATGGTTAGTTATGACAAGAGACTGCTTAGGACCCGAGCTTTAAGATTCAAATTAAGATTACCATATGGAATCAAATTTGGCTTTTCTTGTTCTTCGGAATATTTATTCTAATGCTTAATTTTTTCTCTTTAATAATTATTCCTCTCAATTATTCATGATACTTAGCCATCCATATTTGTGGACTGTATGGATTTCAGATCCTTTGTCCAGCTTTACTATGTCTCATGAAATTTCAGTCATTTATTTTGTGGGACTTACGCGAGCTTCATGTAAGACCTACATAAATAAATGACTGAAATTTATTGGATACAATAAGATACCGTAATATTCAGAGAATTTGGGCTCTATTGTATAATGCTGGTGTTCAAATTGAAGAAAGTAATAATTTGTCAGTTAGATTGTCAATCGTTAAGTTGAAAGATTGTCATACCAAACCAGTAGCGACAGCTGGTCAAATACGTGAGGATAATTGACATTTTCACTTTTTAGTCCACCTAGTCAAGCCCTTGCGGTATCAGAGATGTCCGCTGGAGTTGCACACTTTCTGACATGATTTGCTAAATGGGTCCAAACAACCTGTTAGTTTGACTTTGAAACTTGACTGATGAGCTGTGTAACACATGACCATCGGCGAGATACAAACTGTCTTTGTTGAGATTTGTGACCCATCCCACTCTGAGAAATCAGAATTAGAGCACCTGACCGTATTGCCACCGTCAAACCAAACGGGTACTCCCTCGTTATATTAAATTTTGACGTCAGAAGATATGCAACGGCCATGTGATGCAGCCAATCTCTCCTCTGCTGGTGCCAAGTCAGTACGAACGATCTACAAAGCAATAATGAGCCAAACATATGACTAATTCTTTAAATAGCTTGATTTTATGTTATTTATTTTTAAATAAATTGAACTATTAACAAATAATTAGGAGATCTTGTTTTCTTTTTAGATAAATCTACAAATATTTGTAACAAATGGGTGTTAAAAGCTAATCTAGACATTTGCATTATAAAAAGAAGTATCTCCATTATCAACCTTAAAAACTATAGCCACCACTTTAATGTATTCATTTTTACTGGAACTAATTACCAGTTTTTGAGAGTGAAAATGGGAATCATCTTTATTTTTCATAACCTTTAAGATTTAGGATAAATATAGTTTTGAAATTCTTTGAAAAGGATAAATCACTATAGTAAAAGTTGCTTAAAGCAATGAATTAAGGGGAAAATAAAAATAAATATATTAAAACTCTTTTCTTATTTTTATAAGATGTGGATGAACTTTGGATTAGATGCACAATTTTAATGAACTTGTTTATCCAAAATTTCTATTTTTGTTGATGACATCTAGTTTTCTATTAGGATTTCACTTTTTCTTTAACTTTCCTAAAACTTTGGAATTCAAAGTGGTGAATGATGACCATTGAATAAGTGTCTTCTACTAAGTTGAGTCTTAGTCACCCAATTACATTTGAAATTAAGTGTGAATTATAGATGATTGTCTAGTGAATCCATTCCTTCTTTCTTAACTTATTGACGTATGCTAGACATAAAATATTTTTAGCACTATTTTATGGCATATTACTTATATTTTGGATGAATTTCAAGGATTTGATACCTAATTTAAGAAGTAATGTCATTCCAAGTCTTATTTATGTCTACACATAGAAAATTAGTAAAATTAATGAAAGAATTAGATTACACTGAAGCAATTTTAGAAGAATTGAGGAAGGATCATAGAATATGACACCTTATATGTTGCTATATTAAGGGTTATACTCAAAAGTGGTCGCTTTTGTTTCTATAGTGTACCTTGCACATCTCTGTGTTGCCTTATAGATGAAGAATATGGTATCCTAGATAGTCCTGAGTAAGTACCCATGTTGGCATTATTATTTTCGAAGAATCTTTTAAAAAACAAGACCTGCTACATAGACTTATATTTAGGGCCATATAGCTCATTAAAAGATAGGGTTTAAGGTTTTAAAGAAAATAGGAGACAGAAAAGAAAGAGTTCTTTGACCGAGAAACACTTTGAAATCTTTTTCAAGTTATTATGCATTAGTTTTGATTAAGAATATGTCATTTTTGGGAGGAAGATTTTAATAGCAAAGCTAGCTACATACATAAAGCTAATGCAGAGTTCCTAAGCAGACATTTTCAAAATAGCAGAGATATGAATTGCTTAAGCAGTAAGAGATTGTTTTCTTTCCTTAATATAGTTAGGGCTATAGGCTACAAGGATCCTCTCATTATGATGCATCATAGTTGGTAAGTAAGCTTTAATTGTTGTAGATCGACTATATTTTTTACAATTGTGTTCCTTTTTTTCCCCCAAAAGACCAATGATTAGTGGATTTACTATCAACAAGTAATTCTAAACAACTTCTTGCTAGTTAGGTTGTTTAAACCCCTCACATTCTAAGCAAGATATACACGGTAGGCCAGGAGGGAGTCTTCCTCCTTTTGGATTTTTTCCTCCCTAATCTCATTAACACTAGCATAAAGTGCTCTAGCATGTTCAAGATTTTAGGAGCATGACATAGTACAATACTTTGCTTTAGAGCTTCGTTTGTCTTCTCTATAAATATTAAGTCCATTTGTTCTATTTCCCATATTTCCTTATTAGATTGAATGAGCTTTAATTCTTTATAAGAATTCCTTGTTTATGTATATAGACTCATTATTGTCTTTACTATAATTAGATCCCAATTGCTTTTCTCTTTCCTTAGCCTCATCTTTTTATGGCCCCCTTCCTCTCAGAGTCTCTTAGTTGGCCTCCTTTCATGATTAGCTTTTGTTTGGGGTCTCCATTGGTAAGTAATTGAGATTGTAAAAATTGTCAAGCTTCCACTAAAGTTTAATCTTTTAAGGTTTTAGAAACCTCTTTACTCATTTCAAATTAAATATAATTCCTAACATAACCAATTATGCTTAATATTGTAATGTTTCGACAATGGAGCTTGCTAAGTAACTAAGGCTAGTTGTACTCCAATACTTCAAGGGATTTTTGTAAAAATTCGTAAGTTTGCTCCTATATATCTTTGTGTCAAGCTTCCAATGATGAGGTATGATGGGTTTCCCATAACAATGCCATGGACCTAGCTTGAGTACCTTACTTGCATTTTTCTCCAAGCTAAAAGGAGATAGGAAGAAGTCCTCTTGGTTAATGAGGACTCCATCTAATCTAAGCTTAATCCACTTCCTTTTCCCTACGACTTCATTGAGAGGAAAAAAGGCCTTTTTTCTACAAAGTATCCAACTAGAGTGCTTAGCTCCTTTGAGGCTCTAGTCTAGAGTACATCTACTAAAGGGAAGATGATGCCAGCTTTGACATGTAAAGGTTAAGGTATAAAAGGAGATCTTGGTATTAGGGCTATTAGCTCCTACCACCTATGACCAGGTCTTTTTACTAAAGGTTTAGTTTGAAGTGGTCTAAGCTAAGGGATTAGTTACATAAAAGGGTGATTGAGACAAAGGTTAATGAAGCAATAATGGGAGATTAGGGTTAGGGTGTTCAAGAGAGGAAGCTTTTTTTAAGGCATGTTTGGAATTCGAAGAAGAAGGGCAAAAGTGTTCTCTTAGAATGTTTGTATGCCCAACATCTGAACTGGGATTTTATCTTAACTAAAACAGGAAAAGACTAGTATTTTAGGAGAGGAAATTTTGAAAAACCATTTCTAAAAATAGTAACTAAAGTAGATAAAGGAAAATGAAATAACTAAAGACTAAAATGCCCTTAAAGAGTGCAAGTTGGGGGGGTTTCGATTACCGACAAAGGAGAAAAGCAGTGAAGGAAGCAACTATCCAAGTGAGGAAAGAAGCAAGGATATAAGAGAAGAAGGAAGGATAGGGAAGAGAGTAAAGACAAATGGCCAAAAGTTAAGGATATTGAAAGGTAAAGGTGTCATAGTTAGGACAAGGTGAGGGAATAGAGAATGAGGAGAGTTTGCTTGATCTACGAGCTATTTCTCACTCTACCTCAAATATAATTTGATTCAATCTCCTATAGATATCCTATTTAGTTATTCATTCTTTTTTTTATTACACTATACTCCACACTTACATATTTGTGTAATATTGATTATTGTTTCTATATATCTTAATTGTGTTTTTCTTAATATATCAAACTATGGAGCGAATTGGGGATCACCTAGACCACCTAAGAGACTCATACAACCACCTCTGTGCAAGATGCTTAGAGTAAACACCACCGCCTCTTCTTCACACACCACTACCTTAAGGGCCCATGTTTCGAAGAGGCGGCAAATGCCAAAGTTTTGTCCCTATTGCCACCACCACCTCTAGTAGAGTCACAAGCTCCAATAGATACTTAACAATAGTCAAATCATTTACTACTTTATTTTGAGATGGAGGATTAATAGAAGAGATATCAAGCCTTCTATATCAAATAGCTTAAGGCGCCTCAATTCATCGATTAAGATGTCTTTAGACAGGAGAATCTCATTGATGGGGTGTATAAGATAATTTCTTTTACTAGTTGGTCTAACATCTGTAACTACTATGACTTAGTCTATAGAGCTCACCCTAGAGTTCATGTACATATTAGACAACATGAGGACATTATAGGCAGACGAATGAATCCTCAAGTTTAGATTAGCATGGTTTGTGAGATTTTCAAAAGTCATGAGGGAGTGTGGGTATAGACAAAGCCAAGGTGACCACACTCTTTTCATTAAACATAAAGTTGCAAAGGAAGTTACTACTCTTCTAGTTTTTATAGATGGCATTATAGTGATTGGAAATGATAAGAGAGGAGCATGAATTGAAGTGAACACAAGTAAAAGAGTTTAAGACAAAGGAATTGGGGAAGCTAAAGTACTTCCTCGATATTAAAGTGGCATATTCCACACAAGAGATTTTCATATCTCAACAAAAGTACGTTATTGATTTATTAGCAGAAACAGGGAAGGTTAGGAGTAAACTAGTCTCTATGCTTATAGATCCAAACCATAAGTTAGGAGAAGCTAAAGAATAACCAAATATTGATAAAAGAATGTATCAAAGATTGGTTGGTAGACTCATATATCTTGCTCACACTTGGCTAGACATAGCATACTCGGTGAGCGTAATCAGTCAAATCATGCTTGATCTAAGAGAACCTTATCTTTAGGTTGCTTAAAGAGTGCTACATTAGTTGAAAAGCAATTCGGGGAAAGGAATTTTGTTCAAGAAAAACAATAATCTTGCTTTAGAAGCCTATACCGACACTGACTATGCATGTTCTCTAGTGGATAGAAGATCTACTATATAGTACTGCACTTTTCTTGGAGGTAATTTGGTAACATGGAGGAGCAAGAAGCAGAATGTGGTGGCAAGGTCATCTGCATAATTGGAATTTAGGGCTATTGCTTAAGGATTATATGAACTACTATAGCTAAAGATTATTTTAGACGATTTGAAAGTCAAATGGGACTGCCCTATGAAACTTTATTGTGACAATAAGTAGCCATCAATATTGCTCATAATCTTATACAACATGATAGGACAAAGCATATTGAAATTGATAGACATTTCATTAAAGAAAAATTGAAACAAAGGTAAGTATATATGTCTTACATTCCATCAGAACATCAAGTAACTAATATTCTAACGAAGGGTTAAATAGTTCGAGTTTTCATGATCTTATAGTCGAGTTGAGAATGGTAGACATCTATTCCTCAACTTGAGAGGGAGTGTTGAGATATACATTAGCTGTAAATATATTAGAAGAATAAGCTTGAAATCCCTTAATTTAAGAGATATTATAAGATAGTCTATCTAATCTAGTTTTATATTTTATCTCTTGTAATTTCCTATATAATATTGTACACTATCTATTCAAAGAAGTATTCATTCAAGTATTCATTTCCATAAAAAGCTTAAGTAGTTCCCAACTTTCACATAACCTGCCAAGGAGAAGGGGACTAATGAACAGTCCACACATGCCCAATTCAAACATAATACCAAAGGTTGATAACTTAATAAAGCTAGCTAGGGATGGCAATTGTACCCAAACCCGATGGGTATCCGATAAAATTACCCGAACGGGGGCGGGTATGGGGAGCAAATTTTTACCCGTAGGGCGGGTATGGGGGGTTAATAGAAATACCCGTCGGGTATCGGGGCGGGTATGGGGATACCACCCCCATACCCGTTTACCCGTT
>JAOSBP010000206.1:20579512-20595778 GCA_027563825.1 Erythroxylum mucronatum
TTGAAAGTTAGTTTCTTTACATATAGTTAACATAATACGATAAAAGTGGCAGCAATCTAAATTTTTTAGTCATGTGTATATCAGGTATGCAAGTATTATGGTATTTCTTTTATTACATGATAATTGTCCTTTTGTGTTAGACCCCGAACCTTTCTTGAAAGTTAGGACTACGAAATGAGAAATTGTTGGGGATTGTTCATGTATAAAGAAAAGGAGAATTTATGAAATTGAAAAGAAATAAAAAAGATAGTTTAGTTACACGATGGGTTGCATGAGAAATTTGGGAGTTAAAAGCTGGAAAATGTAAGTTCATTGAGCATGCTTTGGTGTTTTATCCATAATTGTTGCTCTAGTTATCCAAATGAGATGGTTTTTGATTTGGGGTAAACTAAAGAGATAAGGCTACAAATGAAATCAAGTTCTAATTCAATCTCTAAGAAAGTCAATGTTTGGATGGAAGTTAAGTACATAATATTGTTTTAGTATAAGAACGGTCCAAAATGTTTAAAGTATAACTCTTAGACTATGGAACTAAATTGAATGATTTTGGTGTCATTATAAAAGTGAGACAATGAGGAACATTTGTCTAGAAGGAAGTTTTATCAAATTTCTTCAATTTCATGATTAGAAAATGCCTTGATTTTGGAAAGAGTTAGGCAAGAATTTAAATGAATTTTGAAATCTTAATAGAGTATTTTTTTGGAATTAATTATCATGTTAATGGGAGTTAATTAACATGTTAATTTGAGTAAGACCATATGACATGGATTAAATTGAATTAAGGTGGTAAATTACATGAAGGGCAAAATTGGAAGACAACTTAAACTTATAAGGTTATAAGGCTTATAAGGAGGGGCAAATAGGTCATTGCTCATTCACTAAGGGCATTATGGTAACAAGACATGTGGGTTGGCTTATTAGAAGAAGAGAGGCACGAAAATTATAAGAAAAAGAAAAAAGAAGAGAGGGAAAAGAGAGAGATGTCGTGATGAACAGGAGAAAAAGAAGAAGAAGATGCTAGGGTTAGATTTTTCATGGATTTCAAGAGAGATTTTGATGGTTATTCATGAAGGAAAAAGATAGAAGAAGATGAGGGCTTCCATTAGAGCCAAGCAACTCCTCATTTGGTGAAGGATTAAGGTAAGAGGATTTGTGTTTTGTTGAGTTTGTGAAAGGGGTTTGGGTTAGATATCTTAAGAAATACATGGGTTTGTGAATTCTAAAGTCAATTTGGTGATATTATGTTATGGGTTTCTTAATTGTAAATGTTATTGATTTGGGGATTTTGTTCATGTGGAGGAAAATCCAAGAGGAAGTAAGAGGAGCAAGGGGGAAGCAATTTGAGCAAGGTTTACAAGCAAGGATTTCAAGGTGGGTTTCATGCTTATAGTTTGAATAATGAGCCATTAATATGCTTTCAAAATCAAGAAGATAAAATGATTTCAAGTTCATTGTATTTGAATGATTTAAGAAATTGCTACAATTGTTGCATTTATTGCCTTTGAATGGTTTGAGAAATTGGTATGTGAATTTTGGTTGATGAATTGTGAATTAGTATGCCAATGCTGTTGATGAATTTGAATTGCTACATGAAAGTGTTTTTCAAAAATGGCATGATCATAAAGAACAAGTTTCCAAAATCTTGTCATTTGGACAATCCATTTTCAAGTCATGAATTACATGATAAGTGGGTTTGTGGTAGTCCCTCAAGAACTGTCACGTGCACGTTGACCCAAGAATAGGCTTCTTCCGCCTGCCCGCTAGTGGCACGGAGCTCCTTCAAGGACTCCCTCAATTTACGACTACACAGGACCATTATATGGGAATGTGTAGTGCGTCATGAATATGGACTTACCCAAACCATTATGATGTACTTATATGATTTGTGACAAGTTTTGATGCATTCATGATTTATGAATAAGTTGAAAAGTGCATAAACTGTGTTGTTTGTGATTTTGATCACTTGACAAGAATTTTGAGAAAAGTGAGTTTTATGATTCAATAAGCATTTTTATAACAATGGACTTTTTGAATAGTTTTGCTTGTTATTTGTTATAAGCATGTTACCCACGAGCTTTCGAGCTCACCCCCTCTCTGTCCCCATCTCCAGGTATTGAGCAAGAGATCAAGTGAAAGTGAATCAAGGCATAAATCCAGATTTGCATGTTTTGTTTGGTTTTGAAATAATTGATGTAAAACAAGGCTTTAAATGTATTTTGAGAAATTTTGGGTTTTGCGTGTTTTGTATATTGTATTTGATATGGAGATTGTATTGGGGCTTGGAAATGCCATTGAAGTTTGTAAAATCTTAATTTATGATGTTAACGAAATATGGATATGTGTATGGATTTGAAATATGAATTATGTATGGAGGATTGTCAAATTGGAATATGAATTGTGTATGATGATGTGGGCTGAAATTAGATATAATTGAAGAAGCGATCCATGTGAGTTGATGAACTTTGCATATGAATCGATATATATATATATATATAAGTGAGGCAATATGGACAAGAAAGATACGAAGGTTATGATGATAATCATGAGATGTTGTTGAATAAATTGAAGTTGATGAATTGATGAACTCCAAGTGGTATTTGAATGGATAAGAATGATGTTGTAATTGAGAAAGTAAAATTTGGAAGGTTTTGCAAGTTTTAACAGGGATAAGATTTGTGTTCTAACTCAAAGAAAATCTGGAATAATTTAGGTCTAATTAGCCAAAATGTTCTGCATGAAAGTTGTAGTTCATCCTTTTAGCTTTCCGACGCTATAAAGATTGTAATTTTTGGGCATCGGAATGAAGAGATATGATTATTACAAGTTATGATGTTGCATAGGATCTGTGTATGATGACAACTATGATATATGATGAAAATTTGTGGTTTTGATGAATCAAATAAGACAAGATTTGAGAGTTTTATAAGATTAGTTTGGTGTTTGAATGTTTTAGAAGTGTTTTTGCATTAGAAGAAGTGAAGTTGGGAAGATCATGAGTGATTATGATGTTAGATTGGATGTAGGAAACATTGGAGAGGGTTTGGAGGGGTGTTGGGAACCCCCATGTCCGTTTTACGGACTTTAGGTCCATTTAACAAACTTTTATGGGTCAAAAAGGACCCTTTTCTTTGTCCATGTCTGTTTAACAGACATGGATGTCCGTTTAACGGACCTTCTCGGGTGAAATGGTGCAGTTTGGTCGATCTATGTCTGTTTAACGGACATTCAAGGAAAAAGTATGATTTTGACCCTTTTAGAGGTAGAATCAGACATTGTGGTCTTCATGAAAGTTTTAGATCTCTAAGTCTTCTTTCAAATGGTCTAAAAATGAAAGCAATCTGAAATTTATAGAAAAATTTATGATAATCATGCCAAGACATGTTACTGCATGATTGAGGGTTTGAACATGCTGGACTCTTTCGATCATAACTCCCTTATCCGACTTCCAAATGAGACAATTCTTAAAGTTGGATTTCTAAGTCATGTATCTACCTCTACATGAAAATTTGTATCATTTGGATTTGAAATACGAAAGTTTGCATCAAAGTAAGTGAGAGGTCGGATAAGAGAGCATGTTTGGGGTATGAGCACACTTAGGCTTTTTAAGCATATCTTGAGTTGTAAAACTCCGATTGAGGTGATTCTTGATTCAAAACAAACTAGAGACATAGAGCCATGATTTTTCTGAAGAAGTCTAATTGAAATTATGGTTTTAAGATTTCCAAATTCTGGTCATAAATAGGAGAAATGAGTTTGAGCATGGTGATCGATATGTATGGGCACACCATTGAACAAATTGTGAGTGAATTTTTGGAATGTTATGAAAACAAAGATGAATTTGTAATGTCTAATAAGGGTTCAATGAAAAAAAACCCTTCAAGGTAATAGGCACGCTTTCATGTTTTCACAAGAAGGTTAGGTTCCGGGAATGGGATCCAACATTTGTGGTATCAGAGCGCCAGAATTGAGATCTTACATGGGCGTTTTTGAATTACGTGTCAAGGTACAAGCATGGTGAACATGTCTTAGCATGTAGTAGCTACTAATTCCTAGTTTGAGTCGCATGTGTAAGAGTCACACGTAAGAGCAATTGTTAAGAGTTTAAGCTAATCGAATTAGTGAGCAAAATGATATTCTTTCATTGGATAAATGGAAATGAGAAATAGTATATGGGTAAAGATGAGAGGTAATGATTCAAGGTATTTTATGGTGGGGGATGCATTGTGTGGCATTATGGTGGTATATCCCCTAATGTGATATAGATGTAAATGTATGATCATGGATTATTTAAGGAAGATAAGGATACAAGTAGAAATGATGAGATTAAAGAGAACAAGTAGAATGTAATGAGAACATAAATTGTTATGATCTTAAAAAGATGAAATTAGAACCAACGTGGTTGTTTGATTAAGGTGACAAGGCTTATGATCGACCATAACAATGTGTTAGTGGAATTGAGATCAGAATTTTTATGATGATTATACATCTATAGGTTTGAATCAATCGCGAATATACATATGTAAGATGTAATGTGAAGGATAATGGGAAGATGAGATGAGTGATAGTGATATTTGTACAAGTCCAAGAAGGTTAAATTGATTGTTATTGTGAGTATCTATATGATGATCCATCATCATACACAAGTGAGTATATTAAGCACGTAGGTAATATATGTGTGGAGATGATAGAGGAAGAAACCTATGACTTATTGAATATTTGTTAGTCATAGTTCCCATTGTGTAAAGTCTGAGGGGAACTAGAGTAACATATAAAGGTGCTTATAATGATAATGCAGGGATAGATTGAGATTTGAAAATGTTATAATAAGGAATAAATTCGAAGATCAAGAAAAGAATATGGCCTAGGATTAATGGAGAACAAAGTACCAAGTATGTGAAATATGAATTTGTAAGTGAACAAAATGGGATGAAATTGATGATGCCACCCAAGCATATGCGACAATAAGTATGTTCATTACTCTATTGAGTTTTGAGTGATTTGAACATTATGACCTTATGAGGACAAGAGAAATTAGTCTTCTCGAGATATATATATATATATATATAAAAAGAGAGGTTGATGATGTGACGATGATAGCAGGTGATTGCTAAAGATTTGTATGAACCGTATAGATGATAGTAGCAAGAAACTCTCTTGTGAAGAAGAATTTTTCTGAGTTAGATTAAGCAGATCAGATAGTTTATGTTAAGAGTGATCGATGAAAGAACTGATCAGAAAGGAGTATGTAATGATTCGAAAGTGAGTGCACTCCCTAACAGAGACTCAAGTAAGAGGGGTAGAATATGTTATTGAAAAGTATGTATTTTGTTTGATGTAAAGGATTACATGAGTGGATTTCTGAATTTGAGGAGACATTTATTGCTAATATAAGGAGTATATAGGTTCACGTTATATTCTATGTAAGTATGTTCGGGAAATACAAATCTGCCTTGATGAATGTAGTACAAGCACAAGAAGCTAAATCTACAAATAAATTGCAATGTGTGGGAAAATTTGTATGAATGAGTAAACACGAGAATAAGCCCGAGTGACATCTGAGGAAAGTCAAGGAATGAAGAAAATCCTTCGAGACAGGAAGTTAATTGGGAAATTGAAAAGAAAGTGAGACAATGCACCTCATTAAGGAATCAGTCATTTAAGGAATCACAAGGGCTAATTAGGAGACACATGGAATTTGATAATGATTGTTTGAGTTAACAAATGCCCGATAGCACTATAGTATTGGAGACTAAAGTGATCCAAGATTTGATGATGTACAAAAGGTATTCGAAGAATTGAGAGGAATAGTTTGAATACATGAAGAAAAATGTGTAAAGCGTATGAGTAATGTAAGCAAAGAGAATTTTGAAAGAACCATTCTGATGTAAACTATATCATATAGATTTGGAGATTCTATAGTATGCACTGATGTTGTATAAGAGATCTGGCTAAGATTCAATGTAGCATAATGAAGTGATTTCATATGTTTGAAGACAACTAAAGCCCTATGAGTTGATGATTTGATACATGATTTAGAGCTGCTACCCCAATGACTGTTTTAAAGTTTGGAGACAGTATATGTAAAGGAACATCTTGGATGTACATATGCAAGTACAGATCGTAAAAGTTTAAGGCAATCACTGAATTGAGAGAATTAAATATGAGACTCAGGAGATTGATATAAATACCGAAAGTCTATGATTGCACAAGTGAGATATTCCAAGTAAGGCTAAGCGTTATATCAGATACATTAAGCATAAATTCGATATTATGGTTACTAGAACTAGAGAAAAAAGAATCATGTGGGGCTTGGTATATCCCAAATTGAAGATTTAAAAGATTGTGAATCTTATTGATAGATTGAAAACAGATCTGAATTTTGAGTTCGAATAGGAAGAATGATACATGGTGAATGAAATAAGAAGTAGGTGAAATCAACAAAGATGATTGAGCAAAGGGATTGCTAGAAAAGTACAAATGGTAACATAAGTTATGCATCTTAGTAGGAATACATCAAAAGATCTTTTAGTGACTAAGAATGTCAAAGCAAGCAAGTGAAGGTTGGAATTGATGGTCTTAACTATCAAGAATAAGCTTAAGGCATATAGTTTGAAGTTCATAGGACATGAGATCCAAGTATACTTCTATTTGACTTTAAGTACGACAATCACAGTCCTAGTGAGTTCAGTTAAATATTGTATGAGGAGTTAGATGATAGAAAGAGTCATTGCTTTTGTGTTGTGATGAGTAAGGCCTACACGTCGTTAAAGTCTAGAATGGGAGATGTTATGGACAGGTGAAATGGATGAATGATAAGAATTAAGTGAATTAAGAAAGATGAATGAATTAGAAGGATCAACATCAAGGGCATGAAATTTAGTAAGATTAGGCATGAGAGTTAAGTGTGTTAGCACACAGTCACTTAGCACCCTGATGTGAATCATCAAGCGTAAGATAAATTACCTCTGTGATACTCTCAGAGTTACATGTTTATACTCACATGAGTACATGTTTATGAGTACCACCATGTCAAGGTATGCTCAAGCTCGAACAAGCGTATGCTCAAGCCCGACATGAATAGGTCTATATGAAATAGTTATGAGTGTTACTACTGATGAAAGATGTCTCTCATTCGAAATGTAATTAGTCTGAAGTATATGGAAGAAACAGATAGGATAGTATGGTATCTAAACAACTCATGGAGGAATTGATTGAATCCATTAACCAAGGTCATTTGAAAGAAAGCATTTGAGTGATGGAGTAAAATGGAAAGATAAAGGAGTACAAGAGGAAGCAAAACCCCTGCCCCTAGATCAGTAAGGTATGAATTGCGAGGACGAAATTCTTTAAGGGGAGAAGGATTGTTGGACCCCCGAACCTTTCCATTAAATGAAAAATTGTTGGTGATTAATTATGTGTAAAGAAATGAAGAATTCTTTGATTTGAAATGAAGTATAAAAGATGGTCTAGGTACAAATAGGTTGCATGTGTTATGTTAGAAGTTAAAAGCTGGAAAATGTATACGTTCATTGAGTATGCTTCGATGTTTTAGCCATAACTTTTGCTCTAGTTATTCATATGAGATAATTCTTAATTTGGATTAAACTAGAGAGATAAGGTTACAAATTGTCTGATGAAATCAAGTTTTGATTCGGTCTCTAAGAATGACAATTTTCGGATGGAAGTTAAGCACAGAATAATGTTTCAGTATAAGGACAATCCGAACTGTTTAGTGTATAACTTTTGGACGATGGAACTAAATTGAATGATTTTGATGTCATTGGAAAATTGAGACAATGAGGTTTTCTAGAAGGAAGTGTTACCAAATTTCTTCAATTGCATGATTAGAATAAGGTTATGATTTTTGGAAAGGGTTAAACATGATTTAAATGAATTTTGAGGTCTTAATGGAGTATTCTGTGGAATTATTTGGCATGTTAATAGGAGTTAATTAGCATGTTAATTTGAATAAGACCATATGACATGGATTAAATTGAATTAAGGTGGTAAGATTGCATGAGGGGCAAAATGGGCAAGCCATTTGAGCTTTTAAGTTATAAGGCTTATAAGGAGGGGTATAAGGGTCATTACTCATTCATTAATGGCATTTTTGTAATTAGAGGTGTAGGTTGGCTTTTAAGGAAGAAGAGGAGCACGAAATTGGGTGAGAAAACATAAGAAAAGAGAGAAGAGAGGAGATTTCGGTGGAGAGAAAGAAAAAGGAAGAAGGAAGATGCTAGGTTTCGATTTTTTCAAGAGGGGTTTCCAAGTTGATTCAAGAAGGAAAAAGGAAGAGGAGCATGAGAGCTTCCATTCAAGCCAAGAAACACTTCATTTGGTGAAGGATCAAGGTAAGGGCATGTTTGATTTGTTGCATTTATGAAAAGGTTTTGGTTTAGATAGCTTAAAAAATGTATGGGTTTAAGTTTTCTAAGACCAATTTTAATGATTAAGTGTTATGGGTTGTCTAATTTGAATTTCTATTGATTAGGGATTTTTGCCATTGATGAAGGAGATAAAGAGAGGCAACAAGAGCAAGAGGGGATGCATTTTGAACAAGTATTGAGCAAGGAAATAAGGTGGGTTTCATGTTTATGATTTGAGTAATGAGCCATAATTGTTTCTTATCCGCTCATGCTTTATAAGAGTTAAATGAATTAACCCTACAGGGTAAGACACACATTTTTCATGTTTTCGAAGAGTGTGGAATGAAAAAAAATACTAATGAGTATTGAAGAAGATCACGTTTCATGTTTTCGCAAGCGTTGGATTCCGGACTCAAGTGGGATCCAACATTTGTGGTATCAAAGCAAGTGTTGAACTCTGGAAACAAGCGGGGTCCAACAGATGTATGAGTCCGTAAGAGTTGGGTTCCGAAATGGGACCTAACATAAATGATTTTTCTCGAAATTTGATTTCTAGAAAAAGTTTAGAACTCATATTTGTCGTTTTTGGTGTCTTATCGGTATTTCGATGATCATAATCATTTTTGGGTGATTCCTAAATTATTTTGATGATCATGAAATGACCTAGAGATGTTTGGAATGATGATTTGATGTTCTGAAAATTTTGGAAAATTATAGAAATTAATTTTGAATTAATTTTAATACAACAATGGATTTTCTAGTAAGACTAGAAAATTTGGCATATGTGGCAAAATTGAAGTTGTTTAATTTTAGACATCAAAAAATTATTTTAAGGTAAATTAATTATGAATTTAACTTCTGGAATTGGGAATTCATGTTGATTAGATTAATATTAATTCCAAATGAAATAACATACAATAGTAATTTTAGACATATTAGTAAAAGGAAGATAGTAGATCTAAGTGTTGGATTGAGCTTAGATCTAAGAGTTGGATTGGGCATTTCATGTTAGGATCCATAAGAGTCATAACCAAACTGACGTGTTTACATATATGCATTAGAGAATGCATGGTTAGGAGAATGTGTGGGCTTGCAGATGGATGATTATAGGTTTAGGCCAAATTTGATTGGGTAGTCCATATACCATCTAAGTTAGATGAGATCTTAGTCAAACCCCTCATTTAGAATATTAAAACTAACGTCTTCCTTTAATATGACAAGAACCAGAGTCCTTTTAAAGTTAAGGTTGTTGAGCAAACCTAAGCCCGCTTTACGTGAATATGTTCGAACCTTAGAAATAGGATTTTCATATTAATGGGTTGGTTTTAACTAGAAGTGTTGGTTTGTTGGGCAAGCTCAAGATCAAAGTGGACAGAGGCGAAGGGTAGTGTACATTAAATGTACACGTATCAAGAGTTGATAGCACAACGAGTGTGCACATATCAACAATTGATAGTACTAGATTCAATAGTTACATTGGAGATGCAATTGGTATGATCGATACCTATCAATTGAACTAATGTGGCTTATTGGGCAAAACCAAGGTCATTCTTAGGGATATTGGATATCGATCCACTAGAAGAATTTCTCTACGAGTTCTCTCGGATTTATATTGAAAGTTATGAATTTGTAAAAAATAGTGGGAGCCATAATGCATGTTATTAAAGTCTTCATGGACATGCATTTAAGTACATTTTAATTTTTCTCTCTTTGACAAAAGGTTGTTATTTTTCGAGTCAACACCATGAGTACTAGTGTGAATATAAGATCATTAATGGAAGCTCACAAGTTGATTGGACCAAACTTCCTTGATTTGCCCAGGAACTTGAGAATAGTTCTCAAGTTTGAGAAGCTTAGTTATGTCTTGGAAGAACTACTTCTTGATCCCCCTGCTGCTGATGTTTCTGATGATGATCAGAGGGTATATAGGAAGTATCTTGATGATAGCGAGATGACTAGTTGTATTATGCTAGCCACTATGTCACTGGAGTTGCAAAAGCAGCATGAGGCTATGGATGCTCATACCATAGTCTATCATCTTAGGGAGCTCTTTGATAAGTAAGCAAGGTTTGTTTGAGACTTCGTGATTACTCTTCCGCTCTAAGATGGTTGAGCGGACATCTTAAATATAGTACGCACTGAAGATGAATGACTACATCAAGCGGTTGGCCTCCTTGGGTTTTCTTTTGGATCATGAATTAAGTATTGACTTAATTCTGACGGGTTTAACTGATAGTTACTCACAATTTATGCTTAACTATCGGATGAACAATATATCCAAAACAATTCCCGAGCTGGTCAACATGCTGAAGGCAGTTGAGCCATCTATTCGCAAGGACAAGGTTGGGATGCTGGTGGACTCTTCTGGTTCAAAGAAAAAAAGTCAAAAGAAGAGAAGTCTACAGGGCCTAAGGGAGGTGTCAAGAAAATAAGGAACGAAGGAGATCGTCAAAAAGATTAAAGAAATAGGGTTGCAACTTTTATTGGCATTGTTGGACTTGCTGTTTCTTTTGTAATCTTTGTTGTTCTTCTGCTCAGGTGGTGACAATCTTTATGTATTTTCCTTTATTTCCACCCTTCTTTCCCTTGATCCGTGTTGAATCTATGAACTTTACAATGATAGATTCTTTACTAGTCATGGAAAATTCCTTATGGAAAAGTTTAGTTCAAAGCTGGTAAAGCTAAAGTCAATGATATTGTTGATGGAGCAATTAAAATACTTATAGTCGCGATAATTTGCACTACAAAATCAAAATTTTTGCTTCATTTAATTGGTAACCAATATTTTTATATTATAGGTCATTGTTGTAGTAGTTGCAGTTCTGGAAGGACTTCCATTATTCATGACCTTAATATAAGTTTATATATTAGAAATAACCCTAATTATTTGGGTATGTGCAATTCAAACATGCTATGATTTTGGTACACTTCTTTAATCTGTAGTTATTTATTAAGATAAGGTTGAGACATGTCAACTCATAGCCCTTCTTTACTTGTAGATCATTCAATTTTTCCCCCTTCTAGTTCATTACTTTGGCGTTTAATGTCTTAGGCCTTCTTATACTTTGTTGTGTAGTCTTGCTTATGCAATGAGGAAAATGATGACAGACAAGGCCTTGGTATGTAGAAAACTGTTTTATTTTTGTGTTTGTCGATGATAAAATTTGTTTGCATGATATTAGTTAAAATTTAGGTGTGCCAACATTTTGCTTGTGAAACCATGGGGTTTGCCACAATTATTTGTAGTAACAAGACTGGAACCTTAACCTTGAATCAGGTATTTACTATTTATCTTCTTTCTATACTTTCGATCTTCTTTCAAAGTGTTACAGTACTTGAGAGGTTGTACAAGATGAGGCAATGGACAAAATTGACTATAATATCCAAATACACCAAATGTGTGCAGTCAACATAATGCCATAAGATTTATATAGTTTAAATATTTTTAACCTATATCCACATATTAAAGATACTTGCTTGAAAGTCAAATTGTTAAAAGTACTTGTAACATTGAATTCCAAAATGGAAAAGCTACTTCTTTTGGCTTGTGGTAATTATTGAAAACTTTCTCTTGGGAAACTAAAAGTTGCTCTTAATTGTGAGCATCTTGATGACAACTTGGTAGACAACTCGAAGAATTCTACGTAGGTGCTTTCAGACTTGGTTAAGTTGAGAGAATATTGATGATGTGATTTTACAATTGCAATTCTATAAAAGGATAGGATTTCATAAGTTCTTGTTAATAGCTTTAAGAAATATTTTCAATCCTAGTGTTGTCTACTTGGTAAGCTCTATTGCAAAAATAGTTTTTAACGGATTGGAGTCTTAATCTGAACTTCAATTTCAAAGATCCCAAAAGATTAGTGATTACACTAAAATATTTCAGAACTTGTACAATATGTAGTTCGATACTTTATGATTGGAAAGTACATCAAGTAAATTTTGTGAAATAATATGCAACATTTATCCCAAATTGAGTCATTTTCCAAATGATGTGAAGACCTTAAGCAGAGTCTACCAATCATTTGGCTGAAATGCAATGGGTTATTAAACCATTATCAAATGTCTTAACACTTATAAATACTTGGGTTGTATTCCATGTACAATATCAATTACTTCCATGAATGTTATCAAATGAATGTAAACTTTAGTTTCATTTGCATGGAAAAAAAACTTAGTCCACTGCTGATTATTTGTTGTTGGAAAACATTTTCTAGTGATATGAACATCCACTTGACTTCCTACAAATATTAACAGCAACAGATTTCTTTTATAGATGATTGTTGTTGATGCTTATGCTGGCGGGAAAAGGATTAATCCACCTAAAAACAAGTCATGGCTATCTCCTTTGTTATCCTTTTTACTTATTGAAGGCATTGCACATAACACAAATGGCGCTGTTTTTATTTCGGATGCAAGTTCATATAATTATTTTCCGCTTCTTTTTGCTTCAAATTTTCCCTCATCAGTTTGTGAATAGTTTGAAGTAATTAAGAGCATTAGATTATGATATACTGGTAATACTCTCTAGCAGGGTGGGGAAGAACCTGAGGTCTTTGGATCACCAACAGAAAAAGCTATTCTAGTTTGGGCATCACAGTTTTTTTTCATATTGTTTTAAGTTGCTTACTTTTTTAGGGTGTAATGCTTAAACTGTTGATATTCACTTTTCATTGTTTGCAGCTGAGAATGAATTTTGACACTATTATCTCTCAATATACCATTATCCATGTATTCCCTTTCAACTCGAACAAAAAGAGAGTCGATGTTGCAATAAAATTGGTAATGTGGCTATACTCACAAAATACAATTGTGATCTAATAGTAAACAATATCATATTCTGATTAGGAATAATCATTCTTGCAATTAAAAAATCCAGAATGCCACATATAAGTTTATTATATTTGGGATTTGCCTAAATAATTATCTGCAGTTGATATAGTTATGACCATTATATAAAGCATTGCTTTTTCATATTTCAAATCATGATGTGTGCGTGACTCAGATTTATTTTGCAGTCTGACTCTTAAGTGCAATTACACTAGAAAGGGGCCACTGAAATTGTCCTAGCCTTGCATGAAAAATACATTGATACAAATGATAACATAGAACTTATGGGTAAAAAAGGTTAAGTGAGAATGTTTACCTTTTATGATGGGAACTATTGGAGATTTCCTTTTATTAAAACTGGCCTTTGGTTGCAGTTATCCTTTTTTAAGAAATCTATAGAAGATATGGCTTTCATAAGTTTGTGATGGGTAGCTATCGCATATAGGTCTTGTGAATGCACAAAATTCTAGTTGACAAAGAACATCTAATCAATGGGAATTACCTGAAGATGCTCTCATTTTCGTTGTAATTGTTGGTATAAAGGTACATTACTGTTGAAATTCTTTAAGTACTCATATCTTGTATCTTTATCTTTGAATTTCCTACTTGGGAATGCTCAGCTGTTTATGTGGACATGAAATATTCCTTGCTCCTGTGTATTAAGGGAAGTTTGCTACCTCAATATGAATGGCCCACTTGTTCTTTTTCTGCAATTTTGTCCCTACAAAAAGGGGTTGATAGGCAACAATGATGGATGAGACGCTACAATGGTTATCTTGTGAATGTTTTTCTCATTTTTTTGATTTATTATACATAGATATGATAACTTGCATTATGTTACGTGATATTATGTATCCAAGATACTGGCTGTAATATCCCAGTAGTATTAGCATATTGACTAATTGCATCTTAATATAAACTATACTCCTATGATCTGAACCTGGCTGTCCTGTTATTGTTTCTAGTTCTGAGTTGCATCTTAATAAACCATATTTTTTATTTTCTAAGCATAGGTTGAAACTGCAAATTTGAAACATGTGTCCTCTTATTCTGAATACCATTGAAGTCATCTTTTTTTGTGTTGCTTCGTTCTTGTGGTATATGCTGGCGACTTGATGTTGTTTATCTAAATATGTATAATGGGTTGATAAAGTGTAATGGTCTTGCATGATATTTTTTGATGGAATGCATAAATTCAAGTGTTACAAGTGATGTTGTTTATCTAAATATGTATAATAGGTTTATCAAGTGCAATGCTCTTGCACGGTATTTTAATTTTTGGATGGACTGCATAAATTCAGGTGTTTCAAGTGATGTTGTTTATCTAAACATGCATGATAGGTTTATCAAGTGTAATGGTCTTGCATGATATTTTTTATGGACTATATAAATTCAGGTGTTTCCAGATCAGTATCACTTGTAGTCACTTGAGACATTGTTTGGGGCTTTCCTTTTGCTTTAGGTGCATTGTTTTTTTTTTTAATATGATAAAGTTTTTCCTATGATTACTCTTCAGCTCTATATGACTTTTTAATGTTTCTAGTTCCCTATTTAGCATAGAAATTGCAAGGTGGGGTAAGCTACTTATGCAGTTTCACAATGGCTGTAGGAATTTGAATGACAATTCTTTCACTGATCTTAAGTGAAAATAAAGCTAAGCCAAATTAATCACAACGTTAGATCCAATTCGAATTCTGTCTTTGCTAGCACACTCCGCTACATTCAATTCCAGAAACAGAAAAGAAGGTACTGTGGGTGAGAAATATCGAAATCTATAACTTCTCTAAAGTTATGCATGTAATACTGAATACTTCACTTGGGGTTTAAAAAATGGAAATGCTGAGGTTATCTATTAACTTAATAAATTTGATTTAATTATTTAATATTAATTACTGATAAAATATTTTAGTTTATCTTATAATTGCTTTAAAATTAAATAAATTTAAATTTATAAAATAAAAATGTTTTAAATTAAACATTTTACAAATAACTTATTTGTTTTTTATTTTTTAAAAATGATGAATTTCCTGCTGATATTTTTTTAGTAAAAATTATATAAAATATTAAAATTAAATTAATAGTTTAACTAATTTATCAAAATAATATAAGTTCAATTTTTATTTAGAAATTTATATTGTAGTCAAAAAATTGTAACTATAATAAGGAGATTGAAAGTGAAAATTAAAATGTATCTTAATTTTTATTCATTGTCATTTAATTTTGTTACTAAATTTGATCCTTTTTCATTAATACTTTGATCTGTTCATTAAATCACTAGTTCGTTAACATATTCGATTCTACCTCTTTGTTTTGTTTTTCCTCTTGACATGAATATGCTATACAATGTGTTATGAGCGATTGCTTTATAAATAGAGCAAAAATAGTTAAACTGGGGTTTACCTTGTGTACACAATGTGTTTTATAAATATGCTATACAATGTGTTTTACCTTGTCATACATTAGGTAATAATCTCTCTCCTAATAATTAGATATATGGGAAAAGGAAAGATATCATTTTTGGTGCTAGCTTGAATATTGAGGTTCTCAACTTTAAGACGAGGGTTAATAAAATGATAAAACCATTTAAGTGAAACTGATACCTAGGAAGTCATGCAAACAAATAGGAATCATTATTAAATTGAACTATGATTCGAGAGAGAGACTATCTAAATGTTTTGTGGTATAGAGAAAACATGAATCGTTATTAAAACTTCTCATGTAGAATGCTCAGGTTTTCCGGGTCTCATTATTATTATTATTATTACGGGTCTCATTATTATTATTATTATTAAGTACATATATTTTTTTGAGTAAACCTCCGGTATCCGAATCCATTGGGCCGACTAATCCGGTTCGGGAATTAGTTACAGTTAAAGCTATGCCCCTCCCTGCGGGTGTATTTAGTGGGGATCGAACCCGAGAGCTCTTCTCACAAACCCAGTCTGTATTGCCAACTGAGCCACAACCTGTAGGTATTAAGTACATACTCCCTCCGATTCATAATAAGAGTCGTTTTAGAGGAATGCACGTTTATTAAGAAAGTTAATGAAATATCTGATATACCCTTATT
>JAOSBP010000206.1:20617342-20630914 GCA_027563825.1 Erythroxylum mucronatum
GAAATACATTTTTTTTAATCTCTTGATTCCAAGGGCAAATTTGTCCAAAAATACCCAATTGGGGTATCTTGAATGAGAATAAAAAACACAGGGGTTAAGGTGAACGAATTAAAAACACAAGGACTAAAATGAATAATCAAGTATATCACAGAGGCTCTTTTATAGAATTTACCAATACGATCCAACATACATATCTAAATTTCTACTACCCATAAGAGGGTTTAATCTTAAATGAATGTATAATTGTTTTGGTCTTGCAAGCACTAACTAACCAAGTTGGTAGGAATAACAAAAGCGATTGATTGGTGGATTAACGTTGCCTTTCCCATTAAGGCAAGTGATTAAGAATCATGTAACTTCGGTTGGTACGTGTTTAGATTAATTGCAAGCCTGATTAGTTAACCTCTTAATATAAACAAAAGCAAGAAAGAGAGAGATCAGACAAGATAGAGAATTCTTATCCTTCTGCAGCTGTTGGCTGCTGTCTTCAGTCCGAATCAGTGATATCAGTGGCGAAAATGATATGCCTTTGACCTACAAGATAGCCAATGCAATAAATATAAAAAAGGACAAGTTGAAAAGAAATGGGTCCGAGTGTTGCCTGGCAAAAGCTCTCAAATGGTGCAAAGAAAACGTCAGTTGCTTGACAGAAAAGTCCCTTCGTTATAATAACTAGTGTAGACCTTGCCATACATCATCATAACATATTTGATTATACGTATATTCATATCCCTCCCCTTTCTTCTGGATTTGGTTGCTTGAGTATGAAGATCGAAACTTTTGTTAGGGGAACTAAGATACCATTATAATTTTTTTGTCATATAGTAATCGTCTATGACCCTACTGTCTCAGCTTCTAAATGTTGAGTTCATAGCTACAAATAAAAAAAGAATAAAAACATCTATCAGATATGATTTGCTTGATTCTATGCTAGAATTGTACAAATGGACCTTAGTTCATTTGTGTCCAAAAAGTAAAACACTCATATTTTGAGAATCAATTTATGATTTTATATCTTATCATAATTACATAGTTTTATATTTATTTATCTAATTTAATTTGTTAAGAATTATGATTATTATTTATGTATATTATTGTAAGAAATTATATTTTCAAAATAATTTATAGATTTAACTTTATATAGCTTCCATATCAGGTTTCCCTATCACCAGCCCGATATGGACCAGGTCCACACTGAAAGGAATCTATTTTCCTCCTAGGTTTCGACCTATTAAGTTAAATCATTTATTGGGTCACTTTATTACCCTTATCTGAATCGAATTACGTAACTTAACCGGTAATTTATTGAAAACCAAAATTACAATTAATAACTATCCATTTAAGAGGAGAAAGACAAAAATGCCCTTAACCTTAAAGGCAAAAATGTCTAACAACAAATGTGTAACAGAATCATAAACTAAAGGGGAAGATATTATTGAAACATAATTTTTTTAACTTATGGTATCAATTTTTTCTTATAACATTTTATATTTTAGTATTCAAAGCATTTCCCATTTCAGTTGGACAACTTTACCTTTTTCTAATTATTCATATCAAAGTGTTTTCTCACAACATTTTGTTTATTTTAGCTGGGAAATTTTGATTTGTTTTGTGGAATTTATAGGTAGTCAGGATTTTTGTGTGTGTGGAACTACGATTTTGAACTTTTATTTTATATAAATTTAGTTTTATATCTTCATCTCAAGTATGTTGAGTATTTTAACTTTAAACGTTGCTGAGACCTTGATGGTTGGTTATACGCTATCGTTTTCTCTAGGTTGGCTGTTGGTATTTTGTAAACGGTGCTGTTTATATAGTGTAGGCTCTTGTTCTAGGATAGTGTTAATGCTCTCCAAACATCATTCTCTTCTTTTCTGATTATTATTAATCAATTTAATTTTTTCAAGAAAAAAACATGCTTGCCTCTACTATGACAAGCTCGATTTTTTTATATTGAAATTATTGCTTTATTTTTGTAACATGTTTTAATTATATCCTTTTCGTTCTTAATTGATTTTTCAAGTGTTCATATCAATCAACCCAATTGACAAGTTGATGGAATTGTTGTTGCATATTCTACTTAAGATATGGACAATTATATTATGCTTATTTCTGTTTGTTGCATATTCTACAATTAAGATATGGACAGTAATATTATTTCTTACTTCTTTAAACTCTAACATATGGCACCAAATTAGAGATTAAATACATAGCGTGATATACGCTTCCTATCTTCCAAACATCTGGCACAATCACAACAATACCTTATTGTTGTGAGTAACCCTTTCCATTAAAAGAGCTTAATGTTTTTGTATACTTCATTTGCCTAACACATTCTTTTGGACACCCATTTTAGTCCAAAATTCAATATTCATATTTGACAAATCTATCAAATACTATGTTTCATTTCTTTCAATCGTAGCAATTCCTTTTTTATAGTCTTATGTCATTATTCTATATTTGCAGCTTCTTTAAAAGTTGTTGAATTAGCTATCACTACAATATAACTGACTTTTAGCTATGATTTTTTTGGCGATGAATTGAAAATTGTTGCTAAAAGTCAACTTTTGGCGACAATTTCCAAATTCGTAGCCAAAAGTCAAGGTTTTTGTGACATTTTACAATATTGTCGCTAAAGGTATGTCTTTAGCGACGATTTATGTGAATCATCACAAAAGACACGACCTTTTGTGGTAGTTTAGATGTTTCGTTGCTAAATGCAGAGCATATCGTTGCAAAAAATTGGACTTTTGGCGACGAAAATTTAAAATTGTCGTCAAAAGTTGATATTAAAGATTTTAAATGTTATGGATTTCTTAGGGGAATTTTGAGGATTTTTTTGTGTATGATAGTATTCTTAAAATTAATAATGTTAAACATATAATTTTTAATGCTAAATATACTTAATAATCCTAAGGTTAATTGTAATTGACATTTATATGATTTTTCATTTTTTTCATTTGCCTTTTTTATAAATTTGTTTAAATAGCTAATGCATTCAAACTTTATAAATTTGTTTAAATATATGAATTTATACACAAATGATTCATTAATGATACCTATTGTATATAGTACACCTCCGTTCTTACAAATATTTTATGAAAATAGAATGGAGCGTCTAAAAATTGTAAAATCTTTTCAAAGTTTTAAATATATTGTTGAAAAATACATAGTAGGTAATTTAAATTTTGAAAAATAAATATGTTTTGGATATAAAAAGATAAACATACCAAAAATTTTAATATTAATAAGATCAAAATATAATAAATTTAAGTTGATTACTATTCTTAATCATTAATATTTATTAACAACAAAATAATAATACATATAAATATTGAAATATTATAAGCAATATAATATAATGATATATTTTAAGTAATACAAGATTTTGATTAGAAGTTTAACAATTCTTACAAACAAAACATTAAATAAAGTTTCATACTTATTCCATCGAAAAGGAAAAAATAATTATTTTTCTGGATTCCAAATGACATGAAACTCGGTAGAAAAGGTAAAGGAGTTCTTTATGTTTGGATTCCCCTTTGCATGTTCGAAGGCATCAATTGAAACAATCAAAGATCTTCTCTCAGGTGTAGATTATTAACACCCTCTTCTAACAACTTCGTGGCTTTAATTAAACTAGCAGAAGATATAGTAAAGGAATCCCTAGATGCAGTATGGATAACTGAATTAGATGAACCACCTAAGAAATAAAAAGTATAGAACTTAAATAGCTAATTAGGTCAAACGGTATAAGGAACCCAAATTCGAACGTATGCATACTTGATTGATCAAACATAGTTTTTGGAATCGACGACTGCTCTAAAACAACCGATTTCCCTAATCATGTACTAACCATCAGGACATTGCCACCTCCTCCATTTTCTTCTATGTTCTTTTGAAGATTTGAGGAAGGTTTACACAACATATTGTATATACAATCAAACGTTCATCTGATAGCTTCCTAATAGAAAATGGTGTACATATAATAAAGAAAGAGAGGTAATTAGGATGATATTAAAAACCTTGAAGAAAAAGATCGGCCATGGAAGGCAAGGGGTGATTAGTGTTTCATGAGGAGATTTGTTGTGCATCCATTTGTTCTTAATTAGGGAGAATTTTGCCATATTGCTCCCAGTATAGCTCATTTTCGCCATCGAGAACTTGTTGCCACATTGACATTCTGCGATGAATTAATGTTAAAATTTTGAAAATTCAATTTAGCATTAAACTCTTTATGTTTATTTAAATTCTTTTGGTAATCAAATCCCATAAATTATCAGGGGAGGGATGAACTGATCCAAAATTGAATAGAACTTTACCATACAAATCCTAGTAACAAAAAGAAAAGGGTCATTCCAGTTAAGTGACGCTAAAAACAACCTTCTCCTTAGCAACTTCTTATTTATTATGATAAAAAACAACAAAGCTCAAGTCCAATTTTAGACTTGAACCAATTCTCTTGTTCTCAACACACTTGATCCTATTAACCAAAACTCAGGAAAGTCCTTTGTATATTGAACACATAATATAAGAGCTTAAGTTACATACATAATAACAAACTTGTAGAAAAGACAAGAGAAGAAGAAGCTGACCTGGAGAATGTAGAGAGAGAGACGAGGAAGATAGGAGAAAACAACCTGTAATAGCCCAGACCACTCGATCACAGATATTGTTCGCTTTGGGTTGTCCCTCGAGCCAAACTCCTCACGATTTTGCTCTTCCCCCTCCTGGGAAAAAGCGTCTTAGGGGGAAGGGTATCTATATCCTTATAAAGTATACTTCGTTCTCCTCTCTAACCATTGTGGGATCTCACACTCTCCACCCCCTTAGGACCCAGCGTCTTACGCTAGCACAACGGGTCGAGAACCGGCTCTAATATCATTTGTAACAGCCCAGACCACTTGCCCACAGATATTGTCCGCTTTGGGTTGCCCCTTGGGCCAAAACCCTCACGATTTTGCTCTTTCCCCTCCTAAGAAAACACGTCTTAGGAGAGAGGTATCCATACTCTTATAAGATGTACTTCGTTCTCCTCTCCAACTAATATGGGATCTCATAATCTACCCCCTTAGGCCCCAACCCCCTTAGGACCTAGTGTCCTACGCTAGCACATCGGGTCAGAAGCCGGCTCTGATACTATTTGTAACAACCCAAACCACCCGCCCACAGATATTGTCCGCTTTGGGTTGCCTCTCAGGCCAAGCCCCTCACGGTTTAGTTATTTTTCCTCCTGGGAAAACACGTCTTAGGGGGAAAGGTATCCATACCCTTATAAGACGTACTTTGTTCTCCTCTCCAACTGATGTGAGATCTCACACAATCGGTTAAATGTTGAAAATAGAATGAATTTACATAAACATCCCTTGTAGTAAATACTCTAATAGACCTTTCATTAAACTTTTCAATAAAAAACAAGATATTTCTTGTCGATAGAATTTAAAGATTTCTTATAAACACTAAATGAAATCCTAAAAAAAATAACTAACATATGTAAAACATACTAAAGGAAAATCCAATGTGCATTGTCTCTCTTTAAAGAAAAAATGGAAATAAAACAAAAGATAATGCACATTGTGTAACACACCACTACCATAGAGCATATACCCGGCATACTAGAGTATATCTAAGCACATACCTAACGGGAATGACACGTTAGAGCAAGCACATTAACTTATTTATGGCATCACACGTATCATAAGTTTTTAAAAACATTAAACTTTCCCATTTCATTCACAAACATAAACATACATTGTCATTACAAATTCATAACTTATATATATACATTTAAAATATGTGAGAGTTTACAACTCTATACAAAGTGTGCTACAAGAAATGGGATGTTAAACCAAAATATCCTAGTTAGACTCTTCAGTATCAGCTAACCAAACCTTTGAGCTATTTTGACACCAAAATTGATAATACTAGACTTCAACTAGATCACTTTAGAAGCTAGGTATCCTCAGTACTTGAAAATTAACATTGCAATTTTGATGAGTTTGCAAACTCAGTGAGTGAACTATCATCGTTGTGCTCACTCAAGTCAGAACACAATATCATGAGTATATAACCAAATTCACAAGTATATCATATTATTTAGAATCAAATCCCATGTATCACATCATTTAGTATTGACTACCCAATCATAATATACATCATATTTCAACAAGTACATTATGAATACAAACATTTCATAACATCATTTCTCACCTCAATCATTCATATGATACATGTAAATATATATATATATATATCTATATATACATATATATGAAAATGCACATATGACTTTACTTTCATTGTTATTTTGTTGTGATTGAGCGCCTATATATTGTCCTGTATCTATTGTGGATACCGAGCTCATTTCATTTCCGTCCCACTGTAGATACCGGACTTATTAATAACTAAGCCTGTGGCTCATTGTCCACATTTTCTAAGCTTTAAGCTCTTTTTCACGCTGGTCACAACTCCTTTATCTGATCATGCATAACAATGTAATGAAATGCATCATTTCACATATATATGCTATCAATAACTTTCATTCAAAGTGCACAGTCATTTATCACATTCATCGGATCTGAGTCTGGCATTCAACATTCAGTTGAGAACACATTTTTCATATTCACATACAATTAGAAAGTACTTCCAATACAATCCCGAATATCAAACTCCTCGAACCAACAATGTCCAAAATTATCACAGTTATATCAATAATAGTTCAATATCCGACAGTTAATAAAAAACAATTCAAACATAGTGAGAAAACATCTAGGTTAACTCACAATATGCTCCAGATAGCTATTGCCTTAACAATTTGGCAATGTCTAGATGTTGTCGGTATATTTGTGCTTTTATATCATGCAATACACACATAATTACACATTACTAACTTGTTTAGTCAAATGAGTACTCAATCATACACATGTATACATGTTATGTTCAATGCATGCTTAATTGACTACTCGAGTATGTATCCTTATTCATAAGTCTTGATCATTCATTCATGTATCCATATTCATAAGTCTTGATCATTCATTCATCATAGCTTGTATATATCTAGTTTGCAATTAGGTTTATGCCTTAAGTAAGTATGATTATTCTCAATTCATCAATTCTTTTTTTAGCATTATATATTCATATGATTTTCTCAAATCTCATTTAATCATACCTAATTCATTACTTCTATCCTTTAGATCACAATTGTATTCATAAGAACATCCTTATTCCATTAACAACTCATACTTCCCAAATTCATATACATTGATATCAAACAATTCATTCCTTAAATTATAGCATCAATTAATAACCTTAACTCATCAAATACTTAACCAATTGATTCAACATCAAAATAAGTTCATTTTAAGCGACAATCAAGTCCAAATACACTAATGTATAGTGCCTTATCCTTATATGATTCAACAAGAACACAAAACACAAAATTTTCACTTCAAAACATTGTCCACGATCATGGGGTACCTTTCCACGATAGTGGAAAGACAAAACATAAGTTTTCTCTTGTTAAAACATTGCCCATGATCGTGGGAAGGAGCTAATGTAGAAGGAGCTAATGCAGCTCCCACAATCGTGGGATGGGTGAATAGAAAGTTCACTGTCCATTTCCTTCAATTTTTTTCCAGATTCTAACATCATCATAATAGTCATTGATTATACCTCAATTATACCTTAATTATACTTCATTTTCCTCATCAATTTCATCTCCAGTTCCAATTCAAAATCATTCAATTGGCAGCTTATAAACTAGTCTTTCATGCATCAAAAATCAAAACAAAACTATGATTCATTTTCTTACATGTAGTCTTATTTCTTTTTCATTTTAAGAACACTACACTAACAACTTTCTTTGGCATAAATTCAACTTCATTATACTTTAAATCCCAACCTAAAATCACCCATTGACCAGTCTCTAGCCTACGATTTCATACACCAAAACAAAACCAATTCATCCATCAAATTCTAGCACCACTCATCATCATCCCTACATGAATCTCATCTCAATTTAATCATCATGAATGTTATGCTAACATACATCATAATAGATCAATAAATCACTTACTTGTTCAGCTCAAAGCCTTTTCAATGATCAAGCTAACCTAGCCTTCCAAGCATACAAATACAACTCCAAGAACAAGGTGAAAATAGAAGGGGATTTCAGCAATAAGATGAAGACAACAAAATTTTGGAGTGACAAAGTGCAGAATTTTAGCAAAATCTCAAGGTTGTAAGGGTGGTGTATGGGTATCGATGATGAGATAAGGAAGAAGAGATAGCATGTAGCAAGAACAAAAGAAAAGATGGTCTTTCATGTGTTTTTGTGTTTCTTACCAACTAGTAGGATGACATAACTTATGTGCTTTGCATTGAATATAATAATCAATAAAATTACATTTTAATATTTTTACCAATCTTAACCAAATCATAAGCAATATAACAAAATTTCAAATGACTTACCTAATGTTTCTTACCACTCAATGCTTATTGATCATTTTGCAAGCTTTACAATTAATAGCCTTCAAAATATTGCAAGTGCACGGGTTGCGAATTGTAGTATGTAAAAGGTTGATCCCATAAGGAAGCTGAACTAATATAATCCAATGTTATCTAAGGCTCAGAAAAATTAATAAAATAAACATTGCAAAGAAAAGTAAATATAGAAAAGTGATTATCAAGAAATTAATTCGCAAGTTTAACACAAAAATAAATTGAAATTGAGAAACATAAAAGTCACAATGGAAATTAACCAAAAAGAGTTTCCAAATTACGAGAGAGGGGATTTTCCCTATCATCAATGCTAATTTAATCAATTATGTGTTATTGTGGTGTCGATTCTAGACTATCATAGGGTAAATTACTCTTTCTCGAGTTATAATCATTGAACCCTAATTTATAAACCCTAATTGAATTATGGAATTTGCAATATCTCAATTAACAAAAGACCCACAACTCCAATTAGATCTTACGCCCTCTAATAAACTACCGGTTCTACTCGAGATCTCTCTCTGCATAATAACCAATATTATTAATCACGAGGTCTCTTGGATTGCTTAACTCTCATTAATCCAACCCAACTATTTTTATCCGATTCACCCTCTCGTTTTATTACCGAAATATGCAAATACCACAATTAATCATAACACCCAATCATAAGAACCCACAAATAACTATATTACCATTGAATCAAGTTCAAATCCCGAAGGAAAAGTTAGAACATCATCAACAATCTAAGATTCATCATTATACAGTCCATCATTATCTCAAACATTAAATGAACACAAATAAAGATTGAAAGGAGAAAGAAGCTTGGATCGGATAACCCAGAAGGTAGTAACATCGGAAGACCCGCTTCTTCTCTCCTCTTCTTCTGCTTCTCCCTCCTCTTCTTCTCTCCCTTGAAGCTTTTCCAAAAAATGGTAGAAGTGGAGGCTCTCTTTTCAGGTCATTTCTCTTCCTTTAAGTATTATTTACTAATTAGGGTAAAAACTAAGTTTTACTTGAGCCCAAAAGGTCCGAAATGCCCCCCAAAACTTAAGTTCGGAAGGCCAGTCCATGTTTATCAGCGCAGGCCACGATCATAGCCCCCTATTTGGCATTCTGTCATGATTGTGGCCTGCTAGCCAGGATCATGGCCCTTCCTCCTTGCTTCTACCACGATTGTGGCATATTGGCCATGATCGTGGCCCTCTGTTTTGGTTTGGGCCTCCTTTGAAACTCCTTCGTTCTTCGATATTAGCCCTAAAATACTAGCAAACTCATCAAGGACCTCAAATACACAACATTGAAGCTCAAAAGCATGCTCTAACCCATAAAACCCTTAAAAACACAAATATTTAACTAACTAACTAATACAATTCTAAACTAAACACACTAATTGATTAAATTTAAACATTAAACACATCCTAAACTACCTACAAAACATGATGCAATCTGTGACTATCAATATCCTCACACTTAAATGTTTGCTTATCCTCAAGCAAAAACAAAACAAGCAAAACAACAACACATCAAAACACCAAACATGTAAATGCAATAATGTGGCAATGACATTCAACTTCACGAAACTAATTTAACTTCAAACACTATCCCTCAACTTGTTCTAACTTATTAATTTGCAAAACCTGTGTCTAAGTACCTTGGACTAAATATACAACTAATCCAAACCTTAATGTTAAATTTATTCACGCTATCACTTGCACACACACATTGATAATTATTTGGTTAATCAAAAATGAAAATATCCCTAAGTATGTTTTCATGAAAATTCAAGTTGCTCACCAAGATCGATAGATTTTATTTGAAAAAACATTGTTTTTGTTAATTTTATAAACATGAACCTAGCCTTTTACGCGAAGGCAAACATTTGTGATGAATGTCGATCTGGTTACTTAATTAGGTCATGCTTTTATTAAGAGGCTTGGTTGGAATGTCATTATAGCCTTTTGACGGTAAGGCACACATTTACGATGAGTGTCGATCTAGTTACTCAACTACATCATATTCTCAACTGGCTACTAGCTCTATTCATAACCCAAAGGCAGGGGAATAATTGTTTGCTTATGATTTATGTAGCGCCCCCTTACCGTAGAGTACCCACCGGAACGCCTGTAGGTGTCACAGTATTCACAACCAAATTGCATTAGGCACAATTACTGGGAATGTCATGTATGCGCGTACAGTTATTTCATGTGCACAAATTTTACTGAGTACCAATACTAGTATGCATGAACAGTCCTAATTAAGCCCCATCACTTTCATCCTATGTCAAATTACTATTCTACCCTTCCCGTTGAGGGTGGGATGTTACAATTTACACCTTATCATCATCATCATCATCATCATCATCAACCACATTTCTTTAGCTCATAATTCTCATGAAAAGGTACTAATGAACTTACTTATTCGATTGACCTAAAATTATAAATGAATGTGACAAATTCCTAGGGTGAATAAACTAATATCATATCCTAATTACAAGTATATTTGGCCAAAGTAAACTAGGTCACTAATTTCACAAGCTAATAAATCTTCGCAACCTAAAACACTATGTTCAAGGTTAAATCGAATCCGTTAAGTCCTAGCTATTGACACATTCACACAAATCACATCATGCACCTAAAACAAACTAACATACGATATGCAAAATTCACACTCAAAATAAAATCATACAACACGCATCCCTTTCCACACTTGGACAACACATTGTCCTCCATGTGAGAAGAGCAAACAAACAACACATAAGATGGGAATAAACATAAACTAAAACTAAAACAAAATATAAATATTGAATTCAAAAGAGAAAGGGTTAGAACCCCAAACCGTCATGGTGAAGGAGGAGGTAGTTAGACACCTAGAGCCTCAAAGTATCTGTGAATGTGTCAGATGTCCCGGTTCTAGCGTTTCTATTCTTTGACCATCTCCATCATTTTCCTTGCATTTTCTGCAAATGATTTATTAGTGTCCAAGAGTGCAGTGAGTATTTTCTCCCAACCAGCTTCTTCTTCCTCTTTAGATTCTTCATTTGTTGAGTCCTCCTCTTGTTTCTATGGTGTTGAACTCGAACTTGCCTGTCTTGCCATGGTTTTGGCATGAAATTTGGCACTGATATCCCAAAGTTTCATGTTGTGGGACTTCAAGATTTCAGCTCGCCACAAGTGATGAGTGTTAAGGAATTTAGGACGAAGGATAGTGAGTCCATTGCAATCAAAACTATAGTATTCAGCAATGGCTGAAACCAAGTAACTCATGCCTAAATTATTGCTCCTCTTACGTAGAGTAGCAATAATTACATTGATGACGTGGGTAGAGGTACATACTGGGATGCTATGGTCTATGCACCACAATAGGAAAAGTTCTTTGGTTGAACACTTATTGGTTTCAGTTTTGTCAAATACCATTTGACACATAAACTTGTGCAATAACACTTGTTCATGGCTTCTGATGATGTTATTGTGGGCATTTTTGGTATTGAAACACTTTAACCCAGTTAGTTCAATCCAATAGTGGGTAGCACAGAAGTCATCATACTGATCCACTGTGGATGACTGGGGGAAACCACAAATTTCACACAAAATTTCATAATTAAGCTTGTATGGTTGACCTCGCAACCTAAACCACAGGTCCTTTAGGTTACTTTATTCATCTTGAAGAAGGGTAAAAAACTCTTGGGTTAATTTTTGGTAAACAGGATACTAAAAATGTATGAACTTTCCCTATTGAATTTTTCTCCTAGGTTCTCAACCTTGTCTCTCAATCCTATGCTATCTAAAGTATCAAAATCAAAGTATTTCTACACTACAATGTCTTTAGAACTAAGAGTGCGAAAACGGTTACCTTTTGCTTCCGAGTTAATTAGAAAAGGTGCTCTGTAATCCTTTTCTCGATTCTGTTGTCCGCGACCCAATACTTGAACTTTTCCCTTAAATTGGGCGCGCTTGACAGTCTGCTTAATATGTGGACCCATTAGGAATGAGAGTTGTGAAGAGTTGGAGAGAATGAAAGACTTGAAGGTTGGCGGAGAGAGGTAAGAGGATTTGAGAATCTTAGGTCTAGAGAGAGAGAGTGTAAGAATGAAAGTATAAGAAAAATGAGGTTAAATGTAAATATATAGGTGAGGAAGGATTAAGAAAAGTAAAAATGGACAATTTTAATTGAAAAATGTGTGTCCGTAGAAGCCCCACCATAGGCCACGTTTCTGCGATTCTTTGATCTTTCGTCGTTTTGTCATTTCAGCCCCCGAGATCCTTCCTTAACTTTTTATTTACATTTATCACCTTCTTGTGCTTACCTTCCTGATCATCCTATGTCCAAATTGATCTCCCTTCTTTTAAAGCATTTATTTGGAAATGAAACATACAAACAACAAAATTCAAAACTACCTAATACTACAGCAGAAATAACAAGCAATAAAAACCATGGGTTACCTCTCATGCAGTGCTTCTTTATCATTAGTAGCTCAACGCCTTTCTTTTGCTCAGGGTGGTTTAAACAAGTTGTGCAATGGTAGCTGTTGGGTCCCGAAAATTTTTTCTTTTATTTCATTTTATTTTTATTTATTTATTTATTATTCTTTGTTTATTTCTGAATTTTGTTTTAATTGTTTTAAGTCCTATTTATGTTAGTAGTATTAAAAAGAGGGATTAATTAAAATTAGGTTTGTTAGAAGAATGGGCCTTAGGTTTAAATGGGATGAAGGAGAGGAGAATTAGAATAAGTGGACTTGGGTGTGTAGTGGCCTTGTGAGGGGGAGAGCCCAAAAGCCAAAACTATGTAGTTTTGGAGTAGGTTTTTAAGTTAGAATAAAGTGAACAATAAGAAGAAAAAGAGGAGAAGTGAAGTTGTCGTATACCTTAAGAAGAAAGAAGAGAAAAACGTGAAATTAGAGAAGAGGAGAAGAAGAATTCGTTCAAGCTTGAGGGAAGAAGAAAAAGGGAAGGAAAGGAGGAGAAACCAAGTTATAAAGGTAAGCTTCCATCTTCTCTTAGGTTAGATTCGAAAATGGTGTAAGATGGAAGTTAGGGTTTGTGTAAAGAGTGAAGAAAGAGTTAGATCTATGGGTTT
>JAOSBP010000206.1:20665235-20676699 GCA_027563825.1 Erythroxylum mucronatum
AATTGTCTCCCAATTTTTAATGACACAAGTCATTAAATCCCAATGTCATATATAAAAATTTCCATTGCCATTTGACTCTAAATTATACTATTATTCACCGATTGTTCTGCCACTTGGCATTTTTTCCAGGTCCAAAATATCCCAAATTTTTAGAAAATTCCCACATTTTCTCCAAAAATTCTAATTCACTTCTTACCTATTTCCACTCAATTTGTAAGGCACAAAGCTATAATGCGCATCATAATTCACATTAAAACGACCATTTATACCTGAAAAATGTCTATTGAGTGCATGATCAATGATTTTAATGTATGCAATAATCCAATTCACATGTCCCAACTTTAAAATAGTCAAAATTACGATTTACTAAAGTTGACCCGAGGATGTTTGTTAAACGGACATAGACTGGCCAAACAATCCAAATTCGTCCGAGAAGGTTCGTTTAAATGTCCGTTAAACGGATATAAAACGACCAAAGTGTCCCAAATTCACCCGAGAAGGTCCGTTAAATGGACTTCCATGTCCGTTTAATGGACACACAACTCCTACACCCTCTTCAAACCCTCTTAGCTCACATGTACCAAATTTTAGGGTTCTAACCCTTAGTAGGGGAACGAGATGTTAAAAATTAGGTGCCTCAAAAATTTTGAATGGGTTTAAAATCATTAATACCCATTATTTTCCAAAAAGGCATTTTTGTCCTAAACTTATGAAATTCCTGAAATTCATCCGATTGGACTTGCTTTCAATCTGTTTCAATATCATTTGACTCCAATACCTACAAACTGATAAACCGATATAAGGAAAAGTTCAGGGTTTTACACATCTTCTCAGTTGCTTCATGTTAGATTCCAACATCATAGCATGGATTATTGTAAGTTATCTTACAACATTTATTATTGGGAATTACGTATCCATCTCATATTAACAAAATTTCATTACAAGATTTAAAAGCTTACATGCACAATTAGAAGGATAAGACCTTATTCTTCCATCAATCACCTAGAAGATCATCCTAAATAATATGATGATCTAATCAAAATATCACCTTATAGTATTAAAAATAATCTATGTCATATTCATTGTTGAGAGTTTCTAGCATGCACAAGACATAGATTAAATAACTGGTTTAATGGCTTTGGTTAGCCAACCTAAACACATCACTCTGGTTTCATATAGAATGATTTCATGAATATATTTGATTTCGTAGTGAGTATGCCACTTTCAAATATTGCATACAAAATTTTGTTTTGATAAACATGGTCAATCATTTATCAAATAAGTAGCAAATAAAACTTAACAATAAGATAAACATTACTATAATCTTAATCTCTTGGCATCTTTTTATATATAATTTAACAATACAAAAACCTTAAAAGTTGAATGCAAAAATTTAAATGGTTTCATGACTCAATAAAAATTGATGGATTGATGCTTGTATTATATAGGCTTGGCCTAAAGATCAACATTTCAATTTGGAGGCTTAACCCTACTTTAATAATCTTATCCTATGACATATAATTTGCCTCAATGAAAACTATTTATTACCATTCATTCCATGCACCATTAAACCCAATCCTATTTTAGTTTATTACCATTCATTTCAATTTTGCCTTATATATCAAAATAACCAAGCCAATATCACTTACATCAATAAATTGGAAGAAATTTCGCACTTGCTTGTTTAAAATATTAGAGAAGATTGACTAATACACCTCAAGTCCAATTGAAGCTTAATATGATGTGTTGATCACTATTCTATAGATCTCATAGGCAAGTGCACCTATCGAACTATAGTATATTATTGGGGAAACAAGGACTACAAATACTAACAGTAACCTCTTTTCTATTATTTAACTAACAATTTAAAATGATGGCTTAATTAAAACTAAACTAAAATTTAACACACAATAATGAATCAAAACTCACATAACACTAAGATTAATCAATATAAAATAACTAGTATCTAGGTAATGAATGTTTCTAAGATTTCTTAAATATTAACCCTTTTATCGTGCAATTAAATTATTAATCATTGGATCATAAAAATTCATATCTTATGTTAATATTTGTCTCAAGACTATTTGCAACTAATCCTCGGTTGATTAACTAAAATCTCTTTCTAGTTAAAACTCCTAAGATTGCATTACTAGATTTATGAATTTTACTATTAAGTTTGACCCTAATGTAGAGGATTTATGTCAACATATCTCTAGGTTTATGTACAACTCCTTCTAATTATAGTCGATCTATTCATACAAAAGGAATTGTCAATATGAATCATATGAAATCATACGTTTAACTAACACATCAGACAAATTAATTTAAGAATAAAAATGTATAATTTAATCATAATGAAAAAATCAATCAAATTGTAATAAATAAAATATTATATCATAATATCCATCTCAACTTAGGGTTCATCAAACCTAGGCATTAAATAAGCTTAGTTCATAAACATAGAAAGCAAAATAAACACCAAAAGTTCATAAGAATAATTAAAAAGAAAAGAATTCATAAGATATATATCCCCCTTTATTCTAAAGTGATCTCCTGGAAAATTCCACGAAAGGTTATTCTCTATAGGATCTCTGAAGTAATCTTCACATTTTCTTCTATCCTAGGTTCATATTGAGTCTCTGACTCTAATTGCTTCTCCTCTCATTTTTTCTTCAAAATTTCCTTTTATAATGTGAAATTAGGGTTTCTAAAATATATATGGTTGGTCACATGGTCGTGTGAGTGACCATATATCTAAAAAATACCTCAAAATTATAAATTAACATGTTTTCAAGAGCTTAAACAAGCATATACTTAATCTTTCGCTTGTCCTCAAGCAAATTATAATTCAAATCGTTAAACTTAAAAACATACATCCTTTATTAACCTTAACATATCCATCCACATCCCAAGTCATCATATCTTATCAATCAAATCAACATATAATTAGATTCAAGTTATCTTATGATCAACTTTCATAAGTCAATATCAATAGCAATCACATTAATAATCTTTTTGAAATCAAAAGTACAAGTCCACTCCCTCATAGAGATTTACTCAATGCACTCAAAGTGTTTAGAGTGGAAAGTATATCAAACTCTTAGATCAATAAATAGGAGGATTCTTAACCATAAACATGTAATAAAAAAACATCTCCACCACTTATAAGTAAACTAGAAACAAAAATCACGAGGTCTTTTAAATAAGGTGTAATGCGGCTTAGGTAAAGGTATAGTAGGGATAATTAAAAGGGCAATAACATTGAAGGAAATTCACATAAACAAGATTACATAAGACTTGGTTCTTCATAAAACTGGTCCTTTAAATAATAATTTCATTGGTACAAAAATAATTCTTCTTACTATCAAAAAAAAATCATAACTTTTCTTTTTCTTTTTCAATATACTCTTAACCTATAAGTTTCAACTTTTGAACTTTTTTGAGCAAATTTGGAAAGAATATAAAATTATAACAATGAGGCACTTAAGAAAAAACAAATTAACATTCAACACATACTAGCAATCATAAAACTATTGAACTTCTCTTTAACATTCTTCAATATAACCCAAGTTTCAAGCAATCAAGTAAATGAAAATTCCTTATGGTTTAAAAACAATAAAAGGTTTTCAAGAAAAATAGGGTAAAGGATATCGGTGTGGTATAATCAATCGAAAGGTTAAGTCTCAAAAGTGGTTACTCCTAAGAGATAAAAATAAATTGGATAATAGTCAAAGAAAATAGGCTAAAACAAGGGGTTAAATTTAAGTACCTTTATTATGTAAATGCCTCTAGTTTAAAAACATGGTCTCAATATGAATAATAAAACTAAGTTTTATAGACATCCAACTATGCATGATAACACACAAAAAAGAAGAAAAGGGCATAAAATAAGGAAATATTTATCCTTAGGCTCAAAAGCCCATAAATAGGTCTTATATGTGTAAATAATATGCCATTTTTATTCAAATTAACTATCTCAATAACCACTAAAAATATGATTTAAAAAGGAAAGTTCATTCTAACCTTCATCCTTTTGTATACTAATTTAATTCGAGAATCAATAATAATATAAAGTGTTTTGCACAAATTTTATCAATTTATTACAAAAAATAATAAATATTATAACAATCTTAAGAATTTTGAAATTTATTTTTGAAATTTTCATTAGCACCTTCCCCACACCTAAATTTGTCCGTTGTCCTTAATGTACATAAAAGAAGCACAGATAAATAAAATATCAAAGAAAAAATGAGAAAGGAATATTTTGGTACTTCCCTGAATAATAAATACTACAAATTCTGAATTCAGTGAAAATTCCATCTGATATTGTGTGCAGTCATCCTTACAAAAATAGAGACAAAAGCGGATAGAAAGAATAAAAGAAAACAAAAAGAAATAAATAATAATAAAATTAAAAACAAAATTGACATTGTAATAACAACATTTAAAAATAAAATAAAAATAAACAATATAATAAAGATGAAAAAGAAAATAAAGAAAAGAAAAAGCTAACCCTTAACGAGCATCCTAGACTACCTCTATATTTGTCAATTTATTAGTGAATCTGGTATGTTCGTCATTGGAAGATAATCAAGTCTCTGAGCATCATATTGTTATGGAGTCAAAGATGATGTAGGTGCTCTAGATGGTGGAGGTGGTACAGAAATTCGAAAGTGTCATTCCATCTACATCGTGACCTCCTCTATCCATCTATCATAGGCCTCTAATCTCACCACCAACTCCATCAACTCTTATGATGGTGTGTTGGACTCCCGAGATTTGCCCCATATACTTATTTAACCAAAAAATCTTCAGCTGGACTTATTTCTGTTGGTGTTAGTGTTAGTGTATGGCCTAATAACCAATTATATGATATACTCTAATTTGTCAGTTGTGATTCAAGTAATGTTAGACTTCTACCTTATTTAATATTAGTATTTATATTGTCTTGTTAGAGACCACTTATAACTTGTGGGCTTAAAAGAAGCTTGGGCCTACTACTAATATTAAATAAGCCTACAGGGAACATTAATTGGGCTTTAATAGGTTTTGGATTTTTTTTTGGTCTAGATCAGGGTATCCACCAGCAGACCTAATGATTAATCCCCTCGTTGGTTTGTAGGCACCTCACAGGGTGGGACAACTGACCCAAGGATTTAAGGCTGCTCCATACCTAAAGACAAGGATCGAACCCCTGACCTTTGGTTAAGGATGAATGAGTCCCTTCCACTCAACCACACCCCTTAGGTTTTTGGGCCTTAGGGTTTTACTATATATATAGATGTATAGTATGAATTGTTTTAAGTAAGACTCATCTACCTAAAAAGAAACCCTAGTGTCATCCTCATCCTCAAATGATAAAGAGAGAGAAGTCTCAAGAGTGGTGCTAGCATACCAGAAGCGTTTGTTTGGTCTCACGAGGGTGTAGATATCGGTAGAGATGCGGCATTTGACGTGCTCTTCCGACACCACGAGCTTCTTTGCTATTTCTGTTGCGAAAGGTATAATCTGATATGGATTTGATTTCGATGTTCACATAGGTCTTGGTGTTTCGGATTTGCAAATTTTGGTAAATATTATTACATGCTGATAGTCCGAAAAGCTTAAAATGGTATTAGAGACGATTGTGTTTATTGAAATTGAATTCAATTAAATCCCATGAAATTACTTTCGTTAATTAAAAGTGATTGAAAGAGGGGTTTTGTCGATAGTTCAATGTGATTGAATGATTCTGTCCATAATTCAATGTGATTGAATTAGGGTTTTGTGTATAGTTCAATGACTGCTGCCAAGGGCACTACCCCTTGGACTTCGCAGGGGGCGCGGCCTCCTGAACCTCGCCAAATTTCTCATCTTATGTTGATCACGTATTTCTTTAAAATTAGTGTTTTGTATACTTTAATATTTGATATCTTGTGTTCATTATGTATGTTGATTAATAATACGAGATGCGTGTCATTTTGTTTTCATGTACTAATTAGATTATTACTAGTTCAGTTGTAATATTGTATCTTTCAACTTAATTGAAGAATCAAATTGACTGGAGTGAAGGTACGAGGATGGTGATCCATTTGCTACAAGACATTCATGATGGAGATTAGATCATTATAGTTTAAGGGCCAAACTATATCACGTTATTATTTCTTATTCATGCTTTTACTTATAATTTCATTAATGTATGTAAATGGCAATTTCATAATCAACTTATTCCCTCATCAATATTAAGTAATAATTGATCCCTTTCCAATTCTACACCTGCAAAGACTTGAATCGTTAAGAAGTGGGCTTACCAAAGCAAGGTGCTCTTGATTATTCAAGTACAATAGGATGGGTAACAATTATCTATAAGTCAGGAATTGTTACTTAATGAGGCTACTAAAATAGTTTTGAACTTTGAGACATATAGTTGGGAGCCGGGACATAAGATCTCAACTAATAACTAAGAGTTATATATGATATAACTAGCAAACAGTTGCTTACCTAAATAACTAGGATTCAGGCGATGAGCCAAACCTCATTTGGGTCTTCGTGAAATATGGATCTTGGATCATTATACTCATTTTTTAGGGACATTTACTATATGGGTATAGTGGGAACTTCTTAATTATTAATAATTAGGTTTTGTTAATGAACATGTCACTGAAACTTTGCATGTTTTACTGTAGATAATCATGACCAACCTTACTTCATCTAGTTTTTCACTATGATTTATCGTTGAAAAGAACAAGTTGAATAGTTCAATTTTTTTGGATTGGTACAGAAACTTGAAAATTGTTCTCAAACAAGAAAAGGACTATGTCCTTAAAAAGCCATTCCTCATAAGGGCACCTCTTTCCACTGCTCCCTTTGCCAAAAGGAATGCTTATAAGAAGCATGAGGATTATGCTCTCGATGTTAGCTATCTCATATTGGAAACTATGAACTCAGACCTTCAAAAGCAGTTTGAAAATGTGGGAGCCTATGAGATGATTACAAGCCTAAAAAATCTATTTCAGGAACAAGCACGAATTGAGATATTTCAAACTATGAAGTCTGTTTTGTAATGCAAGCTAGCAAAACGGAGCCTAGTTAGCCCACATTTCATTAAGATGATTGTCCTTGTTAAGAACTTGGAAAGATTGGGATTTCCTATAAGCCAAGAGTTGGCCACTGACATCATCCTTCATTCTCTGTAAGATGATTATGACATTTTTGTTATGAACTATAATATGCATAATCTGAATAAATCTTTGACTGAGTTGCATGGGATGCTCAAGATTATTGAGGCAAACATTAAGAAGGACCCTACCCCTAAGGTCCTTATGGTCCAAAACGGGAAAGGTTTTAAGAAACAAGGCAATGGTAAAGGGAAGGGCAAGGGCAAAGGTCCAATTAAGAATTGGAAAGCCCAATCCTAACCCCAAGACCAAGTCTGGCCCTTCTAATGACGATCTTTTCCATTATTGTAATAAGTTGGGTCACGAGAAGAGAAACTATGAGAAATATTTGGAAGATCTGAAGAAGGGTAATGACTCTTCTACTTGAGGTATTTATGTTATAGAAGTAAATGTTGCTGCTTTTAGTTCTACATCTTGGGTATTGGATACCCGTTGTGGTTCTCACATTTGTGTAAATATGTAGGGACTGCAAAGTAGTAGAACTTTGGCAAAGGGTGAAGTGGACCTACACGTAGGCAATGCAGCAATAGTTGTTGCTTTAGGTGTAGGGACATTTCATTTATTTTGCCTTCAAGCATGCTTTTGGAACTTAAAAATTTCTACCATGTACTTACTATAAGCAGCAATATTGTCTCCATTTCAAATTTGGATATAGAAGGTTTTTGTTTTACGATTAAGAATAATTGTTGTTCATTTTCCCATAATAACACGCTTTATGGTAGCACCCAATTAGAGAATGGGCTTTAAGTTCAAAATTTACAAAGGCCTATTGGTAACATAAATGCCAAGAGGTTCAAATATAATGATTCAAATCCCACTTACCTTTGGCATTGTTGTTTGGGATATATAAACGACAAACGCATAAATAAGTTACATAATGATGGACTTTTAAACTCTTTTAATTTTGAATCATATGAGATATGTGAATCTTGTTTATTGGGAAAAAATGACTAAAGAGCCTTTTACTGGACATAGTCAGAGGGCTAATGATTTATTAGAACTCATACATACTGATTTATGTGGACGATTAAATGCTACTGCTAGTGAAGGTTTTCATTACTTCATTACAATTACCGACGACCTCAGTAGATATGGTTATTTTTATTTGACGAAACATAAATCTGAATCATTTAAAAAGGTCAAGCATTTTCAAAATAAAGTACAAAACCAAATTGGCAAGATAATAAAAGCCCTCCGATCAGATCGAGGTGGAAAATATTTAAGCCGAGAGTTTAATGACCATCTCAAAGAGTGAAGAATAGTTTCACAACTCACTCCACTTAGAACACCACAATGGAATGGTGTGTCTGAAAGGAGGAATCGAACATTATTAGATATGGTTCAATCTATAATGAGTCATTTGAATCTTCCAATATCCTTTTAGGGATATACTCTTGAAACAACTATGTTTACACTAAATAAAAGTCTGTCAAAGGCAGTAGAAAATATACCATATGAAACATAGACAGCAAAGGTTCCTACTTTGTATTTTCTAAAGATTTGGGGATGTGAAGCTTATGTTAAAAGGTTAACATCTAAAAAACTTGGACCCAAATCCGATAAATGATTCTTCGTAGGGTATCTTAAGGAAACTAAAGGATACTATTTTTACAATCCCACCGAAAACAAAGTGTTTATTGCTCGAAATGGTGTCTTTTTTCAGAGAGAATTTCTTTTTAAAGGAACAAATAGGAGTAAAGTACATCTTGAAGAAATTCAAGAGTCACAGGAAAATGCTCCAACACAAGAGGAACCTCATTTGAGGAACCTCATTTTGATCTACAAAATGTTGTAGAAACTACACCTATAACCTCAGCACCATGTAGGTTCGAAAGGTTCCGTCACTAACCCTTAAGATATGATTTCATGGTGACTGAACATCATCATTTATTACTGATAGAGGATGGTGAACATACATCCTACATGAAAGTAATGATAGGCCCTGACTCTAATAAATGGCTTCAGGCCATAGAATATGAAATGGAATTCATGTACTAAAGCAAAATATTGGTTTTGGTTGACCCATTTGATGGTGTAAAAACTATTGAGTGTAAGTGGGTTTTCAAGAAGAAAGTTGACATAGATGGCAATGTACACGTGTACAAAGTGTGATTGGTTGCTAAGGGTTTCAATCAAATTCATGGTATTGACTATGATGAGATTTATTCTCCAGTTGTGATGCTTAAATCCATTTGCATCCTCATAGCAATTGTTACATTCTATGATTATGAGATTTGGCAAATAGATGTGAAAATAACTTTTCTAAATGGGAATTTGGAAGAGGGTGTGTACATGACACAACCTAAAGGTTTCACATCTCTTAAAAATGCTGGGAAAATATGCAAGCTCCAGTGATCCATTTATGGATTGACGCAGGCTTCTCAAAGTTGGAATCTCCATTTTAATAAGGCAGCCAAAGAGTTTGGTTTCCTCATAAATGAAGCAGAATCTTGTGATTACAAGATGACTAGTGGGAGTGCAATTATTACTTGGGCGAAGCAGCCTACTGCTTGGGTATTAGAATCTATAGAGATAGATCGAGATGGCTTGTTGGGCTAAGTCAAAGCACTTATATTAATAAGGTTTTACACATATTAAATATGCAAGAATCTAAAAGAGGCTTCTTACCCATGCCACATAGCATAGTTTTGAGTAAGCTCAATGCCCTTCGACACCAGATGAGCAAAATCGCATGAGTATGATCCTATATGCTTTAAGCATGACAAGTAGATACCAGTCAGATCCAAGTGAAAGTCACTAGATAGCTGTTAAGAGCATTCTTAAGTAGTTGAGAAGAACGAAGGACATGTTATTGATCTATAGAGGTTAGGAAGAGCTTACTATAAATGGTTACACTGATGGCAGCTTCCAATCAGACAAAGATGATTTTTGGTTGTAGTCATGTTTTGTATTATGCCTGAATGGTGGGGCAGTGTGTTGGAAGAGTTCCAAGCAAACCACAGTTGCTGATTTTACAATAGTAGCTAAGTATATTGCTACTTCAAAAGAAGCAAAGGAGGTTGTTTGGGTTAGAAAGTTCATCATTGAACTTGGTGTGGTTCCTAGCATTTCAATCCAATGGATCTCTATTGTGACAATAATGGAGCCATTACTCAAGCTAAGGTACCAAAATCTCATCAGAAGGCCAAACACATACTCAGATGTTTTCACCTTATTTGACATATTATTGAAAAAGGTGATGTGAAGGTGTGCAATATGTCAACAGATCTTAATATAGTTGATCCATTGACTAAGCCTATCCCGCAAGCTAAGCATAATCGTCATACTATAGCATTAGTGATCAAACTCTTAGATGTGTGATCATATAAGGGTGTAATTTTGTGACATGTTTTTGGATAATCCATTAGTAATGCCCAATTATTGTTTGTTATGTTCTTTTTTTTGTGGAGTTATAAATGAATTTGAATAATAATCCCTATGAATAATGTGTTCTTACAATTGACATCAAGTACGTGACTTGATCGTGACACCCTATTGTAATATAGATACAATTATTCTTAAAGGTCCCTAGTTAATGTCATTAATGTAAGGGGTCATAATGACTGTCGAGACTAGCATGTTGATTAATAGATGACCATGTTTCACAGGTCATTAATATGGAGATATTATGTTAATCACTTGGGTGCATGTGGGAGACATGCGATTGGATTGACCCGTAATGAGAACACTTCAAGGATTGTTATATATGTAGCACCCCACTCCCGCAAGACCCAAACCCGACATCGATGGTGATATCCGAGTCCGTGCCCGCGAAGGTGGCATGCTAGGGCACTCAATCATTCACAAGTCGGTATAAATTTTTTTTTCACAATGCAATCGATAGAGTTTCAATAGCCAATTAGAGCCCAATTTCATTTATAAACATTTTCAGTTATGCAAAAATAACCAGTACACAATTCATTAAAATTTCACTCTCCATTTGGGCCCACTACTGAAACAGAGCACTTAGAAACGTAATTAGTACACTTCATAATCAGTTACAAACCATTCCACTTTGGGTCGTTGGGGTCCATTTCATATACAAAACACTTACTAACATTTCCAATTAGGAAAGTTATAACAAAACATAAATATTCGTATTTGATCAATCTCATTTACAAAAGATTCCCATATTTATCCACTTATTATAGACAAAAATATTCAAATACATATAGTACAGCAATCGCAGAATACAAATTATAGAAAAATATAAAAATCCTAATACAGACATAAACTGATCCCAACCTCTATCTTTTCCCTGTATGCAGTAAGTATACTCCCGTTGCCTAACGGGGTATTCTTCTGAG
>JAOSBP010000206.1:20699913-20711859 GCA_027563825.1 Erythroxylum mucronatum
ATCATCTATAACACAAACATAAACCTTGCAATATCAACTTATCAAATCTCAAATTACTCATCATTTTAGCTTCAAAAGAACCATACCAAGACATTAAAAGCAAACACTTACTTGATTAAGCTTCAAACTCTTCAAACTCTCACTAAACCCTAGCTCCCAAGCATTCCATGATCTTCATCTTCAAAGAGGTCAAGCTAGGTTTTTCTTAGGGCAACTTGAAGGAATAACAAGATGGAAGTAGAGAGTGAAAGATGGAGCAAGATTTCAAGTAGAAATCACCAAAGCAAGAAGGAGATGAAGGGAGGGAGATGAAGCCACGAAAATGGAGAGAAGAAATCACCAAAACAAAGCTCCAAAGGGATGTTAAATGATAAGTGTCGTGGGACACACTAAAGGGGTCTTAAAAATACACAAATGAAGGGTTAAAAAGGCATGGCTTGGCAAGTGACACATGTCACTTGCCACATGTCAAATTCCCATGGATTGTCTTATGAATTTCTTATTAAACTAACTCAATTCCACTTATCCCTAATTAATGACACTTGTCAATAATTCCTAAAGTCATGGATCCAAAATTTCAATGCGATTTGACAATAAATTCTACTGTCATTTATCAATTGGTCTGTCACTCGGCATTTTCCTAGTTCAAAATTTATCTCCAAAAATTTCAAAAAAATTCCTAAAATTCTCCAAAATTACTAAATCAACATTGCCACTCTCTAAAACAATTTTCAATACCAATAACCCATATTTCTCCATACAATCACATATATGGTCAATTATACCCGGACTATCAATGAATGCATGTACAATTATTTTCATGTGTAAAAATGTCACTATTCATATGTATGAGGATGACACATTATGCATGAGCATGCAATTGCATTTCTAAATTCTCACCGATTGGTCCTATTTATTATTCTACCCTTCCCGCTAAGAACGGGATGTTACAATAACTCAATCTAACAATTAAATCCTTAAGTGTAGAGACGGGTTATTACATGAAGAGGAACCACAACATATAAAATTCTCAATATGTGTCCCAATTGTACCTAGCTACAAATTAAGAAACCTCTTTTTTATTCACTTCAATGATCTAAGGCTCAATCTGAACAAAGTAGTGAATGAATGCAATTGAATACTCTCAATAACTTATCAAAGATTATAAAATGTTAATAAATATATCTACCAATTAGATTATAGACTATCGATATAGAATTGTAGTGATAATATCCATTAGAGATATAAACTAGTTATAATGGCTAGTTTTAAAGACATCGATTGAATTAATTGTATGTTCTCTTAACCTATATCAAACATCGATATAGGTTAGTAAAAATGATACAAATTCACTACATTACAAACTCTTTTCTTTTGAAAAATTCACTCAACTTAAGGCAAAAGGGTCAATTTTAAGTTTTACACCAGTTGACAAGTTTAATCCTAATATTCCAGAGAAAACACTTAAGACCCTAATATTTAAAAAACGTTAAAATTTAATCTCATTTTGAAAATACTAAAATTTTATTGATTTAAACTTGTCGACTAATGTAAAACTTAAAGTCAAAATTGACCATTTTGCCCTCAACTTAACTCACACATAGATCAATTGATGTCCATCTAAAACATAAATTCGTATCTTTAAACAAGTTGACCTAACTTTATATAAGTCAACCGAACTAACATTTAAGTCTAAGGTTTTGACACCCTTAGTTGGTAGATTTAAATCATAGGTCACCCGAACTCTCTAAAATAAAATTTTCAAAACCTTTTATGTTCTAAAAAGCAATAAACATATCTTAAAATTAGAAGAAAAAAAAGAGAGACTTAAATAAGTTTTAGAAAGTACACAAAATGTGTGTTGTGGATCACAAGAATTTTCATGAAAATACAATTAAAATGTCCTTTTGAATTTTGGAAGAAGTGTTAACCTCTAAATAGTATATTCACATAACTTTAAGCCCCTGGAACATTGAAATGAATGTGTTAAAGAGTTGCAAGGAAAATACATCAAATGATTACGTTGAAAATGCTTGTCTCTTCCTTGATTCTTGTCTAATTGACTTGAAACTCGTGAATCTAGATGGAATGCTTGCTTGATCTGAATTTGGATGCTCCATTTTAACTAGTAGCCTTTTTGTTCCACAACTTGGGTCAACTGACTTCGTGATTTTTTTCCTCACTTTTTCTTAAATAGTATCATATTGCTTTTATATATCACAAAAATAAATCATCCATATGGATATATTTAGTTACCAACATAATATGGACTTCAATTCAACACTATGAATAGCTTAAAGGTATTTTTTATAACTAAGGCCCTTTTAAAATATCTCGTAAGTAATAAAAAAAAAGGGTGAAATTTTCTATTCACCTTCTGACCTTCCTTACCTTTAATAAGACATTTTAAAAGCCACCAACGGGCGCGTCTAGTAGTCCCGTGAGAGGACGAATTTACTGCCATGGAAATGCCCATCTATCTATCCTTGTATTTGTGTTTGGGTTTTTAAGCTCCCTCGCGTCATGTCATGCAGCGAAGCATCAAAGCTGTACTTAAGACCCCCCAAAACAAAAACAGTTTTATCATAGAAAAAGGTCTCTCACGACATTGGCTTCACTTGGCCAGCTCATTCTCTCTCATCTCCCAATGAGCACCTAAGTACCAACCCCGCTCTGCCTCTCTCTCTCTCTCTCTCTCTCGTTCATGTGCGACATTATCAACGTTTGCTCTTCCAGATCTCTCGATGATGCGCCCTTTTTGAGACACTTCCTCTTTATCGCAATCTTTTTGTTTTTCGTTGTTTCCTTTTTTAATTCCATTTTAATTTCCGACTATATTTCCTCTTCAGATATCTTCCATATCCGACTAATCCGAAAATTTCGTTTTCTCGTTGCTTTTGGCTTAAAGATCTCATTTTGGATTCTTGGTTTCGGTTATATCGTGTAACAAGCTCAAAGGGATAGAGGGTATGGCAAATGGGGTTGAAGAAATGGTGTTGTTTGGCGATGAAGAGTTGAGAGAGATTTGTGGGGTCAAGAGAGGTGTAGATTACATAGAGGTGACGTGTGGGTGTACCAGCCATAGATATGGTGATGCTGTTGGGAGGCTTAGGGTTTTTGTCAATGGTGATCTTGCGATCACCTGCGAATGCACTCCTGGTTGCAATGAAGGTGTCCCTCTCCTTCTGTTTGTCTTTCTTATCTCTCTGGCGGCTTATGAAGCTATGGGTTTGATTATTATGCATGTTGACTGCGTCTTGCCCTTGCTGGTTGTCGCTTTCAGTTTTATCAAGTCAAACAGCTGGATAGTGTGAACGGTGTATCCGTGTTTCGTTTGTTATACAGTATAAGACTCCAAGTGTATGTTGTTTTGTCTCAATGAGGGAGCTTCGTTTGCCATTCTGTACAATAAGATAGTTTTCTAACTTCGTATCATCTGCGTCGCATTGCAGGAAAGGTTCTGTCTTGATTAAAAAATTCTGTTTTTTTTTTTTGGTTTCCCGTGCATATCCTCCTGCATTCACTGTCCTCCTTTGTGGCTATATTTGTAATGCTTTTTAACTTGCTACACCTGGTTTTGGCTTTTGAAGCCACAGTTCTGTTCTTGTCAATCATTGTAAGGCTTTTGTGGAATCATGTCATCCGCTCTTTGTACCGTACAGCACCCTCCCCGAGGCTGCATTTTTCTTCTATCGCAATTTGTTAACCCTTTCACGGTTGACGTTCTTCAAAGGACTTCATTTCAAGTCTCAATGATGTCGGTCAGTTCTACGTTTTACCACCACATAGTGGTTGAGTTAGGATGCGCTATTATCTTGTGTTTCGTATGCATGCGTTATCGCTGTTTACTGCTAAGTTGTTAGATGGTACTTGGGGTGCACCTAGCAGTTCACAGTATATCCTCCTTTGCACTGTCGTGCATTTTGTTTCACAAGCATGCAGCAATAATGGCTGTTTAATTAGTGTATGTCACTCCCACTAATTGTTTTATGAGTTCATGTCATCTCCTAAAAGTTGAAGGGGCTTGGTAGAACAACAGATGCTTAAATTGGTAAAGGACTTTCAGAGAAAGATGCCAGTGATACTAATAGTCATACTGATTTCAGGGATGTATTGCGTTAGTTTGTACTGAAAATCATTGGTCATACGAAGAAAACTAGGCCATTGGTAGGGATTATTCTGTTTATAAGTTCAATCGTCATTAGCATGAAAAGACAAATAGTCATCCTGTACTTCATTTGTCCAGTCGATATCTGGTGGACCCACACGGAAACATTTTGGAGCAAGATTTTGTAATTGTTCCTTAGCGTATAGTTTATAGTCTGTGACACCTGCAAAGAATTCGGTGTCTTTTCATATAGTATAGTTGAGTAATGCCTATATTTCTGTCATTTTGAATTCTACACCGATCTTCAGTGAAAGTTAGTTGATAACCTTTAATGGTGTAACATGTTTTACAATCAGAATGTCATCCTCAATATCCCTGCTCCCCTTTAAGTATTTGACTGAGTTTATATTTAGTTTACATGTTATTGTAGTTTGTTGGTATGACAGGATCTTTTCTGTCTCAGTTCATGTTGTTACTAAAATAGCATAATGCTCTATTTCAACCCCTGGTTTCCATGTTTGCTAAAATAGCATAATGCTCTATTTCAACCCCTGGTTTCCATGTTTGATTGTTGAGTTGCGATTGCAATGACTAGGCAAGATGACTCCAGCTGCGTTTGAGAAGCATTCTGGTAGAGAGACAGCTAGAAAATGGAAAAATAATGTTTGGATCATAGTCAATGGGGAGAAGGTTCCATTGTCAAAGACTGTATTGCTCAAGTATTATAATCAAGCATCAAAAAATGGGAATGGATCCCACAGGTCCTCCAGTGGGCGAGTTTGTCATCGCGATGAGTTTGTTCGTTGTACTACATGTAATAAGGAACGCAGGTTTAGATTACGGACCAAGGAGGAGTGTCGACTTCACCATGATGCCTTGGCTGATCCAAATTGGAAATGTTCTGATCTGCCCTTTGACAGGTATGTGTGCTTTGCCTTCCACATTGCACAAAAACAAAATATAAGAAATGTTTGCAATACATTTTGTTGTTGTTAGTGCTGCTGCTGCTACTGAATTTGTTCTTATTATTGTTCTATTCCTCAATTGCAAGCTCTGCCAGCAGGAAGAAGATAAAAAGGAAATTTTAGCTGGAAAAGGTGGACATATTCTTGAAACCAGAGAATTGTAGATGATTTTTATATTATTTCTTTGGTACTTATATTGCATGCATTTTCTGTTTCTTAATTTGATTATCAAATGTTGCATATTGTTCAAGCTAGATAATGAAACATGACATTATCACCATTGACAATTGGCATTCCTTTTCTGTCGTCTACTTATACTTTATGGACCAACTTCCTTTACAAGAATGGACGTGTCTTTGTTTGTGTAAATGTAGAAGTTTTGTTGAATTCCAGTTAGTGCTGAATATTTACAATTCTGTTTCCTGAAAATATTCATCAGTATAATGATCATGCGTACAAGGTTAATTTGAAATCTAAATCTATTTTACTTTATAATATATCCATCGGTATACTGATATGGTTAGTGACTTAAATTGCATCAACTTTAGACAATGGCAGGATTTACGGAAGATTTCTGGGATTGAATCACCAAATCTAAGAAAATAAAAGATATTACAAATTCCTGTACTTCAACCATAGCTGGATGCAACAAATGTGAAATATTGTTGGAAGCCACCTCTTGTAATAGTTTTGACATTATAAACTGAAAACTGAGATAACTATTTTGTACTTTAACTGTAGGACTGGATGCTACAATCGTAAAATGTTGACAACTGTTGGAAGGCATCTTTTGTGATAGTTTTGACATTATAAATTGAGAGAACTAAATGATAGCCTAGAATAAGCAATGATTCTCTTTATTTTTGGCAAACAAGCTCCATTGATGAACAATGGAGGGCTGGCATCCTTCTTTTAGATATTTTAAGATCTAGATGGGCTGAAACACTATTATGCAATTAAAATTTGAATATTTCTGTGTGGCTAATCCATCATTAGTTTGTGTTGGTGTGTTCCCTCTTTTACAGATTTACATCCTTCAATACTTGTGCCTCAGTCTTTCTGTGGGCTTTGGAAGTAAGAGGGACAAACACAATGTTTAAGTAGATACGGAAACAGTATGGAAAGTTTAGGAGGGTGTTGTCAAGTAGTATATTTGATCCTCAGCCAGATTGTAGGAAATTCGGAAAATTTTGGACAAAAAAAAATATTAAGTAAATTTTTTGTTGACTCCAGGTAATTTGGAAAATCATCAAGAATTTGGCAAGCAAAGATTTAAATTAATTTGTTGTTACCAGCTACAAGAGCTGCTCGTTAACCTGCTATCTTGTACCATTCTAGTTTCTATAGGTCTAGCAGCACTCACTTTTCAAAATTATTCTTGGAAGGAAAAGAATAGGCAGCAGACCTAAGGAGTGAAAACATATTAATATCCTTTCCCTGTGAAAGTAAAGTAACAAAAGATAGGACTGCCCTACATTTCTCTGTTAGACTTCTTATCTTTAAATCCAATTTTCTTTATGATTATCAACGAATGTCCATATACCAAATATCATAGTTAGCATGTCTAGATAAAATCCAAATGTTAGGTTTGTTGGTTTGACTCTCTTATAGTTCTTTCTAGTCCAGTGCCTGCTTTTAGTATCCATTCTTATCTACTGGTGCTCGATTATTAAGAAAATTCTTTCGTTTGCTAAATTATCCCCCTTTATTGATAGCAAACTCAAGCTTTATAAGAACATTAATGATCTTCCATTCCTACCTCTGACATCTGCAGTTGAAACATGAGCTATGCTTGCATATGGTGCGCTCTCCTGTTTGCTGTTCTTAGAAATGGAAACTGAAAATATCAGATTGGTTTCCTCTCTAGTTTGTCAGATGAGCTCATGTTGAACCTGCTGAATGTGAATGTACTCAATGCGTTTCATCCTTACTCTTGTTCCCTTTATTTTAGCCATTTGCCATGGCTTGATCTTGACTCTTTCATTCCAAACGACCTTGAATCTAAGTTCCTTGTATTTCTTTTCCAACAGCGTCCTAGTTAAATGATAACATTTGAAATGAGTGGCTTGTATCTACCGTGAAACTAAATGCATGGCTAAGTTGTGAAAATTATTGGTCACTGCAAAGTGCTTTCTGAGAAGAGTAGTTCTAATGTGGTTGTGTGGTGCATAGAATTTTGGCAATGTCTAGGAAGACGGATTGCGTTTCTCATGCAGAATAACACGTGATTAGTTCTAATGTGGTGGTGTGGTGCATAGAATTTTGGCAATGTCTAGGAGGACTGATTGCGTTTCTGATGCAGGATAACATGCGATGACGAGGAAGAACGTGGCAGTCGAAGGGTGTACAGGGGCTGCAGTCGTTCACCAACTTGCAAGGGCTGCACTTCCTGTGTTTGCTTTGGTTGTGAACTCTGCCGTTTTTCGGATTGCAGCTGCCAGACCTGCACGGATTTTACAAGGAATGCAAAGGATTGAACGGAGAAACACATTCTTGTTAAGCTTCTCTTTTGGTGATAACTCTTGTCTTTTAATTCATCCCTCGCACGCCTTGAGGAAAAGGTTCCAGTTAGCGTTTTTATCTGAACCTCTAAATGCCAACCAGTCCTTTGCGCTAAGCAAATATTCATCTGGTATATAATTTCCAATTCAACTTTTATCTATCCATTAAATTACGTTTTCAAATAATTCTTCATTGTCCCAAAATTTAATTTTAAAATAACATGATGACAACTAATTAGAAGAGGCATCATTAAAAAATAAAAGTAAATTAAATAATCTCACCAAATTTACCAAAAAAAAATATTTAGTTGAAATTACAATTCGAATTCGATGTTACAAGAAAAGAAATTGGATTGTGAATATGTAGGGGGCAATCATACATTTGGATAAGCGAATGAAAAAAGACTGCACGGGACAATAAGACTAGTTATAAGAAAGGACCTGATTTCCAATAGCTTTGAATTATTGCCTCTTGGGAAAAGTCAGTAAAATATCCCTTCCCAACATCCATTCCCTCTTCTCTTGCAAGTCTCTCAACTTCTTGTTGCACACTAAGCCCTCCAACTTGGGCAGGGTCCAGTAAGTTACAAGCCACCTCAATCACATTATCACCATGAGTAAGTGCCACGGCCTGCACTGAAGGAAGGCCACCTCCTCTCCCACTTACTCTCTTTGCAATTCTACGAACAGCACCCATGTTTGTAGAGAAGACAGGCACGTTGTAGTTATCAACCCATGGGGTTGCTCCAATGACAATCGCGCCTTTTGCTTCAGTGACTTGAGCTGGACCATGATCTGGCTTCAAAGGTAATGACCTCGATTTTGGTCCACCTGTCCAATGGCCTCCTGAATTCGGCTTGAAATAACCCAACTCTCGCCTTATTGAATCCAGTGTCCTCCCTTCTTCATGGGCAGCTCCATATACAAATGTAGGAACTGCAGGCCACATTTGACATCATTAGCCAAGTATTGATTGCCTCATGCCAATTCACCTAATTGCCACTCAAATAACATATGATGCACTTTGCCTCTTAAATCACCATGCCAGCACAAAGACTCCATGTTTTGATACCTCAGAACACTCAGAAATATTTACATTATTTAAAGCTAATTCAGTGTTTCCACTTAGAGTAAGGACACTGCCTTCTCATATAAAATCATTTGTTTTGTTCTTTTACCCTGTTTCCAACTGTTCATATCGCCTCTGCATCACATCTTTAGTATAGCTTTCAGTTCACAAAAATGGGACTCCCAGAATGAAGTGGAAATGTAGTGTAACAGACTCAAATTCTTGTAAGTACAATAAAAGATGAATTCTAGAGTAATCTTCATCAACACCATGTCTCAATAGAACATAAAGGCTGCAAGAAGATACATAGCGCTATTGAATACAGACAATATGTGCAACTCCTATTCTGGAACCAGGCGCAAGGATTATAATATCACATTTATTAAGCAAACTACAAGGAATTTAAAAGCAGACAGCAATGGGAATCTATGATCTAACATGACTTTGGATATATCTCAAATATGAAAATCCTCTTTACTGCAAATTAGATTCAGCAAAGCAGCTTCTATACAACAACCAAGCATCTAGAGCCTAGATTTGTTATCTGGATACTTAATATTGAGCAAACTTTCAATTGGCTCAGACCTTGGAGGCTGTTGCCTACATCCACAGCCAATGCCTTTGCAATCCCAGCTACTTGATCCAAAGAAGCACGAGGCAAGGGATGAAAGCAAATGTGGTCCACAACACCAAGCCGTGGATGGCTTCCAACATGCAACTCAAGATCAATAGCTTCAAAAGCAGCTTTAACCATGGCAAGCACAGCACTCTTCAGAGGACTTGATTCTGATTCTAAAGATGGCTCAGTTGGCAAACTGGAGACAAGAGTATAACCCACTCTGTTGTAAATGACATCTTCAAACTTATTAATAATAGGGGCTTCAAGGAATTGTTTCGCAGCTCTTTCAATTGCCTGCAATGCACCCTTGTTTCGGCTCTCAGATATGTATACCTTGCAGCAAGCAAGCATGCACTTCAACATAGTTCAACTCTCTGCCACCATCCACAGGTTGCAGAAGAACATAAGTCGGATATGAGAGAGAGAGACTTCAAAAATTTGTGGTTACAATTTGAAGCAACTCAAAAAGTCTCTACCACATAATATTCAGTGATACAATTTCAGGCGAAATCAGTCTTGAAAGTTCAGTAACTTAACAAATTCTACTCAACCAATAAAAGCATTTAGATTGAAACAGTCTGCATAAGGAATGCTCCTATTAACCAATTTAGTATGCCAAAGAACTACCAAACACCATGTTTAAGCATCTGTTATCCACCAATTTGCCGATATCATAATCCAAAAATAAACAAAAACAAAAAGATATTTAAACGATTTAATAACATAAATGCGAACTCCAGGAGAATAGTTTAGCGCATCAAAATCTGTAAGCTCTAGCATCAAACATGGCGAATACTGACAAAACATTGTTCCCCGGAGAAGATTTTTTTTTTCTGGGATTTGAAAAAACCCATAGGCGGGCCAAGCGGGCACACCTCTTCGAGGGCTCAACTGGCGCACCACCCACAGGCGGACCAAGCGGGCGCACCTCATCATCGAGAACCCAACTAGTTGTAAAACTCCGGCTACCCAGGCTCTAACAAGGGGGCTAGTATGGAATCAAACCTAGGACCTAACCGAAACCAAGCCTCGCTCTCAACCATCGAGCCATAGAGAGGGCTACCCGGAGAAGATGCATCCATCTTAACAACTGAGGGCCACACCCATCACCCAAGTAATCTAAAAAAATTCATTTCTTCCTTAAAACTCAATCTCTTTGGGCTTTGAGCAACCATCATGCTCCAATTTCTTGCCAAACCCGCCCTCACGACCCTACACTTTGAGTAAACTAACCATTACTGGATGTTCTCATCCGTCATCTATCTATCAACTCCAACCGACAAGGGTCGACTGACTAAAAGCCGAGTTTTCACCCACTTCGAAGCCTGTCTTGAGATCGATATGTCGTGCGTTCTCTTTGCCTGAGGTTGGCCCGTGCTTTTAGCCTTGTCTGAAATGGGCCTCGTCCTGGTTGAGCGATGATGCGGAGAGATCTTCCGTGGACTCCGCATGGAGAGGTATCTTTGTTTGTTGCCCTCGTCAAATTATTGTATTAGATATTTAATATAGACTGTTACCTGAGGTTACTCACCTGGATGGCGTCGCCAACTATTTGATCAAATATCAACGGCAACGGCGACGGCGACGGAGATGATAAGTGTCAATCAACAACGAACGACAACCGTGCAATGCAAAGCGAGGTTTCCTTATAATCTTTGATATTTATTAAATATTTAAAAGGGTAAAAGTTGATAATTTTATTACATTTCACCAAAATCTCAGCTATTTAAAATGTGACAAGCTCGTAAGTTTTATGAAACGTCCTGATGCCGACGTTGCAATTTCTGGAGACATAGGACTCCGTGTGAACTGTGAACAATTAGTAAAGTATAGAGATAATAAATATAATAACAATCATAAATATTATTACACAACTATAAATTATTACAAGATATTAATCATCTTATTTATTAGCATATATATTTTAAAATAAAAATTTAAATAAATACTTGATTTACTATATTTTAAATATATTATTAGTTATTAATCAATTTTAATAAAATAAATTTGTTGTAAGTTATTTATATTTTATATTATAATAATAATATGTAAATATGATAAATCAAATAAGAATGTTTAAATTTTCATTTATTACAAAAAGTAATTTAGTTTGTTTAGCTTTCATTTCAACAAAGAATTCTATTAATTTATAATAAATATTCTCTTTTTCTTCTTCTTGCTCATTTTCACTAATAAGGTCGATTGTCATTCCATATTCTTCACAATATGTTCCAATAGGATTAGGTAAACTCCTTTGCAATTCATCAGATAGTCTCTAGGTTTGCTGGTCTATCTGATTCACCAAATTTTGTATACAAGTCTCTGGTTTTTTATACTTCATAATTTATTCTAGAATAAAATCGATTATCGTATTTTCTGTTGGGAAATCTAGACCGGATCTGATCCGACCGCAGCGGAATAATCACGAAACGCTTCCATGATTTTTGATTTCCCAAAAACCAAGATCTATTTAATTTTATAAAATGATTAACACGAAGAAAAATAAAGCAAAAATTTAATTCGTACCTTATTTTGAAACTTGATCTTTATCTTGATGCATCCCTCGAACCGTTTCCAAAACTGATCCGTCTTAACCACTGTAGCCGGACAAGTGTCCGGCCTCTAACGGTATCCACAGAATGAGTTGAGAGAACTCTGTAACTTTTACAGAGAGGGTTAAGCAT
>JAOSBP010000206.1:20748288-20761515 GCA_027563825.1 Erythroxylum mucronatum
AAAAGATTAAAAAAAGATCACTAATCATAATATTCATTCAAGTTGAAATCATCAAAATCAAGGCATTTTAAATAGACTGGCCGGTTTTTACCGGTCCAACCGCAAAATAAACGGGTCAATCACTCACAAAAAATACGGGCTAAACTGGACCGTTTCATGCTCCAGTTCACCGGTTCTCCTGTTCGACCGACCAGTTCGGTCCGATTTTCAAAACACTGCCTTGAACATTCATAAATCAACGCTTAATTTTAAGGTCACTAGCTTAACCATTTTTGAGCCATTATTTTTCAACCAACTCCTCTTAATCATGTACAACTCCTATTTTCCATCCTATATTTCTCAGTCTCTTTCTAATTGTCTTTACCACTCTCTTTCCTTGTTTCGCATTTGTTTTCAACTATAGAAAGGGTGGCTTCCCAAAGGAGGGTATCACGGATGTTTCTATTCTCACTAAGATCTCTTGCTTCAATTTAACACCTAGCTCCTCCTTTCCTAGTTCTCCTTCATCCTATACTTCCCCAACACTCGCTTCTTGTTTTTAGCTCCCCTCTTGCTCTTTTATGCCTTTATCTACTGTATCCATCTTCATGCAAAAATTGCTTTACCTCAGATTATTCAATACTTTATTTATATTAAAATTCACTTATTCGTCACCAATCTTGAGTATTCCTAATTTAGGAATGTCAAAGTCATTTTGAGTAACATTTTTGTACATGATTGTTTCTTATACTTCAATCCTTTTATTATACAATATTCTGACTGGACATAGAGCATGGAAATAGTATCTAATTTATTTAAGTCCAATCATATTAGTTCTTCATCATTAGCAATTGATTCAATTAATGACATTTGAAAATAATTTTTAAAGTGTCATTTCATTTTGTCAAATGATTTTTTCGAATTAATACTAATTGAAAACAAAGGAATATTCTCTTTAATCACTTTAGGTAATGAATCCTTTATTGATAACTCAACTATTTACATATATTTTATGCTATATTTAAAGACTATAGACTAAGCTACTATTGACTAGAATAGTGCCTAAATGGTATCAAAACATGGTAATCACCATATGAAGATATGTTGGTGATCTCAAATCAAATGATCCCTTATACAATACTTATAATGAAAATTTTCATAGACATACAAGTAATATTTTAAATAAAATTTTCATATGTAATCAAGCAAAGTTTTCATATGATGATGAGTTTAATAATATAATTAAGAATAAAAATTGCTTATGTGGGGGAGGGGTATAAATAGTAACCATTAGATTGAAATGAAAACTTGATACCCACCTCCTTTGGGGGGTTTAGTAGATTCCTAAATTTAATGGAACAAATCTATTTCCTTAAAATTGAAAACTCCAAAGTAAACACTATTTTTTGCAATAATTTCATTCCTTCATTCCCAAACCCTCAAACCAAACGCCACCTAAGTCTCTTGCAGCAAACACATCAATGATTAAGTATTAAAAATGTTGTCAATCTTTCGTGACAAACAAATCAATGATTAAATATTAAAAACGTTATAACTTATTTAACACTACAAAAGTTATACGAAAGCAAAATGACACCTTTAAATATCCTTTTTAAGTTAGCGTATCACTGGTACTAACAAAATATTAATAAAGACAATTCTTGTAACTAAGTTTCATTTAAATAATTAGTTTAAAATTTTTAAATAAAAAATTATAGTTTATTATCCAAAAGAACGTGATATTTCATTATTTTGAAATATAAAAAAGTTAGAAAAAGTCAACTACTAACGTGGTGTTTCGAAATATATATCTAACGTTCGTCCTAGGTAAGCATGACTGTGATTTCTTCTTCCCTACAGACATTCCTGTTTTCTTTCATGTTCTGCACCTATATAATCCATTTCCTTTCCTTTTTATATTCTTATCTAACACCAAACTTGGAAGTCTCCCATCCCATCCACCACTTTTCCTTGGCTGAAATGAAAACTACTACGCAATTTTCTTCCAAAATTCAGAATCCTTTTCATATTTGCCAAGTTTCTTTTTTTTTTTCTTTAATCTATATTGTAGTTTAGTTCTTATATTGTACCATTATTAAGTACAATAATAAGTAGTTAAGAACATCGTTCTTCTATTTTGGTTAGATGTCGGACGCCACCGGCAACACCCCCATCTCCCCCGCCACTCGAAGCGTTGACGATCTCCCTGAAGAGATACTTATCCACATCCTCTCTTTTCTTCCCATCAAATCAGCAATTCAAGCTTCTCTACTTTCTCGAAAATGGCGAAACCTCTGGTGTCAGTTACCTTATCTTCTTTTTTCATATTATCCCACCTTTACTTCTTCTCGCACTTTTTCCGACTTTGTCCACCAAACCCTTCTCCGACGACTCCCAAGTTCTTCACATCTTCGCTCATTCTACGTTGAATTCCCCTTCAGAGACCCTCTTTACTCCTCTCATGTCGACACTTGGCTGCGTTACGCCATTAGCCACCGTGTCCATGAGCTTAAGCTCGATTTCTTCATCAGTTCTCAGTTCCAATCTGAGAATTTCCCAGAAAGTGATTTAGTTTATGACTTCCCTTTTTTTATGCTTACAAATGGGTGTGTTAAGGTTTTGAGGCTTATCAAGTGTGATATCATTTTCCCCTCCGCGATGGCTTCTTTGGCACTTAAGTCTCTTGGGTCGATTTTCCTTGATCAGGTTTATTTGAGTGATATTATGTTGTCTGATATGATTTCTGGGTGTGTGAATTTGGAGTGTTTGTCTCTCGAGTATTGCTTTGGGATGAAGGATGTAAAGATTTGTTCTTTGAAACTTAAGCGACTTCATCTTAATTATTTCAGCAATGATAGTGGGTCGGTTCATATTTCGTGTCCCTGTCTTGGGTCTTTAGAGATGATCGGTTTCGAAGTCGCCAACTATGACTTCAACGAGTTGTCGGCTCTGACTGAAGGCAGTGTTTTCTTTTTGCACAAATTGGAGTATTATGAACACTGGAGTCAAGTTGTTAGGTCACTTCTTCATGTCAAGTGTCTTGCTATCCAGAATTGGTGGTTCAAGGTAACTTGTCTTTCGTTGCTCATTGGCAAGAGGTAGACGAGTTGTTTTATGATTGTTCTATAATGTCGTCTGAAATTGACACACCAAGCGCCTTTACACAATATCTTTAATGATCATGGGTAATTGCGATTCTTTGTATCTACAGTTAGCAAATGCAGTGATTAGCATGCTTTCCTATTGATTATAAGTAGCGGTAACCTTGCTGGAAGGTGTTTCTAAGCCTACTATGGTCTAGAGAATTAAGCTAGACTTTGAGCCTTACAATTTGGCGTCGGTATTTTTATATGCTGACAATTGGTAGGAGTCTGCTGCATAGTTTTTTATAATCTGAAGTTGTATTCACATGTCTTACAAAGAGTCTGCTTCCCTCGATATCCTTGTACTTGTTTACAAATATAGTCTAGAAAATTCGTTTACATCATCCTGTGAATAAAAATATATTGGATTGGTCTTAGGAATTCGGACGCTATGTTTATGCTAACTTGTGCCGGTTTCCTGGACTCACAGTACTTGATCTTTGGTATTGATTGTTGCTCTTGATCATGGGACAGTCTTTTACTAGTTTACCTATAAAGTTTGTGACTTTCCTTCGTATTAGAAATGTCTTGACATTCATTAGAAATGGAATTCAGGAAACATGTTTGGCTTATGTTATTATGAGCAGTTCCTTTCCTCTTGCTTTAGCAAATCTCTTTTCGTCTTCTCTCTTGGCAGGTGACCTGTCAATCGTACCACCAACAATGTAGTTCCTTTACTTTTAGGTTTTGTTTCTCATGTAATTTTACGATTTATAAAAAAGCTAGAAAAAAGAAAGGGGAAAAGAGAAGAACAACCAGAAAAGATACTTTTCATTTTTATTTGTTAAAATTTATATGCAAGCTAGGATTCTTTTACCAACTACATGCAAATGCTAAAAACCATGAAGAATTAATATTTACTATGAAAGTAGTGTTACATATCTAATATAGGAATATAATTATGATATTATTTATATTTAGTAATGTTGTATTTTTTTATTATGCAATATTATGTTGCGCTACTATTGTTAATAGATGTTATAAACTTGATGAATAATTTATCTCAAAATCCTTTGGTTTTCGTGTGCTTGCATTAAGCTTTATGGCTGAACCATGTGAAATCTTTATTTATTCTTCTTTATTTATTTTCTCTCCTATATCTCTTTATGTTTCTACTTTCACATGATATCAAAGATCATTTAACATATGTCATTTGAAGTCTTCCTGTGCGGTGTTTGCAAGCAGCATTTTGAAGTCTAGTTCATAATTATTGAATGATGAAATGGTTTTAAATGAAGGACAAGGTTGGCTTTTCTGAAGACTGAAGTCTTTACTTTAAGATTAGGTTTATGTTTTTTGTCTATGCTAACTGCCGAGTGATGGATAGACTTGATCCTGATTTGAATAAGATTGTGAACTAGTTATGTACATAATTATGTGCTTGACATCGAACTAATGGATGTGTGAGCTTGTGAGTAACTGGAAAGAACTTATCTTAGTTCTGAGGTTGTAGCTTCTCTTATTTTCTTCTTTACTACTGAGCCATAAGTCTAATTTGTATGCACATAGTTTCTGTAACTTTTCAGTTGATCAATTACATCTTAACTAGTGATTGACAAGTATGCTTTTTTATTTGCATGTAATACATGTATTAACTCTGCCTTTGCATTTGATATTTTTAGTGTAAGGTGGAACATTTGTCAATTTTTATCGACTAACTCTGAATACGTCATGGTAGTTTTTTCCTTATATTCATTGAAACAGTCTGAAACTTGTGTATATTTAATTATGTCCTGTACGTTTGCTTTTGTCTTGAATGGTTTCTCTTATGAACTTAATTCTCTAAATTGTTTTGTTTTTATATATAGTTGTTTGCAGCTGAGCCTGCCTTTTCCGGAAGCTCACTCAAGGCTCTCAAGCATTTAGAGCTACGAACAGTGTATTCAAAGCCTGATTTGCTTGGCATAGCTGCATTGCTTGCTTTATCACCCAATGTTGAGACATTGATCCTTGACTATCTTTGCAAAATAGATGATGATGTAAGTACCACATCAGACTCTTGAGTTATCTTTATTAAGTTTGCCGGTTTAAAACTGCAATTTTCAACTTGTAGGAAAGCTTCTCCGAAGAGATTTTGAATAAGCCAATTGATCTCATCCTGCCAAGTCTCAAACAAGTTAAAGTCAAAGATTTTAGGGCTTCTGAGAATGTGACGCTTTTGCTGACACTTCTAATATTGCATGGAGAAGTTCTGGAAAAGATCATTTTGGTTCCTCCAGTTCTGGGTGAGACCGTTGTTTGCCCCACCGTTCTACAAAGACGGCTCAAGAAGATGAAGTTTTCCTTGGGTCAAGTGCCAAAACTCAAGTTTAAGGATGAGGGTGGTGCGATCGGCATCTTTATGGAAGAATAAATCCACTGAAGAATATATTCTACTTTATATTATGATTTTTGACCATAAGAATATATACGCCCGTGGTTTTCGTTTTACGCTAATAATTATGATTGTGAAACTATGGTACTGTACCAGTTTTAATTCTGGTAGATTATATGATACATGTATCGATTATGGTTTTGAATAATTTTTAAAGATTATAAATAATAAATTCCGAAATTATCCCTAACATTTCGTATGAAGGAAGTTTTAACTCTGGTTCGTACTTTTTGTATGATTGCTCTAAGATTGATTCTAAAAAGAAAAATATTTTTAGGAGAAATAATAGGTGTTATACGACCCTACTTTCTTATTTTTATTTAAGATTAAAAGGCCTGGTTTTCTAATTGAGATATGGAAATTATAATACATCATTGTATTGGGTTTAGATCTTCTGGTTTTGTTATTTTGTTCCTATCTTGTTTTATGAGCATTTATTTATTCAATTTTTGTAGGTCTTATGGAGAACTGGATAGGATAATAAGAACATTCGTCTGAGAATGTTAGGCTCGTCTAATAACAAGTTTCCATTTGAAGTTTCAAGGTTGTTGCATTCCTTCCATATTAGGGGATCATATACCTGGTTTAATGGCATTTTAATGATGACATAACATCATGTCGTATGCCCATAAACACCACCTCATTTGAGATACTTATTGGGTAACTTCCTCCAATATACTTGTCATATTTTGCTAAGAATTCCAAAAACTTGGTGTTAGATCAAGTGATGAGTAACAGAAAGACTGCTCTTACTTCAACAAAATTCCATCAACACTCAAAATCACATGAAACAAGCAGCAAATCAACAAAGAGCAGAGAGAGTTATCAAACACTCGCTCCAACGATGACCAATAAAAAATCGACAAAGAACAGAGTGTTACCAATAAGCTTCAACTTTATTGATAACACTCGCTACAAGGATGACCAATAAAAAATCGACAAAGAACAGAGTGTTCTAACACTCGCTACAAGGATGACCAATAAAAAATCTTCTCCCATATATCATGGTTCTTACCAAATTATAGAGAAGTTGGACAAGGTGGCCAATAAGACATCCATTTATCCAACATTTTAAGCGTCCCAAGTCCCAACTCAAGAAGTGTTTACCCGGAAGGAAAGTGGTTTCCACCAAATTGCCAACAACAACCAAACACAAAAACAAGATTCTTGGAGCCTTTGGTGGGCGATTCCACCTTTTGCGTACAAGATTCTTGCATTAAATAGATGGCTCAAATAAAGCCGCAACTTAGGGGTCTATTGGAACTACAAAAGCGCTTTCCATATGAATTATGAAAGGAATTAAGGAATACAAGAATTAACTACTACTAAGGTTATAAATAAAACGTCGTTGCAAAGAAGGCAAAATGAAGGAAGACAACCGGAGCGATACTAAAATCGTAAAGTCAAGCATTACATTTCGTTGCAATCAAATATAATCGCCATAACCCCACAAGTAATGATACTTGAGACGAAAGTCTTAAGTTATAGTAAAAGATAATCTTTCGTTGTAATCAAATACAGTAGTATTCTTCCAAGAAGGAACATAATCCAGTTGAGCAAATATCTGCTGTACAGGAGGGAAATGTGGCAGGGACATCTCTGGTCCAACAGTCCTCCGAAGTATGTGATGCTACCACTACAGAAATCCATTCCGATGCTGTCAACCAGGTAGGGCCAATACTTGCGGTCCACGAGGGAAGCTTGGAAGGGATCACTCAGATCCCACAGTCCTCTGCATCAATGGCCGGCAACAAGGACACCTCCATCTCTGTTGCTGCCAATCAGGAAGGTAACCATTCTACTCCTAATTCTGACTTGTTGCCTCCTAGTCCTGGGAATGTGGGAGATTTAGAAGGGGAATATACTGTCAGGCAGACAAGGAAAACTAGGAAAAAACAGAAGTAGGTAGGTTGTGTTTGGTTGTGTTGTTTATGGATTTGCTGTTTTGGAATATTAGGGGTCTTAATAACCCCAAAAAACAACTTGCGGTTCGTGCTAGGCTTCATAAGTTGTCCGCTTCTTTCGTTTGTTTAGTTGAGTCTAGGATTAGATCTTCCGACTATCTGAATAAAGTTTGCTCCACCTTGTTCCCTCGTTGGGTTTGGTTTAGTAATTTAGATCGTGCCCCGAATGCCAGAGTAGTGATAGCTTGGAATCCTGACAAGTTTATGTGTACGATCCTTAGTTATTCAGATCAGTTCATTCATGTGACTTTACATCCTTGGCATTGCACTGTGTCCATCTTAGTTTCCTGTGTCTATGGTGCAACCAACTTAAATCATAGGAGACTTCTGTGGTCTGGGCTATCTACCCTTAGCTCTTCAGTAGGTGATTCCCCATGGCTAATCGCTGGGGATTTTAATGCCATTCTCTCTCCTCAGGAAGCTGAACCTCCCAGTTCTTCGGTGTTGTGTAGCTAGAGTGATTTTAGACAGTTTGTTCAGGGTAATGGGTTATTTGATCTCAATTCTAGTGGCCCATTTTTTACTTGGTCGAATAAACAAATTGGTCCTTCTTTCACGGCTCGAAAGTTGGATAGGACCTTGGTCAATTCGGCTTGGAGTCTTAGGTTCCCGTCTTCTCATTGTGTCATCCACAACCCTCATATCTCATATCACTCTCTGTTAGTAGTTAGGTCAGATGTTGCTCTTCCGCAGAGGAATGCTCCCTTTAGATTCTCTAATTTCTTAGCAGCTCACACTAATTTCATGCACGTAGTGGCTGAGGCTTGGTCTTCTCAAGTTACAGGTACTCCTATGTATAAGGTTGTTTCCAAGCTAAAGCTAGTTAAGAAAGCTCTAAAACTCTTGAATTCTGGTCAAATTGGGGATATCAATGATAGAGTGGTGAATTGCCAAGCTAATCTTAATTCCCTTCAGGACCAACTGAGGGTCTTCCCAGGTTCTCCCATTCTGTTGGCTCAGGAGTCTGAAACTATTAGCGAGCTGCATAGAGCTTTGGAGGATCAGGAATCCTTCTATAAACAAGCTTCTCGGATAAATTAGCTTCGAGAGGGGGACCGTAACACTAAATTCTTTCATAACTCCATCATAGCAAATCGTAATCGTAACTCCATTTATTCTCTTGAAGTGGGGAATGGTCAAAGGATAGTAGGGATTACAGAAATTCAAGATCAGTTCCTTGCCTTCTTCAAAGGCTCTATAGGAGCTACAAAGAATCTTCACCCTTCCAAAGGTTTTGTGGAGCCTCTTTTTCCCATTCCCTTATCGGAGTCCCTTTCTAAGGCTGTTATTGAGGATGTTTCCACTCAAGAAATTAGAGAGGATTTTCACTCCATCAATCCAAATAAGGCCCCTGGTCCAGATGGCTTTAATGGGTACTTCTTCAAGCAGACCTGGCCTATTATTGGGGGAGATGTTATAGAAGCTATCTAAGATTTTTTCAAGCATGGTAAACTTCTTAAAGAGCTCAATTCCACTTTCATTTCTCTGATTCCTAAAAAATCTCATCCCTCCTCAGTGTTAGATTATCGCCCTATATCGTGTTGCAATATGCTGTATAAGGTGATTGCGAAAATCCTAGCGAATAGGCTCAGAGGTATTCTTCCCCACATCATTAGTCCAAATCAAAGTGCCTTTCTCAAAAATCGTAGAATAGGGGACAATATCCTGTTAGCACAAGAGGTCTTCAAGAATTACCATATCTCTAATAATTATCAGCGTTGTGCTTTTAAAGTGGATCTACAGAAAGCCTATGACTCTATTCACTGGGATTTCCTTCTCAACACCTTAGAAGTTGTAGGTCTTCCACTGCGATTCATCGGATGGGTCAAAGAATGCATCTCCACTCCTTCTTATTCCATCTTGGTTAATGGATCACCTACTAGTTTTTTTAGAGGTAGGTCTGGATTAAGACAGGGAGATCCTCTTTCTCCTTTCCTGTTCATTCTTTGTATGGAAGTCTTCTCTAGACATTTGAGAGAAACCACAGATACTAACCCTTTGTTCAAATACCATCGGAGATGTCAGGGTCTGAAGCTTACTCATCTGCTCTTCGCGGATGACCTCTTAATGTTTTGTCATGCGGATTTGTTGTCTGCGCAAACCATGCTTGATGCTTTATGCACCTTTTCTAAGTTTTCTGGCTTGGATATTAATGTCTCAAAGAGTCAGTTTTTTCTTTCCCCGGAAGCTAGTCATCTGCAACATAGAATGAAACTTGTTTCTGGTCTTCAACAAGGCTCCCTCCCTATCCGCTATTTAGGGGTTCCTCTCATTACAGGTCGTCTATCCCGGAGAGATTGCCTCCCTCTCTTAGGTAGGATCGATAATCGAATCAATAAATGGACTTATAAAAGCCTTTCTTACGCAGGGAGAATCCAATTGGTCATCTCAGTGCTCTCTTCTTTCCAAGTCTACTGGTCCACCATCTTTGTCCTTCCCTCTTCCATTCTTAAGGATATTGGATCAAAACTTAAAAATTTCCTGTGGGCAGGGAAGGTAGACTCTCATGCTCAGGCAAAGGTTAAATGGAGTGACATTTGTAGACCTAAGAAAGAGGGGGGTTTAGGTGTCAAACATCTGTCTACTTGGAATCACGTACTTTTAGGGAAACGGATCTGGGTTTTGTTCGATGATAGGGAAGCCCTGTGGGTTCAATGGGTGCACTCTATCATTCTGAAAAGGAAAAATTTCTGGAGTGCCCAACCTAATTATAATAGTTCTTGGAGCTGGCGAAAGATTTTGGCTGTGAGGGATAAGCTGAGGCACCAAATCAGATTTAGGATTGGAGATGGTTTATCTACCTTGTTCTGGCAGGATCCCTGGCACCTCCAAGGAATCTTGAGGCTGTTTACTACTCCGAGAGAGATTAACAGCTCGGAGTTCCGATGACAGCGAGAGTTTCTGACGTCATCATTCATGAGGAGTGGAGCTGGCAAGATGTTTCCTTGGATTTCCTCAGAACCCTTGAATCCCCTCAGTACCTTCCCGATAGCTCCCAACCAGATTGCATGGAATGGCTTGCTAGTCCGACCAAAAAGTATACCAATGGCTCTGCATATAAAGTTTTGCGACCCCCACTTCAGGAAGTACCTTGGCATAAGCTCGTGTGGTCCAAACTTAGTAGACCACGGTACTCCTTCATCCTCTGGCTCGCCTTCCTTCACAAGTTGCCAACCAGGGATAAATTGCTTTTTCTCCAAATTCCAAACCACTGTTCCTTGTGTGTCTTAGCCAATGAAACCACTGACCACCTATTTTTTGAATGTTCCTACTCTAAAGACATTTGGGTCCGTTGCCTATCATATTTCTCTATGCCTACTTTCAGCCTCCCCATCCTTTCTGCTACCATCTCTTGGTTTTCCTCTGCCTCCAATACTAACTCTCCAGGGCTTAAAATTTTCCCTATCATTCTATCTACCACTGTTTATTTTATCTGGAAGGAACGTAATGCCAGAACATTCAAGGACGAAGCCAGGGATGTGGAGAGTGTGTCACTCGGAGTTATTTCCCACGTTCGGGAACTTCTCAGCTCAATCACCGAGAGTAGGTAACTTTGCAATTTTCAATTCAGTTATCACTAACTTTTTACAGGTTGTCGACTCAGATTTCCAGTCAGCATCATTTTCAGTGGCCCAAGCTGCAGCAGTTAGCTGGTGGCCTTCTTCCGCTGGCTCCCCATCCTTTCCGGCTCCTTAGCATTATCAGGCTGGACAATTCAAATTCCAATAGGCTGCAACATTACTCGCAGCCCTATACCCAGACAGTTTTGAGTTACTGTTAATGGGTCATGTGGCAAGGCAGTTGCAGTTCAGCTTTTGCGTTTCGTTTTTTTATTTGATTGTGTTGTATTAGCTGGGCTTGAGGTTTTTGTTTTGTTTGAGGTTTATCTGTTGTCTGGTAAATTGTGGTATTTTTGTGCGGATTTGGTTAGAGATCAGGAGAGCTGGTTTGTTCTCGGAGTGAGGGTGAGCTGTCAGGTAGTGCAGGTCTTGAAGTAGCTTTCTCAGTAGTATTCATTGGTCCCCTAGTGAAACTGTAGTCCTTGCTCATCTACTATTGCTAGGATTAGTGAGCTTGCTTCCAAAGAGTTGCTACTGCTTAAGAGACAGTACTTGAGAAGGCATCATCTTTGTACATATCTTTTTTATTTTATTTTATAGATTATTCTGATTTATCAAAAAAAAATCTATTCCCTACATTATCCTTAAGTTGTACTTGAATTTGAGGGTATGAATCAATGTCTAAGATGCATCTTTTGTAAGCTTCTCTATCCATTCTTCTTTTTGAGGTACTTGTGGATACATTTAACCTAAGTTGCTTCCTTATTTATGATTATTTTACATATCCTTTTTACTAATTGAACCTTGTTGTTGGTTTTAACAGATTTTATAGCTAAACCTCCTTCTTTTGGAAAACATACCTCTTATCATTTCACTTTAGCTTCATAATAGTTTTGGATCCTCCCTGAATATGAGAAGTTTTCTATCAGCTTGTCAATCTCCTTGGTTAGGATTTTCGGTAGTACAAATGGGACATCTAGTATACTTGTAGATTATTTAAGACAGAGTAATTAACTAGAGTCTTCTTGTATATAAAAACCATTCAACCACTAATTCTTTTTTATACTGTATCAAATAGAGGTTTACAGTCCTCAAATGCAAGTCTCTTTACGTTTATAGGTGTGCCTAAATACTTAAATAGAGATTCCTTATCATGTAAGCTTAAGATTAAGCTGAACCACTACGTTTGATGTTTTGAGTCTGCTGATAGAATAAGATGGCTCTTTGTTATATTAATTGCAAGCCTCAGATTAGGTTGGACACTTGAACAAAATTCATGAGAATCATTAAGGGGGAAGTCTCAACTTCATATAAAAGTAGTAAGTCATCTATAAAAGATTGGCTAACAATCTTTAACTCATTATATTTATAGTGTTATATAAATCTAGTTTTCCTTTGAATTTTGTGAGTACTTCTTTGAATATATTGGCTATTAATATATAAATGACTTTTTGGATCAAGATGCTATAAAATATAGTTCTATATTAACTTAAATCTCTTTGATTTGCGTTTTAGGCACCAAGGAGATGTAAATGTTGTTTAACTCTTTATCATAATTTCATTAAATAATAATTCCAATATATGTTTTCCTTCATATGGCTCTATGATGTGCATCAATCACACTCAAAAATAAAACCTAATTTTGCACAACTAAATTTATAGTCATGGTGAGAAAGGATCATATCCACAGAGAGCATGCGTCTAACTTTTATAATGAATAAATTAGTGACTAGGAATGGGGGCGGGGGGTTTGGTTGAAATCAATTAATAAGATAAAGTAAAAATTAATCTATTGAAGGTAAATCAAATCAAACAACTCAAAATTGCTAGAATTATTCAATAGGTTTTGAATCCAATTTGTGGTTCAAACTTAACCTCCACATAGATATGAACAATCAATCATCATTTTGTTCCCGTACCTCTATTTAAAACTATTAACTATATATTAACAAAAAGCTTTATTAATCCTAATTTTCATTTAGGTTGTATCTAATTAAAATAAGCTCTTTAATTAGGTTTAGCTATCAAACAATGTAAAATAAGCTCTCTAGATTTAGTGCAACAATCACATTAAGTAATGGGAAAACAAGTAAATCTATGCAATAACCATATAAGCTTAGGTCATTTAACATATACTCCCTCCGATTCATAATAAGAGTCGTTTTAGAAGAATGCACGTGTATTAAGAAAATTAATGAAATACCTTA
>JAOSBP010000206.1:20761615-20785978 GCA_027563825.1 Erythroxylum mucronatum
TGAATAATTATATTTTAATTAGTTATATTTTAATAAATAATAATAATTTAATTAATTAATTACAGTATTTTAATTAACGAATGAATTATATTTTAGCAAATTATAGTAATTAATTAATTATATTATTTTAATTAATTATATTTTAATTAATTAGTATTAAAAATATTTTTAAAAAATTAATCTCTACTAAAAAATGAGTTTCATTCCTTTATTAAATGGGAGGTACAGAGGATTTTCCCAAAGTAAGATATCAAACCATTACCCCTATAATCATAATCAACAACCAACAATTCACTTTTCATTCCTTACCCATTAACCCCTTCCCAAACCCATCAACCAAGCACCCCCTAACTAATCAGTAGTCACAATCCATTGTTTTCTTTTTTCTTTTTTTTTCATGTTTTGGATCCAGAGGGAGCCGTTTCGGCCCAGTTTTGTACACTTCCTACTTAAAACTCGCAGTGTCCCAAATCAAGATTTGAAACCTGACCACCTCTCCCATTGAGCGGAAGACTCATAGGTGCCGAGAAATGTACCACCAGCCTTGCACGAAAAGAACATTCAAACATGAACGAAGACCACTATCTATGCCCAACTAATGCCAGAAAATTTGACCCAACATGACGAATTCCAATTACATCACTTTCATAAACAAAACAGAGGATGATTATAAAGATAAAGAAAAGGTTCGTTGGTTTCCTAGGTTGTGCGGTTTTATCTCCCATGAGTTAACCTGCTGTGCTTCCTCAGAGAGGATGAAAGGCAAAGAGATCTCACGGATCATCAATTCACCACAAAATGGGCACTCACTAGCTATTGCATCATCCAACTGTGAACGGAGCTGTGAAGTCAAAATAATAAATCAACTAGAAGCCATTAAGTAGCAATTTCTGAAAAAATATCTTATAATGATGAAATTAACTAGATAAATCTCTTGCAAAACTAGCGATACTTTCCAAGAGTATTCGGATGTTCACATATGAAGAATCTCTTTCGCCAAATGATTCACTCTTATATACTCAAAGATGATTTGGGTCATTAATCCAAAAATAGACAGTTTATGGGTATAAAAGAAGCTTCTCAAGTTAAGGTCAACAATAAAAAATACAAACTTCAATAAAATAAATGGCAACAAGACTTCTTTATGGAATGATTGGTAGTATCCCCTATGATCACTAATAAATCGTCACCTATATCTAGAATTGGAAATTATCAATCATCAATGCCAAAAGTCAGCTCTATAATCAGTAATCAAGACTGGAATTAGCCTCCTAAAAATTCAAGAACCTTGACACATACTAGGAATTAAATACCTCCCCTCCCAGCAGCAACAATGGACACGAAAAAAACATTTGGACTCAGCATTTCCATAAAAGGTTAGATCATTCTACCTTTGATACTTCTGCATTCCTCTAAGGCACTCAACAACAATCAGCTTGGAATCTCTTTAAAGCAGAAGTATCAAAGGTACAATGGTACCAACCAATACTGGCCGATATACTAAAATACCGAACAACACCTCATTAAATTTGTGAATTAAGAAAATTTCAATTTTATAATTTATATTTAAATATTTTTAAAAAAATTTAAAATAGTTCAAAATTATTTTTATGTCAATTTTAAGTATAAGTTATTGGATCAAATTTTGAAATATTTTTCAATTTTAATATTAATATAGAACTAAATTTTAATAGGGAACTGTATTTTTATGCAACTAATCTTTTTTAGGTTTATTAGCCACTTTCATCCTTCAAACATTGTTTTTATATATATTTTTTCAATTTCTTTTGAACGTTTCTTTAAATAATTATTTTATTTTCTAACATAAGCATGTAGGTTTAATTTTGTTTTATAACATGGAATAATTTTAGTTTTTTATTTTAAATTTTCATAATCTAATTTTATTATTAAAGAAATTAAAACTATTTAGTATTAACTAATAAAAATAAAAATTAGTATAATAATTACAATAAAGGGAAAAATTTTAATTATATAAAATTACGAAATTATTTTATAATTTTAAAAATAATTTAAATTTATATCCGATGTTGACTTATACTGGTCTTGTATCATACCAATGCCAAAACCTATACCAACTCTAGTAACATATTCGCAACGGTGATCAAACTACTCTCTTGAAAACATTCTAATAAAACCATCATTCGAATGCTTGGTTTATACTATTGAATGGACAAGGAACTCGAGGATCTTAATGACAATAAAAAAATCTGCCCAATAGTTATCAGCTGCTTTACGCTAAAAATGATAAAGAGTTCATAGCATAGGAAGGACCACAGTTCACCACGACAATAAAAAGATCTGCCCAATGTTTAACAGCTGCTTTGCTAAAAATGATAAAGAGTTCATAGCATAGGAAGGACCACAGTTCACCTACAGCATAAAACAAATATGGACATCTCGCTAGGAACAAAATGTAAACATGAGGTTATTGAGATGAAGCCAGATTCAAGTCCAAAAGTACACAGCAAGCATCTATAACTCAGACTTTATAGCTCCTTGCGAGTAAATCCAAGTCTAGATTTTTGTTTTGTTGCTTTTCTGAGTTGAACTTGTAACCTTGCTTTCTTATATGCTTTGAAGTTTTCATCTTACTGAAAAAACTAGTGCTAATATCACTTGCCAGATTTATGTTCAAAGGCCAAATGAAAAGTAAACTAAAGGAAAACCTATGAAAGGTGATACAAACTTTTGTTTCAATTAGTACAAACAATTCATTCACATTTAAGAAAGAAAACCATGCTAATGATAACATTGAGAATACCTTATCTGCAGGGGTAATGCTAACAATGGAGTCCTCAGTTAAACCACCATTCAAGTCTGTCCTCACTCCATCACCTAATAAACTAAGCTGTTTTTGAAGATCCAGTATATACTCAGCCTGCAACATTTATTTCAAATACGAGGAAAATTTAAAAACTTGAAGTTGGTGAATTATCCTACTAACAGCATCTGAAGGAAATAGTTTCAATTCTTTTCAGCATATAAAAGAGGAGCTTCAATATATCCCCAGAAAAGCTGTCGGTTCCAACATATTAGACATCTAGTTAGTAACACTTGATGCAGCTACAAGGACAGCCTCTCCTTTCCATCATAAATTGCAAAAATTTTGATTTCTCTAATTGCACCATGACATATACTCTTCGATTTTAACAAAGCAAGGCTCATCACTGGTCATTATTTGGTTGATCAGTAGGATTCATAAATGTACCCCCTAATAATCCTATTATATTCTCTGCCCCAGAAGCTAAACATAAAACCTTTTTGTAGGTCTCCAGTTTCTTTTTCTCGATTAAACTTTGATAATAGAAATTTGCTGATATAATTACATGGATGGAGCAAAAAATTGATATGGAGGTTATATGAATAACAGTCAGATTTCACAATGACATTTTCTTCAACTGAATTAACTGTTCATGGCATTTTGGAAAATATCTCTTAATGGTTTTGCCAGAAAAATCATGACCATAATATGGACAATTTCAAGATGTCAAGAGTTACTATCAATATGACGCTTCTTATATTGGAATATGACTAATAGCTTGTATTTTCCAACTATAAATTGATGGGTTGAAACCTAATTAGAGTTATTGTTCATGCTTTAATCTAAGGCTGGAATTATTCAACATCATTACAAGAAAAGGTTGACTACAAAGCCAAAAGTAATATAATAGCGTGAGATGAAGCTAACACCTGGCAGAATAAAAATCAATGTGAAAAGAAACAGAACAAATACTTACTTGAATTTCAGTGGTACAACGAGTTACATGTGCAATCAGGCAGTGTGAGTGAAAGGAATGACCACAAGGAAATACATAGAATGGGGCCATCGCTCCCACTGATGTATAGCCTCGAGACATGCGATAATCCACACCCACAACCAAAATTTTGCGCTTACAAACCTAAAGAACAGAAAGAAGACTTCTTTTCAGATTTCCATCATGAAAGCATGATAATTAAATGTTATACTAGCCAAAATTGGCTGTGTAAGAAAATAGGCACATTGTAGCAGTCAAGACCTAACTCTTAAATTCAAGAGTTATAGGAAAGTAAAGGAGCACTTTAAGAGACAAGAAGTAGAGAATGGAATTCATTTTCTTCCACGCAGCATAGATAAAGGATATTGCACGGTAACAAATAATCATCTAAAAAGAATTTGATTTTTGCTTCATCAACTAAACATTTGGATGATCAATACCCCGCATTCTTCATCACGGTCAATGACAGCATATCTTTGAGCCAGTGCATTAATATCTTTTCTGATGTTATCTGCACCATGTGTTGCATCATTCATCTCTTGTTTCAGTTCTTCAATTTGCTTGTTGTAATCTTCCAATGATGAGCATATTGCTTCCTGCAAGAGAAGGAAACAAAATCAAACCAGTAAATAAGTTAGACCAATTACTCTATATTGCAAGTTATAGTTCACCTTTCATTCTAGACAGCTGGAAAGAAGAAACAGAATTAGAAGAGACTTGGCACTACTAGAATACTAAATTTCAAAGAATTGCTCTCAAATTAATCCACATGCCTAAGATAACTACATCTAGAACCATTATACCAGGAGAATGTTAAATTATCAAATAGCAACATCAGGTAAAGCTAAACAGAGCAATTCTTTACAGAATGTTGAGTAAGAGCTACACCGTAATCAATTATATCCCTTAAAACGATACAAAGAATAGAGTAACGAGGCTTACCTTGAAGTCATCAATCAAAGCAAAGTCTGGAAAGAAAGGCAATATATCCTCAATCTTCAAAAGACCATCAGTTTCCTTTAGAAAAGCTAAAGCCTTGCGTATATTCTCCCTTTTCGTTCCCTTTTCCTGTTCAATTACATGCTTAGCCACCATAAGCCAGAGCTTCTTTCTCAAGTCTTCATCATCTTCAACCTTGTCAGCTTCAGCCATAGCAAGTTCAGGGTCGACCTATAGCAACAACAGACTGTACTTCAGAACAATTCAAGAAATCATAATATCCTTGTTATCGATCCATAGGTATAATGCCCTTGAGTTTCAAAATTGTAAACTTGTATCAACTGTTTAGGATGACACAAAGTGGAGGAATGTGGAGACAACACCATACCCCATGCAGACAACCATTACTTTCCCTACAACGCTCATACATACTAGTTTTCCTACAGCTCTCACACACACATTATTGTGGTTAATCTTTGGAAGAAATGTTAAATAAATGTCCAAATGAAAATAGCAATTAAATTATATGTGCTGAAATTCCTCTATATTTTATCCATGCATTCATGTGAAAGATTATATGATATGAGAATACAGTATCACTAAATGATATCTAAACTATTATATTATGGAACACTACATAATAATATTCCTACATTTATGCACTAAATTTTCATAATTTTCAATGTTTTTCCTTATGTTGCTATATGAATGTTTTGCATGTCTATCCAATATGAATTATGAACTGCAAATAGATATTTATTATTGAAAAAATCATTATCAAAGGGAAAGAATAAATATTTCATATGGAAGAGAGAATATAGCAATAGCAAATGAAGAAATGGAGGATCTAAAAAAGAAGAAACAAAGATTGGGGATTCAAGTTTCAAGGGCTAGAGAGAGAGGCTCCTCCATCTCTCTAGGCGCACTCTCAGCCACTACACTCCTTGGCTCATCCTCACCCACTCTCTCTCACTCCACCAATTCTTACTTTCTTCTTACCCCGTTTCTGGATTATCCAGGGGCTCTCTCGTCATTTCTTTCCACAATATTTCTTTCCCAACACTACTACTTACCGTTTCTTTCCACTGTTCCTTACAGTGCCTCACCCTGCAAATCTGCTGTCTTCCTTTTCCAGCAATAAGACCACTCCTCATCCTACTGATTTTCCACCCCTACCCCTCACCTCTGATCCCTCCCCAGCACATGACTCCTCACCATCTCTTAGCTGCACCTCCCACCCAGAAAACATGGAAGCAAGTCTTCAGAGACAAACTTAAATATTCCCTTACCTTCAGCCCACCCCAGGAGATTGACGGTAAGCTGGTGGTTTGTCCGGATCTTGAAACACTTCAAGAAGGTGCTAGGAGTTGGAAAACAACTATTGTGGGGTTCTTCTTTGATCATCGGCCAACTTTTCCTCTCATCCAACGTTCGGCCAACAAACTATAGAAACAAAGAGGACTCACCGATGTCTTGCTCTCAGAGGATAACCTCATTCTTTTAATTTTCTCCACTACCTCTGAAGCGAACAAAGTTTTGAAAGATGGCCCTTGGCATTTTGGCAACCAGCCTATATTCTTGCAAATATGGCAACCTAGCTTACGGTTCGACTCAATCAAGGTCCAAAACGTACCCCTCTGGATCAACTTCCATAGTATCCCGCTTGAGTATTGGACTACTCAGGAGTTAAGCTCGTTAGCCAGCTACATCGGAAAACCCTTATGCATGGATGAACGTAGCGCCAGGAAGAAGCGCATAGGTAAACCTCAAAATTAATTTCAAAAATTATGGCTAAATTTCATGATAGCTTGGTGGAAGGGAATTCGGGCTACTTGAAGACCTGCAAGAAAATGATGGCAGAACTCTATTGGCAAGGGATGAAGGCTGAAATAAAGAAACATGTGGACAGTTGTGCAATTTGTGAACAAAACAAAACATTGTCACTTTCTCTAGTAGGATTATTGTAGCCTCTTCCTGTTCTAGAACAAGTGTGGGATGATATCTCCGTGGATTTTATAGAAGGACTACCTAAATCAGCAAGGTTGAGTGGCAATTATGGTGGTGGTAGACTGATACGACACCTCCAACACATCAGGAGTCCTATTACGATTAGGAGTCTTATCTTTTATTACGATTAGAAGTCTATCTTTTATTACGATTAGGAGTCTTATCTTTTATTACGATTAGGAGTCTATCTTTTATTGCAATTAGGAGTCTAGCATTATAAATATTTGATAGTTAGAGCAAGTAGGTAAGTTTTGAGAAAATTAATTCCTTTGTTTTGGAGTTTAGTCCTCTCCATACGGACTGACTTGGGAGTTTAAGATTCTTGCTCTCAAATTTATCAATAAAGTTCTATTATTCAGTTACTTCTATTTTTCTTCTTTTCTGGTCCCTATCATAGACAGACTCGGTAAATATGCTCATTTTGTCGCTCTCAAACATCCCTACACTACATCCATTGTGGCTGAATAATTTGTCCAACACATGGTCAAACTTCATGAATTTCCAAGATCCATTATGCTCGACAAAGATAAGGTTCTTATACATCATTTTTGGAGGGAACTATTTTGCCTACAACAAACTCAGCTACGACACAGCACCGCCTACCATCCCTAAACTAACGGCCAAAACGATGTGCACGCAAATGAGTCTTCTCATCATGTCCAACTTTATCACAATGTCTACACTGAAGTCGTGAGCCTCTACATGTCCTCCTCTACCTACATGACCACCACATCCCCATCAGTTACTAGCTTGCAAACCAGACTTTGGCACAAGTGTTAACCTATCAGTGTTGTTCTCGGGTGGAGTCTCCTTAGCCACAAATCAAGAGAGTCTAAAATATACTTCAACAAAGGAAGGTCTACTCCCAAGATTTGTGCTCGTATAACCTCAAAATCAAATTTCAATCCAGCTAGAAACATCATAGTCACCAAGTGCTCCCTTTAGATTTACATCTCTTTAACATCAGCTGTAATGGGCAGTAGAGAATTCAACTCAAATGCACATTTGACTTTCCAAAAATATTCAATCAAATTTCTTTCCTGTCTGGATTGAAATAACTCGACAAAGATGTCATACATGTGAAGCATATTATTGGAATAAAGAAGCTGCTAGTCCCAAGCTTGCTTACAAGCATATATAGTAATTGTGATTTCAGGTTCCATATAATCGAAAAACATATGTAGTAATTGTGCATCATCAGCTTGCCAATTTTCCAATATTTTCTTATCAGTTGAGGGATCAGATGTGAGATGGGACAACTTTCTCTAACCTCTGAAGAATAATTCTACATTCTTGGACTAGAAAGAATAGATGTTATCATTTAAACATTGTTTGGTGATTTGTAAATTGGAAGAACATATTGTTGAGCCAGTTGCCGAGATACTCGTTAATAACTTATTGCTGGAGTTTGACATACTCCTGGTATATTTGACAAATTTGTTGACTAACAAACGCTGGTAACACTGCGGACAATTCTCTAGAACATATGAAAGATTACACTAATGACAAGATACCTAATTTCTGGTCTGATTTGACATAAAACAAGACCAAAACCTTGTTTACGATAAAAAGGCAAGCTAACCCATTAGACTATCATCACCGATGGTCACTAAACGACGATGAGTGATACCTATGCACTAATGCATGGACAATTTTCCAACAACACCGCCGATATTGTGATGGTTGTTGGAAACTTCTGGTAGATTTTGTGTGTTTGGTTTTTGGTTTTAGTGAGTGGAGATAAGAGTTTTGGACAAATTAGAAAGTTTTCTGATACTATGTCAAAGACAATATCAGAGAATGTCAATTGAGAGCTTGATACAATCTCAAGACCCTTATAGCCTTTATGCAATTGTAAAAACCAATTGCATAAGGGAATTACCAATTACATAGGGAAAGTTGATCTTAGGAATAGATAGGAAATCATATAGATCTAACTTTTCCTAATATAAATACGACTTTTCCAAATAAAGGGCTTTAATGTGCATTATTTATTAAATTTAAACCATCTATTTTTAAAAGTACTAATGTACAATATTTTTTCATACTAAATAATTCACAAACTATTATACAATGAAATATACAAAATATTCCTTTATGGGATATATATAATAATATCTTTATATTAAATACTAAATTTACATGATCTTCAACAAGGAGAAAATAATAAAGCTTTTATCTTTCCCAAGTTATTTTAATTCAGATTCAACTTTAGGATCTTTTTATTCTTGATTTCAGGAAAAAAAATTTACAACACAGAAAATTCGGCGAAGGTTACAAATTATGTGTATTTTACTTCCTATGCCTAAGCTTGATGAGACAAAAAGTAAACTGCACTGAAAGTGAAATAGGTTCTCCTGATAATGGTGAACTTTATTAAATACTCTAATACATAACAGTAAGCATAGAATAAAAGTGCTTCCATATCTTCATCTAATCAAGTATGAGGAAGCAAGAATTTATTAACGAAGCCAAAAAGAAAAACACCAAGTTTGGAAAGAGTGTACAGTTGCAAGAAATAGCACTTGACAATTTGCAATACATTCAAATGGCTATCCCAAACGATCTTGGAGAAACCAACAAAGAAAAAATTGCAATGACTAGTGAAAGAGAGAAGGAACAACAAATGGAAGAATCACGCCATGATGATAAAGTCTGAAGTCATCAAAATGACCTAAGAAACATTTATCTTTCATAGCTTGACCAAATACAACAGAAGTTTCTGAGTAGGAAGATGTTGAAATCTCAATTAGCTTCATGAAATGTAGCTTAAGCAAGTATTTCTACAAGTTATTCAGAAGGTTATCTCTATCTCAAAATTTCGTATGATATTGAAACAAAGGACTAACACATATGATTTTCAGTTAAATAATTCCCCAGCAACATAACTGGCAAAAGAATAGGGAACTTTTGTGCTTCGCAGCTCAACATAATAAAGCCGGGCAAACATATTTTATAATGGCTGAAATATGGAAATTGATTTTAGAATAAGCTAAATTCTTTACTGTCTCTTTGTTACTCTAAGCAATTCATTCATGAGTAAATGTAATTAACATGAAACCTGCAATGCTATATCATGTTGTAAAATATTACACTAGATCTTCACCTGTAAAGCAAGAGCAACTGCTTCTTCATGCATTGACATCATGCTGTATATGTGAACGCAAGCACGCATACGCTTTTCCTTGAGGCAAAGCCGCAGGGCATATTTGGGATCATAGAAGAAGTCAGGGCTATGTTCGTGTCCTTTTCCAAATTTGCATTGCAGGAAACGCAAAAGTGCACCATCATCTTCCTGGTTAAAAATAAGAACAAAATCTCTCACAAGAAATTGTCAAATGAAAACAAAATCCATCATCTCAAACCAAACTCAATATAACATGGAAAACCATAGTGCTGGAAAGCAATAATACTGCTGGGGCGGGAAAGTAGACTATCTCAATAGAAAGATTTCATTGGTTTGACGATTTAAAAACATGATAAAAGCATTTAGGGTTAATTGATTACATTTGTAGAAGATAATGAAACTTCAAGTAACATAGTCAATATCCCAATAAGAAAATTGAAAACTTCTACAACATTGTCATGTCATACAGTTCTATTATATAAAAGAAGATCCAACTTAAATTCATTTTGGAATTCTCATGACACACCCTACCTGCTTAGCATACAGTGATAGAAGTAAATTGTGAATTCCAGGATCCTCATTATGCAAACGATGAACACAGAATTCCAAATACTTGATGACTTCATGGGTTTCATTCCTGCATATGGTATGTATACAATCAAATAGATCCAAAATCCTAAGAGATGACAAACTAGTCCCAATATCCATACATCAAGAATTTAAAAAAAAATCCAAAATCTGGTCAACTTCTAATTCCTGATAGGAAAAGGACATTGGTATCTCTTGGATATTAAGTATGGTTATCTTTAGAGAGAACCAAATGTGTTAGAATATATGAACATCATACATAAGAAAACTTGAACTAACTTTTGAATATGAAGCATTTGACTTTGATCAACCAAGTCCATTGACAACACATTTGTCCTACTTTTCAATATTATGCATATTGAGGCAAAAAAGGGCTTAAAGTCTATAAAAGAAATAAAGGAGAAAAAGTTAATCACAAGCCTTAATTTGGTGGGATGGAGGATGGGAATTGAGTTGATAGCAAAGACAACAAGGGCTAAAATTTAGATTATGCTAGAATTCCTTATTAGATAGGAAGTAGTAATAAGTTAACTATGTTATTGTAATTTTAGATATGTTATCCTAATTGTTTAAAACTTAAGCTTATGGAATTTTTATTAGAATAGGATTTAAATTTATTAAGAACCCTTTTCTACTAGAATAAAGATTCTAAGAACTCTATAAATATGAATATACTCAGCCCTTCAATAATGATGGATCCTAAATTTTTCTACAAATTTGAATTTTCAACTAGAAGGTATGATTCTTTCTTCTAAGACTGATTTTTAGACCCTAGAAACAATTCCTAGTTTCCTAACCTCCATTGTTTGTATTCCTCATTAAATTCTAGCAATTCTAACCTAAAGTTCCAGCAACCAAAACCTTAAAATCCTAGGCTAAAATTTCCAGCAAACGAACCCTAAAATCCAGCTATATCAAATCTAAAATTTCAGCATTCCCAATTGAAATACAGCAGCTTAACATCAGTTTTTAGCTACTAGTTAATAATTCTTCTATTTTTCTTACATCAATTTGGTATTAGAGCTTTGGTTCACAATGGCAACACGTTGTGGAAGGGTGTATAGAAGAATATTTAATGACCAAGAGCAAGATGAAATGCTTTTGAGAATTACGCAAAATTTGGATATCGAAGATCCTCGGTTACAAGGTGCTCCAAAATCCAACTTCCATGTAGCAACTCTTACAAGGAAGTATGTTCAACAAGTTTTGGAGAGACTAGACAGCATTGAAATACATTCCCTAAAAGTCAAAAACTCGCACATGAAAAAATTATTCAAATCAACAACCTATATTTGATGCTAAACATGGAGAAGGTGGTAATAAGCAAGATGAAGGGACTGATATTAATCAACAACATATAGTGCAAGGGAACATCTTTGCTGAAAAATCATATTCTGATTTTCATTTGTCAAATTTAACAGTCACTATCTCAGAGGAAGTGTTAATTATGGATGGTGAAATTATTCAGCAATTACAAAATTAAAGGATTTGACTACAAGAAGCAACAATATGTATGTTATTGATGACTTTGTGGTAGAGATCCCACGAGGTTTTGTTATGAAATCATTTGCAAATATAATAGTCAAGAATTATGAAACTGTCCACACTGTTAAACTTTTCTTTAAAGAGGTTGTATATCTCTATGGGTTACCTTTAACCATCATTCTATGATTATGATATGAAGTATAAGAGTTATTTTTAGAGAACTCTATGAAAAACATTAAACACTAAGCTGCAATTTTTAAGTTCTTTTCATCCCCAAACCGATGGACAAACGGAGGTGTGAATAAAAGCTTAAGGGATTTGTTAAGATGTTTGATTGGAGACAAGGTAAAAGTGAAAATTTGCATACAATAGTTTCTATAAATAGGTCAATTGGTAAGAGTCCTTTTGAGATAGTCTCAGGAGTTCAACCAAAGAAACCTATTGACCTAGTTCCTTTACCACAAACAATAGGGGTTATTGTTGAAGTTGAAGGTTTTGCACATAATGAGGGACGTCTTTGAAGAGGTGCAATGAAAGATAACAACCAACAACTTGTCTTACAAAGAAAATGCCGATCTACATTATCGATTGGTGGAATTGAATGAAGTGAATACGATGATGGTTAGGATTCGTCCAGAGTATTTTCCAAAAGGAAAATATAAGAAACTTCATTCACGAAATGCAGGACATTATAAGATCATCACAAAGATAAGTGTTAATGCTTATGTTTTGGAATTACCAAGTGACGTGACAGTTAGTCTTATCTTTAACATTGTGAACTTAACTATTTATCATGGATATTATAATACACAATCTCCCATTACATCTGTGATAATTCCAACCATTCTCCATCCTAAAGAGGAGATAGAAGATGTTCTTGATGAACAACAAATTGCAGCTATAAGAGATGAAGGATATCGACAATTTCTTGTTTAAGTAAAAAAGAAGACCAATTTTTGATAGTACTTGGATTTTAAATTTTGAATTTCAGAAGTTGAATCCAGACTTATATGATCAGTATTTATCACATTCTATGTCGATAACGACTTCAAACAAGTCGGGGAAAATTGACACAAAAGAGCCTATAGTCTATAAAAGAAATAAAAGAGGAAGAATTAGTCAATCACAAGCCTTAGTTTGGTGGGATTGAGGATGGGAATTGAGTTGATAGCAAAAACAAGTGCTAAAATTTAGATTATGTTCAGATTCCTTATTAAATAGCAAGTACTAGTAAAATAACTAAGTTATTCTAGCTTTAGATATGTTGTCCTAGTTGTTTAAAACTTATAGAATTTTATAAGAATAGGATTTAAATTTGTTATAAACCCCTTACTCAAGGATTCTAAGAACTTCTCTATAAATATGTATATATTCAACCCTTCAATAAAATTTTCCACAAATTTGAATTTTCAACTAAAAGGTTTTATACTTTCTTCTAGGAGTGATTCTTAGTTTAACCTCTAGTGTTCGTGATCCTCACTAAATTCCAACAATTCTAACCTAAAGTTCCAGCAATCAAAACCTTAAAATCCAAGCATAAAATTTCCAGCAAACAAACCCTAAATATATAAAATTTAAGTTTTCAACATACCCAGTTGAAATAAAACCTGAAACTTGATATTTTAACAGCCTAATATCAGTCATATTTCTTAATTTTGTATGTTGTAACTACTAGTTAATAATTTTTTTATTTGTCCTATATCACATATTTAATGGTTTACTGTACTTAGTGGAAAAAGAATTTTCATGATTAGTAGGAGCATATAGAGTCAAATTCATATGTGTCTTACTTTACATGAGGTTCACTTGAATATCGCATCATAGCAGGTATCAATTTCCGTGGATTAAGGTTCTTTGTTGACATCCATGACTCCACAGTTTCATACGCATCAAGGACAATAAGATCTGGAGCAAACTTATACTGCAAGGCAACAAGTATTCCATTTATCACTTCTTAACAAAAAGCATGCGCATGGAACCAGTAAATACCTGAAAACAAAAGACCTAGTCTACTTGTTTGATCAAATTGATACCTGGAGATCAATGGGAACAGCAGGTTTTTGAAGAACCTCTAATGCTTTCTTGGCTTCCGCTTGCTAAATTTAGACACAAGTGTCAGAGAGAGACAGAGAGAGAATTGGAAGTTAAATATCTTTCCCAAGTTGACAAGGTAAAATTGAATCTCAATAGAGATGGTATGGAAACTACAACATTAACTAAATAATTGTTGACAATACAAAGCGCTCATTACCATGTTAAAAATTATTAAAAGCCAATGTAGTTTACAGAATAAGTATATTTGGAAAGACTTTTCAAACAATCTCAAATACTGAAGCAAATAAAATGTGTGGAACAATGTTTGTAGAATTTGAAAGGCTGAAAGCTTTTGAATAAATAGTTGTCATATATAACCTCAACTTTTGGATAACTGAAGAGAGAAAATTTTATGTTATGTCTAAGATAACCTTATATTTGGCATATAAGAAGAGGAAAAACATTATGCAACAAAATGTTCAAAAGCAATGGAAAAGAAAAAACCTTCAACTGCATGGTTGAATTATTAAGTAAACAAACATGTAGAATTTCAAATTAAGAATGGATTACACTGATCAGGCACAAAGAAAAGAATGCACCTGAATATAGTGATGGACTACAATTTCATACAGCTCCTTTAGGCTAGCAAAATAAACCAGTTCTTCAACCCTCCCATAGCTGCAAGATACATATATTACACACTTTTAAGCATATCATGAATAATTTGGAGAAATTAGAATAGGTGACCAAAATTAAAGGACAATGTACTACAGTGACTGCATAGTTGTGGATTAGAATTTAGTGATCACGATGGCTTTTTGTTGGTTAAACCCAAGGTTTGCTTGATATTGCAATTAAATTTTATGGTTGCACTTTGAAAATTTGTTGTTAAAAACTTGTTAATAGGCATAATCATAAGGTTTGGTCATTAGCTAATGACTAAAAAAAGATGGTGAATTAAAATTAATGTATTTTGGTAGAATTAGATTCAATATTTAAAAGTTGTAAACTTTTATATTCTAAATGAATTCATTTTTCAACCTCAAGTTGCCCACTGCTCTAAATAACTATCATTGCCAAACCTGCACTTGGAACTGTTTTGAGTTTGAGTAACACATCTTTACAAATTTACGAAATGCTTGTGTTTTTGGCCCAAATGCAACCATATAAACAAATACACCATAAGTAGATGGACTTAATTCTTGTATTGTGTGGGCATATATGCAACTTATAGCAAGGTACTAAACTACCTCAAAGAGACAAGCAACCAACATCTAGTTGTTCAAGATTAATTCTAATTACAATGGCATAAATTCACATAATTTGCATAACTCTAGACAAAATATATTTGTTACAGTGGTAGAAAAATGATCCAAATCCCAAAGTTGGATTGATTAACTGCAAATTTGGTCGCTATTTCCTCATCTTAAAAAAAGTTTGAGAGTTCTATATTACAAACTAATTCTTTCTTGAGCTTCTCAGAAGAATGGGCTCCACACTTGGGACTGTAGGATGTTGCACCACACAATCTCATGAATTAGAGTGGTCACTTAACAAGACTAATCATCCATACTATGCAATGAAAGGTGGAATGACTAGAAACTTTTGAATCATTTAACAATATCGTGTGATTGATATGCATGTATACTGTCTATGATTACCTTTGGGCATGCATGTGTATGCTTATCAAAATAAATATGTACGCTAAGCATTGACAACATTCATAACACGAGGGTTTTGGGGAGGAGGGATTACAAAAGTTGGAAAGACTTTGTCAATACCTAAGTTCATAGGTTATTAACCAAATAATTAATGCAGACACTACCAAAGTTTGTAGGTAGATTACCTCTCCAAAAGTCTCATTGTTGTTGCCTCATCTAAGACATCTTTGCAGTCACTGAGAAAAGCACGAAACTCTTGTATGATTGATTGGTACTCAGAACTACGATACTCTGAAGCATTATCCTCCTCCAAAAGTAGGCGATTTATCTACAAATTATAAGTCAATCTAATATTATTTTTATCAAATATAAATAATGGTTGCATAATTTGTTGCATTAATTTGCATTATGATATAATAAATCATTCAACAACTCAACTTCTTTGTTTAACAAAACAAAATGCCAAATCATAGTAGTGCTGCAAAATAGAAGCAGCTACATGTGGTTGGTTTCTCCATTCTTGAAACATAGATTCACACAAAAGAGAAAGAGTCCACGTGCAACTGATAAAAGGAAATTTACAGCTAACATGCAAAGTACTGGCCACAATAATGAAGAAAGGAAACTAACTTGTTGCATATCCAGTTTATTTTCAGCACTTATTTACTTCTTAATGATATAGATATATGAGATAGATGTCATAAATGATGAGAAAAATGATTCCACAATGTAGCAAGAATTTAGTTGTACACCCCGAACGTTAATTTTTAGCATTTATTTTACTCGTAATGATATAGACATATAAGTTTGATGTCATTAAGGCTCCAAAATATGTACTCTATTGAAGCAAAGCACCACCTCTATACATTATTGAACCAATAATAGTTTCAACTTTAAAACATTAACTAGCACAAAAAGCATGAGCAATCAAATTGATAACTGCCTACAAATCCAAGCCTTGTTTGCAAAAGTAATCATTACCTTGTCCAAGTACAACTCAGTTGCCCATGTAGAGATCATTGTTATTTGGCATTTATCATCTCTTGCAAGATTATCAAGCTTCCGCAAGAGGAAAGTTCTCAAAGCATCCTACAAAGAGCAAATCAGCTTATGAATTGCTAGAAGCAAGCGTCAAGGCTCCAAATGGCGACAACTGAGAGATAAAATTTATTAAAATGCTCAATCTCCTTTTATTTCTTGCCAAATCCCAAAGACAAACTAACGAATTATGAAAAGTATAATGTTTACTTGGAAAGCCACAAATGAATTGTAATACGAAAAATATAACATTTACTTGGAAAGCCACATTCTACATTCTGAGATCAAATTAAAGTTTTTTTTTTGTGTGATGTAGTACAAATAAAAGAACTTACTAGCAGCTAAAGATGACAAAATTAGGAAATTTGGCTGATATTAGGCTGCCTGAATATTAAGTTTTAGGTCTAGATTTTGGCTAGGAAAGCTAAAATTTCAGATTTAGTATAATTAATTTTTTAGGATTTGATTGCTGAAAATTTTAGGCTTACAATTTCAGGGTTTAATATGGCTGAAATTTAGGTTTAAGATGGCTGGAATTTAAAGAGGAACATAAACAATGGAAGGTAGAAAACTAGGAATCACTCCGGGGGTCTAAGAATCATTCTTAGAAGAAAGCATCACACCTTCCAAAAACTCAAGTTTGTAGAAAAATTTCATATTGTTATTCTTGAGGGCTGAGTATACACATATTCATAGAGAAGTTATCAGAACTATTCTTCCAGTAAATAACCATTCCTAACAAATTTAAATCATATTTTAATAAAAATTATATAGATTTAAGTCCAAAACAACTAGGATAACATATCTAAAGTAAAATAACATATTTAACTCAATACTATTTCTTATCTAATAAATAATCCTAATATAATCTAAATTTAAGCTCTTATCTTTGTTATCAATTCAATTCTCAATCTTTATCCCACCAAATTAAAGCTTGTGGTTGATTAATTTTTCTCTTTTATTTCTTTTATAGATTTTAAGTTCTTCTGCATCAATTCTTCCCAACTTATCTGAATTCATCCTTGACGCATAATGTGGCGAATATTGATCATAAAAATCTGGATTCAACTTCTGAAATTCGGATTTAAAAATTCCAGCACTGTCAAAAATTGGTCTTCCTTTCCACTTAACAAAAAATTGTCGATATCCTCCATCTCTTATGGCTACAATTTGTTCATCAAGAACATCTTCTATCTCTTCTTTAAGATGAAAAATGGTTGGAATTCTCAAAGTTGTAGTAGGAGATTGCATATTATAATCTCCATGATAAATAGTTAAATCTGCAAAATTAAAAATGATTAATTCCCATGTCACTTGGTAATTCCAAAACATAAGTATCAACACTTATCTTCTTGATGATCTTATAATAAGGTCTAGCACTTCGTGAATGAAGTTTTTATATTTTCTTTTCAGAAAATTCTTTGGATGAATCTTAAACATCACCATATCCCCTTCAATGAATTCCACCAATCGATGATGTTGAATAGAAAATTCTTTATAAGACAAATTGCTAGTTGTTATCTTTCTTCATACCTCATCAAAGATGTCCCTCATATGTTCAACAAAACCTTCAACGTTAACATTAACCCGTGTTGTTTGTGATAAAGGAACCAGTTCAATAGGCTTCTTTGGTTGAACTCCCTAGACTATCTCAAAAGAACACTTGTCAGTTGACCTATTTGTAAAACTATTTTATGAAAATTTTGACATGTTTCACATCGTCTCCAATCAAACATCTTAACAACTCTCCCAAACTTTTATTCACCATCTCCGTTTGTCCATCGGCTTGGGGATGGAAAGAACTTAAAAATTGGAGCTTAGTGTTTAATGTTTTATGCAGAGTTCTCGAAAATAACTCATAAACTTCACATCATGATTAGACATGGCTAAAAGTAATCCATAGAGATGTACTACCTCTTTGAAGAAAAGTTTAACATTATGAAAAACATCACAAGTCTTTGAACATTGAATAAAATGACTCATCTTGGAAAACCTATCCACCACCACAAAAATAGAATTATAACCTCGTAAAGTTTTAGAAATTCCGAAGACAAAATCCATAGTTATATTGTACAATGGTTCATGAGGCACGGCCAATGGTGTATATGATCCAAAATTTTGTTTCTTTCCTTTAGCTAATTGACATGTTTGACAATGTCATATGATCTTACACACTTCTACTTTAAAGAGGGCCAATAAAAGTCATCTTTGACCATTGCAATAGTTTCATCTCTTCCAAAGTGTCCCGCTGCCCCTCCTCGATGTAATTCCCAAATCACATACTCCCTTATAGAAGTATTGGGTAGGCCAGATCAATTTCCTTTGAGAAGACAGTCATCCGCATAAAAGGAAAATGATGAACTCTTTGCCTAGTTGTAATTTTTGAATAGATTATTCCAAAATCTCAATCTAAAACATATTCTGTTTTTATTTTTCAAATCCCACGACTTTTAAGTGCTAACCAAATGACTCTTTCTACTCAATGCATGTGCTTCTTTATTCTCAACTCTTGTCTAATGTTTAATAACAAAGTTAAATTACTCCATAAGGAGTGCCTTTTGTTCAAGTTCTTCTGGGATTTCAAGTGTTTAAGAGATTCATGATCCCAATATAGAATAAACTCCTTGTATGAGAGATAGTGACACCAATTATAAAGAGCACGTACTACTGCATAAAATCCCTTGTCATTGGTCAAGTATCATAGTTTATCTACACTTAACTTCTCACTGAAGTAAGCAATGGGGTATCCTTCTTGCCTGATTATGCCTCCAATTCCCACATGAGATGCATCACAAACAACTTCAAATACCTTAGAAAAATCTGGAAGTTGCAAAATAGGAAATTCAATCACCTTCTTAATTTCTTCAAATGCTTTAATTGTTGCCTTGGTCTAAGTAAATTGTCCCTTTTTCATACAATCAGTAATATGTGTTAATATGATGCTAAAATTAAGAATAAATCGCCTATAGAATGTCACTAAGTCATGGAAACTTCGTGTCTAATACACATCCTTTAAAATAGGCAAATCAAGGGTGACCTTAATCTTCTCAAGATCCATCTCCACTCAAAGGTAAGATACAATAAAACTCAAAAATACAATACTTAGATTGCATGAAAGAACACTTCTTTAAGTTGATATAAAGTAACTCTTGCCTCAAAACTCGCAAGACTTGTAGATATAACAAGTGGTCTTCTTTAATCTTGTTGTATATTAATATATCGTCAAAATATACCACCAAAAATTTGCTCATAAATGGTCAAAACACTTGATTCATCACTCTAAAAGTGCTAGGTGCATTAGAAAGTCCAAATGGCATCACCAACTATTCATAAAGTCCTTCTTTAGCCTTGGAAGTCGTTTTCCATTCATATCCAAGTTTGATTCTAATTTGATGGTACCCACTTTGTAAGTGTATCTTGGAAAACATACTGGTTCCAGTCAACATGTCTAACTTGTCATCAAGGTGAGGTATTGAAAATAAATACCCCATTGTGATCTTATTTATCTCCCGACAATCAATGCACATTTGCCAACTTCCATCATTTTCAAGAGAATAGTACTAGAACTACACACAGACTAAGACTTCTTGAATAAATCCTTTTATCAACAACTCCTCTACTTGTCTCTTTCGCTCTTTATTCTTAATAAGATCAAAGCAATAGGCTAGAAGATTTGGTAGAGTACATCCAAGTACCAAGTCAATAGCATGCTGAATATCATGTAAAGGATGTAGTTCACCTCGAAATCATTCAATGTAAGGTCTAAAAAATCAGCTAGCAACCACTTCTTTTAGTAAGGCAAGGGGTGTTGCACTACCATTACAAACACAATCCCCTTCTCCTTACTAACAGCTTCAAATTCTCTCTCCTTAATGATATTAAGAGACTTTTTTTTTGGCACTTATGGCTGTCTTGTTACTTCCTTTTTTTTCCCTCTACCTTTTCTACCTTAATAGACTTCAAAATTATCTTCTTTCCATAAAATATAAAATTATAAGTGTTAGCTTTTCTAAAGTGTTACATATCTTGATCATAAAGCCATGGCCCCAACTAAATGTGAAATATTTTCATAAGAATGACATCACACCAAATAGAGTCCTCGTGCATTCCTAATTTGAAAGACAACACGTACTTTCAAACAAATAGTATAGTACTATCATCTACCCCCAAGCAACTTTATAGGGATGTGGATGTTCTCCAAAAGTAAATTCAATTGCTTCACTATGTTCTCTAATACCACATTCATACTACTTCCTCCATCAATGATATGCTTGCATATTTTATCTCAGAATCTAACTTGCATAAAGAAAATAGCACTATGAAGTTACTCTTCTTGTTCTTCCACCTTAGGGGTTGTAAGGATGGGCCTCACTACAATTTATTTGTAAGACTAGCTAGTTCATCACTAAAGTCTCCTTCTAACTCCTTTCCAACTTCGTGTTCACACAAATATTCATCATATTCTTCCTCATCTTCGTACATTATGTTCAAACCTCTATTTGTACATTTATAAGCAAAGTGGCCCCTCCAATTGCATTAGAAGTATTTCTTGTCACTGTTACCTCCTTTCATCCCAATCTCAGTTATGGCCTTGCCTTTAGGATCAGCTCCTTGAGAAGTTTTGAAGTTGTTTTGTGGTACAGATTTTGATTCATTAGGTATTGGTCTAAAGTTTTGCACCGTCATAACTCTCTTTACGTCGAACTCCCCGGCTTGACTTTGAAACTTTTTAGTTACTTATCCTAAATATTGTTTCGCTCTTAAAGCTAAGGCCATGTTTAGTTGGAGGTTTATTAATGAAATAGAATGTAAAATAATATTATTCCGTCACTGAGGAGGAGGGTTTATAATGGAATAGAATGGGATGGGATGGGATGGGATGGAAGAGAAGAGTTTCATATTACATTTCATTCTATCCTAAATAGTAAAAATGAGAAACCTCTAATTTGAGAGGTTTAGGATGGAATGTAAAATAATAAACAACTTTTCACTATATTACATTATAAATCCTTTTTCCGAACAATATTTTACTATATTACATTATGAACTCTTTCATCCCTCCCAAACAATAATTTTCTAATATTACATCCATTTACCTTCCATCCCATTATAAACGATTTTATTCCATTTAATTCCATTAAAAAACTTACGTCCAACCAAACATAGCCTCGGTCTTTTTAGTTACTTGTTGTCCTAAATATTGTTCCACTCTCGAAGCTAAGTGATATGCATCTTCAAGGTTGTAAATCTTTTGCATTATCAGCTCCTTGTGAATTTATACCCTTAAGTCATTTTTGTAGTGAGATATTAGTCATTCTGACTCCATACCTTCACATCGGATAGAAAGTTCATCAAATATTCCTATGTACTTAGTTACGGACATAATCCCTTGTCTAAGGGTTGTGAGCTGATTTTGAAGATCTTGATAGTTAACGGTAAATATGTTTCCAATAATTTTGGATTCATCTATTCCTAATCAACAATTGGTGATTGTCCTGTTTTCAAAGTCTATCCTCTACCTACACCATATTTTAGCGTGTCCAACTAGCTTTGCTTTTTCGAATCGAACTTTTTGATCTTCTAACATGTGGTACCAGTCAAAGAAATCTTCCATTATTACTATCCAATCTAAGAGCAAGTGCGGATCCATCTTTCCACAAAATCAAGGGCTTCAACACAAACTTTAGTAATATCATTGAGTTCATTGTGCGTTTCAACTCTGAGTTTTCTCTATTTCTTAGAAAGCCAGGAGAACTAAAAACTTCCTATTCAATTGATCCAATTACATTGTCATTGCCTTTTCTTTCTGCAATGAACTCATGGCCTCTAAAGATTTGCATGCGCTCTTCATGTCCTGCTAGTAGGTTTCTTTGTCTTGGATCTCTCGGTAGGCGTTGATCTCCTAACCCCACTCGTTGTTGATTAGTTTCAACCTCTTTATCTTGGATTCACTTTCTCCACCCTCCACATTCATTCTAGTTTACTGTTCGATGTTGTTTTTTGGACTAGTTCTTGGAGCACCTTATGACCAAGGGTCATTAATGTCCAATCTTTTCATAACTAGCTCTTGCTTGTTGAATTCTTCTATATGCCCTTCCACTATGTTTCTTCATTGTGAACTAAGACTCTGATACCAAAATGATGTAGCACAAATAGAAGAAGTATTAACTAGTAGCTAAAACTCACAAAATTAGAAAATCTGACTGATATTAAACTGCTAGAATATCAAGTTTTAGGTCTAGATTTCGACCACAAATGTTGAAATTTCAAATTTGTTATAGTTGAGTTCTTAGGGTTTGATTGCTGAAAATTTAGGCTCAGAATTTCAAGATTTAATATGACTAGAATTTAGTGAGAAACACAAACAATGGAGGGTAAGAAACTAAGAATCACTGTCCAAAAAAAAGACACCACACCATGTAGTTAAAAACTCAAGTTTGTAGAAAATTTTCATATTGTTATTCTTGAAGGCTGAGTATACAGATTTATAAATAAGATATTAAAACCTTTATTCTAGTAAGAAAGGGTTCCTAACAAATTTAAATCCTATTCTAATAAACATTCTATAGATTTAAGTCCTAAACAACTAAGATAATACATCTAAAATAGAATAACATATTTAACTCACTACTACTATTTATCTAATAAGGAATCCTAACATAATCTAAATTTCAGTCCTTATCTTTGTTGTCAACACAATTCTTAATCCTCAGCCCACCAAATTAAGGCTTGTGGTCGACTAATTTTTCCTTTTTTATTTCTTCTAAACTTTAATTTCTTTTACATCATCAAGTTTCAAAGAGCACATCAAAAGCCATTTGAGGGATTTTATTGGACCCAAAAGAAGACCACCAAGCACTAGTTAACATGATCCAAACTAAGCCTGGAGAACATTTGAGCGTATAAACCGATGGCACCAGGCTAATTTTGTGGATCATTGCTTATTTAGTGTTTTATTCTTTTTTTAATTGTAAGTGGGCTATCCTTTATTTAAACATAAATCCCAAGACATGTTTAATATATTTTTGCAGTTGTTCTCAATTCCCCAATTGGATTAAGACTTGTTATAGGGCTAATTTCAATCTAACTAGTAAAAGTCCTAAGGTGGTAATTTCCTTATCACCTCCAGAATCTAAACTGAAATAGGGTTCCTGGAATCATAATTAAAATATTCTATTAGAGTCTTAGTTAAACTAGAACAAGTAGTTAATTTCCCAGTCAAATAGGAACTATTAGAGTTTCAATTCAAAAAGTATTAGTTGTTAGTGCTTTAATTTAAGTATGAATCTTTGTTAGACTTGCAATTAGGACGTTTATACTATTTTAATGTTCACCCATATATAAAGAGAATGTTGGTGATCAATAAAGACAAATTTGAGTTACAAATTATTAAGAGTTGTGAGTGCTTTATGTCAAGCTTTTCATCAAACTTCATGACTTATAAAAGAATTACTTCTTTGTGGCATCCAACACACTTTATGAACTTGGTTCTTCATAATCAATGGATAAGTTTTTCAAAATTCTAACTTGGACGCTTGGTTCATAGAGTGTAATGGAAATGGGAATAGGAATGAATATAGTGAGGAATGGGAATGGATATAATCATTATAATTATGATGGTTGGTTAAGATGAAGGAATGATTATCATTACCATTGATGGTGGTTGGTTTGTTAAAAATGTTAAGAAATAAAAATTTGTTAAATTTTT
>JAOSBP010000206.1:20795389-20808106 GCA_027563825.1 Erythroxylum mucronatum
GCCATTAAAGCTTTGTAAAACTCTTACTTTTGTTATTAATGAAATTTGCATTTGGATTTGGAAGATTGCTTGGGTTTATGTTTAAGTTCATTTTGTTTTTGGGTTTTGAATTAAGGATGGTTGTTGGGAAATTTTGGTTGCATTTAGTAGAGTTAATGTTGGGGTTGAGCAGTTGAAAGAGTTTAAGTTTGTTTTAAAATGGGGTCGGGATCGCTCGTCGCGACAAGGGTAAGATCGCAGGTTCATCGCGACGTAATTCTCGCAGGCACGCCGCGACGAATGATAAATCGTTCGCCGCGACGTATTTCTCGCTTGTGCTCGTCGCGGCGAGATCGCAGTCACCGCGACGACGCCTGCTTTTGCTTTTGAGGAGCTTTTCTTTTAAAATTTTCAACTTCCAAGTCTTTCCTCCCCGTTCAAGTTTCATGCTTCCGTGTCCGATGTTGGGCTCCGAAAATGGGGTCCAACAAAAACAAAATAGACACTCAACATCATGAAAGAAAAAAAAACACTTCTAGGATGTCGTGGTGGATGGTGTTATCACACCACCTATAGAGTTACTCAAAACTGGAGCTTTTGTATGGTCCTAAGCTCTAGTAAGGTTGTTCTAGAGAAAAAGACCTACATTTCTAGTTGTTCAAGCTTGGGCTGCAGCTAGGTAGAGCAAAAAGGGTCAGAAAAAGACAATGCCCATGGAGGATGGTTCATTTTTATTTAAATTTAACTCCGAAACTTTTCTTAATGAGGAACTGGAGCAGGGTCCTTGACATATGGGAGGTCAACCTATGTTTATAGAAATTTAAACCCCTAAGAAACATGATAGTAGTCATTTAGAGTGTTAAACCCCTAAATGACTTCTATTATAAAGGTTGCAATTAAGGAGTTTGCTCTAAAGAACAGACTAAAGGAGTATCAGAATCTAAAAACAATTTGATTCTTACGTAAGATAATTGCTATAAACATCCTTATAACAATGATATAAGAACATTAGAGAATCAGGGATTGAAGAAGAACCAAAAGGCTTTATCTTTGTACAAATCCATTTTAAAACAAAAGGCAAAGATTAATTAGTTAAGGGATGGAGATGCTAATAATTTCTTACACTCTTCTATCCTAGCTAGAAGAAACAGAAACAAGATAAACGAGTTTTAAGATAATAATGGGATTTCACATACTGATAAGGAAAAGTTGTAGGAAATTACTCTAGAGTTCTTTGAAGATGACAATATACCCAAGGAATTCAACTATACCAAATTATTTGAACAGTTTATCAGTTTGGAGATGAAGGAGCACATGGTGTCACCCATCGCATAAAATAAAATTACAAAAGTTCTATTTGGTTTGCAACCATCTAAAGCACCATGACCTGATGGATATTATGCTCATTTCTTTCAGGACTTGGGATATCATTAGTAAACTATTTACTAAAGTTGTGCGGGAATTTTTTACTTCTAATATGTTGAAGGAAATGAACCAAACATTTATATGTCTTATTCCTAAGAAGCAAAATCCCTCATCCATGGTGGATTACAGGCCTATATTTTGCTTTAATACTATTTATAAAGTGATTATGAAGACTATAGCAAACAGATTGAAGTGCTTTGAAGGATGTCAATGATCCTGCTCAAGGTGCATTCATTATAGGGAGATCAATAAGAGATAACATATTGCTCATACATGAATTAATGAAGGACTACACCTTAGGTAGAACCATCAGACGTTATTATTTCAAAATTGATTTCTCTAAAGCTTTTGACACCATAAAATGGAATTTTAATAAATCTTGCTTATTAGCTCTTGAATTCCTGAAGTAGTTTGTTAAATGGATAATGGAATGCATGATAAAAACTTCTTTTAGCATTCTTATTAATGGAGCTACTACCCAAATCGTTAGAAATACCAAGAGAATAGGGCAAGGGAATCTTCTTTCCCTTTACTTATTCACACTGGCTATTGAATTTTTATCCATGATGCTCAACAAACTTATCTTTTGTAATTGCATATTCCAATACCATCGTATATGTAGGGAGCTAAGGATCACACATTTGATATTTACCGATGATCTTATATTGTTATGTGGTGCTGACCTCCAATCCATTAATATAATATTGGGTATTTTCAAGTTATTCTCAGCTTATTCTAGATTGAAGGCCAATGTTAACAAAGGCAATATGTTGATTTCTTCTTATGTGAGGAATCAATGTCAGTTTCGCAGGAGATTTGGATACAAAATTCAATCTCCACCATTTAGATATCTTGTCATTCCCATTATTATTGGCAAGCCAAAATTTAGAGACTACATTCCTCTGATTGAACCATATAAAGCAAGAATAAATGCTTGACAAAATCAATTTTTATCCTTTGCTGCTAAGCTCACTTCGATCAGTTCTATCCTAAATATTCTACATATGCATTGGAGTGCTCATTTAATTCTTCCGAAAAGAGTCATCAAGGAGTATCAAAGCTTTCTTATGGTCCAATAAGGAAAAAAATTTATAAGGGGCAAAGGTTAAATGGGAGGAGATATATATCAGAAAGAAGATGGGGGTTGGGAATTATCCCTATCTCTCTTATTCAAAAATTCCTTTTAAGTAAAAGGATTTCGAGATTATAAATTGATAAAAGAGCATTATTGATCAAATAGATCAATGGAATTTACCTAACAAAAATAGAATTTGTAGAAGTTGGAAATAAACAGGGAACACTTTTGGTACTTCTCACATATATTGAAATTGAGAAACCACTTATACCCTTGGATTAAGCACAAATCGATTGGTTATGGCATGACAACTGAAATGATCATACTCTATTATTGATGAGAAATGATCTCCTACATTTAAGGAATAACATTCCTTTAGATGCTAGAGTTTCTTCAATCATATAGCATGGAGTTTGGCATTGTAACTTTAAAGGCTCCTCTTCACTATCCAATTATCCACCTTATCTTCATCATTTTGATAGAGAAGACAAAATCATTTCTTTAGCCAATACAAGGGGGTATTTCACTAATGAATCTTGCTACAAAATTTACAAAACTAATTTGGCGAGTGAACCATGGTATGAATTACTATGGAAATAAACTTTGAACCTCAAAGCTTCCTTGATCAACTGGCTAGTTATATAAAATAGAATCAAAACTAAAGATAGGTGGTTTGGCTCCTATGATCCTATTGATGTCTTATGTAAAAAAGAGGAGGAAAATAGGAATCATCTTTTCTTACAATGCAGGTTCTCTAAATTTATTTGGAATAAAGTGTTGCATCTTTTAATGGAGAACTGTCAGGCATATGAACAGAATAGTCTTATGGCATAGGTTACCAAAAAGGTTAAGGAACTCAAACAAAATGGTGAGCTACTTTAAATTGCTTTCATTTCAACAATTTATTCAATATGGAGAGAAAGAAACAACATATTGTGCAAAAGGGAAACCACTAGAAAACATCAATTAGCTGATAACACTTTAAATTGGATTAGAGAGATTATGATAGTAAGGAATGCATAAAGCAAGCCCACACTAGGCATAAAGCTCAGTTGTAATCTTTCATAATTTGAAACTTTGTTCTCAGGATTTTTGTATAGAACTATAACTTGTTTGTGAATGGTTTTACATTGCAGTGGTATAATAACTTTAGCTAGTGTTTTAATAGAATCTTTCATTCATTTTATAAAGATAAGATCTGATGAACAACAGGTAAATGTAAATTATAAATACCTTTTTTTATCTTTTTTAATTTCAATATAATTATCAATGTTAACATTATGCATATTATTTTCTAAGTTGAAACAACATCAACTAAAGGGCCACGCATTAGAGAATTATCAAAGCTAACTGTACAATAGTAACCTAATGATTCTTATATCTTACAAACTATAATGCTAATCATTTGACCTAATTTATTTCTAACTAACTTGAATTCAAAGTTGTATGTCTACTACTGATGAATGTCATCCTAGTCAATGAAGCATCAATGTGAGTTGTATTCATTTTAAACTCATATACATATTCATTAGTAGTTTGATCAATTTTAAACTGATATGTATGTTTATTAATAGGTTGTTTCATAAGTTGCTAGTTCTTAAAACACTAATCAAACGAAAGCTGGAAAGGTCAATCCAAAATATTTTAAATTGTTATTTGAACTAATAGATCTTAGGTTTAGGAGTAAATCTAGCATAATTTTAAGACAATTTAAGAGGAGAGAGCAGCCAATAAGTTGATAGACCAGACAATTGATTTGGTATATCAATGTATTTTAATCTATGATAATTGAATTGGTGTATTTTGCAACTAAATCATACGTTTACTAGTCAAACTGAATAAACATTTTTAATTTTCTTAGAGTTTTGATGTATATATGATAAATAAATGATAAGTATTTTATATGATAAATCTTGTATGCAAGAAGATTTGATATTATTTATATCAAGTAGTGTATCAACTATCTAACTAAAACGTGGTTTCACCAAAATATTATTGAATTTGACTATGCTTGAATACAGTCTAACACATAATTTTATATTTTGATATAATAATAGAAAACATAAGTACAATCATAGGAGTCTTACTAAATTTTTATCACTATATTGGAGATGAATAATAAAACAAAAACAAAAATAAATCCTACAATTATATTAAATAACATCAACTTTAACTCTTTTTCTCTCTATTCAACATCTCAACGTCTTGTTCATAATGTTTAATTACTTGTCATCTTCCTTTCGTTTATATATACTTCTGCTTCTTTTAGCCTCCTTATTCAGTGTAAATTTGTCTTTCCTTAAATTTTGAATTATATATATAACTCTCTTAGGAAATCTCTTATTGTATAATTGGAAATTTTCATAATTACGGGGGTTATTGGGACATCCAAAAAATATTCTACCCAAATTATTATCACTTTATGATATCTTCAAAGAATCATCCAGTTCACAAAAGCAAATCACTTTGTTAACATTATTATAATTAAAATTGCTAAATGTTAAGAATTCCATCTACAAAATTGTAACAAAAGTTTCGTAGTCAATATATTCAATCAATTACATTATTATTTCAAAGATAACAAAGAAAATGATGCTTTCAAGAACATTCACAAAGGTCCATCATTTTGGTAAATAAAGGAAAATACACAAAGGCGCATCAGTTTATCTAACATAAGACAACTTAAAATGATTATAAGAAATCCCAATGGAAACTTTAATGTTGTTTCTTAGCATTTTTAGACATTGGTGTGATTTAGACATCGCAAACTAGGTTTTCTATATTATGTTTCATTCATCTCGCATGTCTAAAAAGTTGTTTGACTATTCCCAATGGTAATGTGAGAGCATGTTTAGTTACAAACTATCATTCAATCCACAAACCAAATACAAAATGTTTTACTAGCCTTACATCTAGTCTAGGTAAGAGTTCAAAGTTTTAAATATGCCACAACATTTACACTTTATTCCTACTGTTCATGAATCCCTCAAACAATAATTAAGTTCCTCTAATTCATAACAGAAAATAACCAAAAATTATGATCAATGGATTCCAATTTACAATAATAACTTAAAATAAGCTGCCACCTTTTTAACAACATATAGGATCTTTGTCCATACTAAAAATAAAGAGAGCGTTAAAGCCACAATAATAATGTGTAAGGAGGATTTAATCATCAATAAAGTAGAAAGAGTTAACATATAAAAGAAAGCCAAAATAAACAATTCAATTGCTTGGAGGATACCTCAGAGAAGAGATGATGGTGGATTAATAAAGAGAAAACCTAAAAGAATCATCAATGAATGTTGGGATTAAGGATTAGAGGTTTAAACTAGGAATTAAGAAAAGATGTGAAATAAGGGAGGATGAGGGAGGTGTCTGGTTTCCCCAATGTTGTCATTTTGCTTTGTTATTAAGTCCAAGTCAAAAGATAATGTTTAGGGAAAACTTAAATGTTGACATATATGGAAAATAAGACCTCTATTTTCTAATTGTTTAGGATTAAACCCTGTTAAAGAGTTGATATGTTGGCTCAACTTTTAGTATGCAAAAGAAATTAGTACCAATTTCATACAATTGATACCTGTATGAAATTTAATTTCTAATAATAATACTTACCATTTAGATTGTGTTCGACTTTTTCACACGTTGTGTAATAATTTAATTCCATTGCATTTTTGTGTTTAATGTTTGCATAAATTTTCAACACTTTCACATTCAACTACATTACAAATTAAAGTTTTCAAATTTATATTATGCTTATTATCTTATAAAATAATGAATGTATTGGAAAGATAAATTTTCTTAGAAAAAGAAGTTTCAACTTTTGAAAGTATTAAGTTTGCGACTATAAAATTGGTTGATCAAATATTTAAACACAACTTGTCTTTTGAATACATGGTTTCTTTTCCTTATATTTCTTTTGTAATTTTGTACTTACATTCTTGATAAGTTTGAGTTTTTAAACTAACGAATATGATAGGATTCCACTTAAGATATCATTGTTTTTTAAATAATTTTTATTAAAATATTCATAGTTTCTTTTCCTTATATTTCTTTTCTAATTTTGTAATTACATTCTTGATAAGTTTGAGTTTCTAAACTGACGAATATGATAGGATTCCACTTAAGATATGTTTTTTTAAATAATTTTTATTAAAATATTCATAGTTTCTTTTCCTTATATTTATTTTTTAATTTTATACTTACATTCTTAATAAGTTTAAGTTTCTAAACTGACGAATATGATAGGATTCCACTTAAGATATCACTATTTTTTAATATAATTTTTATTAAAATATATCCTTTGTATGGCAATAATAATAGTAAAATTATAATTTTAAACCTTTGAACTCCTATAACTTATTAATATTTATGCCATTAGATACTTATCCACTACTAAGTTTCTTAAGGTTTTAAGTTAAGCCATTATATCAATGGGATAATTTTTATAATAATTTATAATTAAATGCCCATTATTCTAGGTGCTAATTAAGGATTAGCCATGGCACTCAAATTAAGAATATGAAAACATAGATGTTAGTACTAGAACTATCCCTGGACTATTACTTTGACAATATATTTGTTTATATTGACATCTAATTTTGCACCAATAATCTTTGTGTTAAACATAGTACGAACTTTAGCTATAGGCCCAAGATTAACAATGAACTTGTATAAATAGGGAAAATATCGAAAAGTACATGTTTGGCTATCCACTACTCAATGAATAAGCTGCTAAACTACTTGAATAAGCTCCTCAACGTATAAACAAATTGTTGAAACTTTCGATCAATTTTTATGAAAGTTGTATAACTTTATGTTTTCAATGTCTTTCAACATCTTTCTTAAAGCATGGCCTTCTTAATAGGCCAGAGAAACTATAAGTCCATGAACTTACTTAAGATGGTAGTAGGAGACCTTAGTAGCTATTTATAGTAACCTTATTGGGCTTCATAATCACAAGCCCAATAAAAAATTGGCCAACACTGATAAGGGATCTTTTTTTACTAGACTTCAGCCTATTTAACCAAATCTTTTATTGGGCTTCTTTATTATATTTATTCTGAATCGAATTCAATTTTCTTAACCTTAATTTTATAAAACTTGTAATTAATAATTGTCTAATAGGAATATTTAAAAATTCTAACATTCTCCCTCTTGGACAAATATTAATCACAACAATTGTAATGAAAATAAGAAATTGTAAAAGTGGTTAAGAAAATCAATGTAACCACTTTTAAAACATTTGATCCAAAGATAATGAAAGTTCATCATGCAATCCCAAAAGGATTTTGATACCAAAAAATATCAAATGAATTGTCATATATGACACAAATCCAACATAATCATACATATCTAATACCTCACTAATATATATGATATGAAATGTATCATTGTTCCATTTTTTGGTCTCATTTTCTCTAAACTTTATGCTAAACTATAGGATAGAAACTTTGTTCTCTTATTAAAAGCTAAATTGCATCATAGAAAACTCTTATAGGATTAAACACTGATATCCCCTAATGTTTTACTAATATATGGATTTATTAAAGTATCTACATATGTCCTAAAGATAAAGGATTAAGGTCAATCTCTATATATTCCGAATGACCATTAAAATGCTTAAGATCGACACAAATCTTAAAACTTTCTCCTAAGTTATTACAATGTGCAACAAACTGTATGATTGAGAACAAAATGATGATCATCTATATATATACATATATATAATGTACTATCGTAATATATGAAATATGTCAACAATTTGAATCTTATTAGCTATATCTTAATGTGAACTTCTTATCATCTAGACATATAGAAAAATTTGAATCTTTATAGCCAAGATTCAAATGTTGACTTTCCTAAATGTCAACATATGATCCTTAGTTCCTTTAAGATATCTCAAAACTCATTTAACTACATCACAGTGGTTTATTCCTAGGTTAGCTAGATACCAAAGCAATCCAACAATAAATGCAATGTCTAGTCTAGTGCACACTTGGGTATGCATCAAGGTACCATCCACACTAAAATAAGGAACATTCTTTATAGCCTCTTTCTATCTCTCTATATCATTATTTAGACATTTTTCTAAAGATAATCTTTCACTGTGAGAGATTCGTGCTGCAACAGATCTACAATAAGTTGTATTAAAACTTTGCAGCACTAATTCAATGTATACACTTTATGAGAGACCCAAAAAGTTTTGAGATTTTTTATGATGAATATGAATACTTAAGATAAAAGATGCTTTAACAAGATCTTTCATATCAAAATGCTTGACCAAAAGATGCTTAACCTCATATAGCATGGTCAAGTCATTTAATGCAAGCAAGATATCATCCACATACAAAAGCATAAAGATAACCCTGCTCCTCGTTACCTTGTGATACAAGCATATTTTAACTTTATTTTCTGCAAAACCAAATAAGGTAACAACCTTGTAAGACTCTAGGTACCATTATCTGAAAGCCCACTTTAAACTATATATATAGATTTCCTCAATTTACAAACATATCAATATTTTTCTTAATCCTAAAATTCTTTAGGTTGTTCTATATAGACCTTCTAACATGCTTGTAGTTATAAAAGTAAATCCACAGGGTCCCATACCTGATTATGCTTCATGAACTACATCTCGTCCCTTAGACGTCAGGATATCTTACAAAGTAACAATGAGTAGAACAAAAATGCAGCTTATCTTCATAAGGATTATATAAGTGTACCTCAGCGGGGTAACCCCATACATGAAGATGAGTGAGACTAGGTTTCCACCCTTTCCACCTTCCAAAAGGAAGTTTTGGAACTAATTTTCCCTTATTAAGTATGTATAAGACAGTGCTTATAGCTTTGTCCTAAAGGTAATTTGGTAGGTTAGTCCTACTTTCTATTGATCTCTTTTTATCATTTAAGGTGCAATAATGCCTTTCGGCTAGACCATTTTGCTCATGACTACCTTGCATAATAAATTGAGTCACAATTCCAAATGATTCTAAGTATTTGACAAACAATCCTTTTTATGTCTACCATAATACTCTCATCCACTCTTTAATCTGACAATTTTGATAGATTTTCTCAATTGGTTCTCAACATAAGTCTTAAAGATCTTGAATTTATCAAGAACTTGATAATTTTATTTAATTAAGAAAATGTAACCATATAGGAATAATCATCAATAAATGTCATAAAGTATCTTGAATCACACATTATAGCTATATAAAGGACACAAATGCCCGTATATATGAGTTATAATAGGTCAGAAGTACGAATTGACCCCTTTTTCTTATTTTTGTTAACTTTCTCCTATAAGAATCAACGCATGTTCTCAAATCATCATAATCTAGGGTTAGAAGAATGTTATTTGTTACCAATATCTCAACTTTATCTTTGGAAATGTGGCCCAATCTCTTTTTCCATAATATGTATAACTTTTCCTTTATTAGGAGTCTCTTTTAGGTAATCTATTCAACAATATGTGAAGCATATATCTTATTAGAGATAAGACACATTCTATATAAGTCATATGATAAGAAGGCAATACAAATAGGTTTTGTATTGAAAGATAACTTTACAAACCAAATTTTCAATTAAAACGCTATAACCTTCTTTATCCAAATAGATATAGCAATCAAATTTTGTCTAAAATATAGTATAAAAATGGTGTCGTATAATACAAGTTTGAACCTTGTATTAAGATTTAAACAAACATCCCATATAAATACTACATAAATTTCTTCTTTACTCCCCACCATCAATTTTTTCTCCTCTATATTATCAACTTTCTCTTGTGTATGAATCCATGCATTATGAAAGCAATATGATTAGAGGCTCCACTATCGAGCCACCAAGAACTTGATGTGGCTATAGCAACATTAGACTCATGTATCATACAAGCTAAGGAGTTACCTAATAGCTCTTACCTTTTTTTTCCAGGTTTTATATTTCTGACACTACAAATTTTTATGTCTATTCTTCTTATAGAAGAAACACCTTATACCTATACTCTATGCTATGTCCATAGGACCTCAAATAATGCTCGATTGACTAATATCTATATGTGAAGAAAATTTAAGTTTCTTAGCTTTAAACTTACAAGGCTTTATCATTGCATTATCTTTAATTATTATTAAAGTTGTTTGACTGGTGTTTTTCAACTTTTCTTCTTGAACACATAATGAGTAATTAATGAATTTATGTCCCAAGCTTTATCTTACAAGTTGTATGTTGTGACCAATATACCAAACTTTGATAAAAAATATTATTTAGAGCTTAGTGAGCAATACAAGCATCAAGAATATAAATATTTAATGCCTTTAGCTTGCTCTGAAGGTGGAACACCCTAATTATGTACTCCCTTGCTCACTGTACTCTTGTCTATATCATAGAGTACAATTACTTTAATAAGTACCCATTTTAGCATTAGAAGATACCTTACATCTCTATGAGAAGTTATTAAGGAAATCCCTTACTATGCTTATCTCTGGAAATCCACTCATCAAATGGTCTAGTATGGAACTCTTTATGGTCAAATAACACATTCAATTTGACCCTTTTCAGGCTGCATATACTACTCTCTCAACCTTTGAGCTAATAGATGTAGGTGTTGGTAACTTATCCTTGATCATAGTCATGTTGATATCTACCATCTCCAACATAAATTATGTATCTTTTTTCCATTTCTTAAAATTCAAACTAATGAGATTTTCAATTGTGACATTGTTATTGTTTACAGAGTTAACAATTGCAAAATTGATAATGTAAATGATCAACACAAATATATTATAACGGTGATACTAAAATCTACAAAACAATACCTATAATGAGCATCTTATTATATATATTATTATAAAACACTTGTGAGCTAAATACATAATCCATATAGATATGATCTCCACATAAAAATGTTCAAAGTACACAACATTGAATCTTGTAATTCTAACCCCTTATGGAAGAATAGATCACTGAAGCAATGACTATCCTCTATTGATATCTTAAAATCTCATATAAGGTCAATACTTATGAGCAAAAAAAACCAAAGATAAGACCAAAGACACCCCATAATATGTACACAGGACAATTCAAATACTGACTTAAAGGTCATTGCGGTGACTACATTCTCATTAAAACCTAAACTAATCCATAAATGTAAGAGATACACTCATATATTATCCTCCATTCATCTGTATGGACATAAATATGTGACAACCTACCACCAACTAATGTAAAATCCTCAAGCACATTATCATTGTCACATATTAGGGAAAAAAGGTCAATTTTGACATTAAATTTTACACCAATTAACAAGTTTAACCCTAACATTCCATAGAGAATACTTAAGACCCTAATGTTTAGAAAACATTAAATTTAATCCCCATTATAACGAAATTACATATAGCTTGATGACACCGTCAGTTATGTGCCATGTCAGTACTAACTTGGCAATTTTTATATTTTTTATTTCGTTTGTAGGCCCCACATTACTACTTCAGATTTGACGTGGCAAGGTGGGACCTTTTTTAAAATATTAAAATATCATTTATTTTATATTCATGGGACCCATCTTTTTAAATTAATCCTTAAAATTTTCTTAACCCCTTAACTCTCACACTTTGTTGCTGCTATCACTAATCGTCGTCACCTCAAAGAACCTGTTACTGCTATCGACTATCGCTAGTTTCTTTCCTCTAGAAATTGACTTAATGGCATAGATAACTTTTTTGGTTAGTGTTAAAAGCAACCTTTCACTTTCTGGAACACTTCTTGTAACACCCCACTCCCGCATGACCCAAACCTGACATCGATGGTGATATCCAAGCTCGTGCCCCGCGAGAGTGGCGTGCTATATCACTTAGTTGGTCAAAAACTCAGTATAAAACTTTTTTTCCCAAGTGTACGTTAAAAATCAATAATCACAACTTTGGGCCCACTCTTATTCAGAAACATTTTCATTTATAGTAGTTGCCAATTTTGTTTTTCACATACTAGAATTTCGATTTGCACATTCTAAAAACAAATCACATTACACTATGATCAATCTCTTTTACAAACCTTTTTCCAATCGGTTAGTTATACACATCAAAATATATTCCAATACACTAATTACAATACTTTGCGGAAAATACAAACCAGTGCGAAAAGAAAAAGACACAAGGAAGACGCGAACTGATCCCGACTTCTAGCTTTCCCTTGTATGCAGTAATTATACTCCCGTTTACCGAACGGGGTATTCTTCAAAT
>JAOSBP010000206.1:20808206-20822127 GCA_027563825.1 Erythroxylum mucronatum
GTAACACAACTTCTACAAATCATAACTTCCTATCCTATTGTCCAAAAATTCTATGCTTTATATCAATGGAAAGATCAGAACACATTCTATAACTTTCATGAAGAACTTAGAAGCAAAATCTACCTCTAACTAGGTCAAATGTCCACATGATTGTGGCTGCCTTGTTAAACATCACCTAAACCACATCAACAGTAACACAATTTCTCAAAATCATAACTTCCTATTCCATTAGCCAAAAATTCCATGCTTGATATCAATGGAAAGATCAGAAAACATGCTACAATTCTCATGAAGGACTTAGATGCAAATTCTACCTCTAACTAGGTCAAATTCTCCCATGAATGCATGTACAGTCATTTTTCATGTGCAAAATTCACTATTCAGATATATGCTGTTGCTATATTATGCATGAACATGTAAAGGCATTTCTCAACACCCATTGACCACTCAAAAATTAATATTGTATCCTTCCCATCGGTGATGGGATGTTACACTCCTTATCAACTAATCTACATCCATAATTGATAATTAGTAGCTTAAGTATTGGATCTTTCTTATGCAGATTTGTGGGTGGAAGGTGTAGGAATGTGAGACATGCTTTCAGAAACCTAATCTACATCCCCATTAAATGAGAAATAAGACTTATGGTTTAGCACATACACCTTCTCCCTAACATCTATAAAAGTTGACATAAGAAACTAGAAAAAGCTCGAAAATATGGTAGAATTACCATGAAGGTTAGCTAGTTAACTATACTAAGTTAAAAAACAAACATGCGTAGGAACAAAGTAAGAGATACAGAGAGATTGAAATGTTGTATAATATAGATTTTGGCTCTTTTTGTGTTATAATCTGGGACTATATCTCCTATGCCATTCTAGTATACTACAATCACTACTTCCATCAAAATAACTTCCAAAGCTCAATCCTCCTCCTCTATTCTTTGGTAATATTACATCATCCCTAGTAATAATATCATCTTGAGACAAACCTAAACTGTAAGAACTAATGAACAACATTAAAACCAAAACTAAAACACACCTTATTCTAACCCTTCCTTTCTTGTTCCTGATTTGGATGATCCAATAACTTCTAGAAAAGTTGGAGAAAGTGGTGTTCTTAAGGATATACAAAGTTGACGAGATTGAGTTGTGGATTTATACAAAAATCGTAATGGAATTTGTTAGTGTTGGAAACGGAAAAGTACTACAAACGTGGTAGTTGAGTTTGAGAGATTCTTGGATTATGAACATTACAGAACAAGAGATAAGACATGGTTAAGTTTGAGAAAAAAATGTGAAAATATTATGTAATCGATTGTGTTTGGAAAGAAAAGCATACAGATTCTTTGATTATAATAATTACATAAAAAGAACTAATATTCTTTGATTATAATCATTATAATGAGTGTTAAAGTTCTCAAGATATTCTTGCTTTGGGAACTATTATGTGCTTCCTTCAAGCATAAGAAATTGAAAATTGTGCTAACTATAAGAACTCTTCAAGTTTATGAGTTATGTGGGAAGACCATTTTATGGTGAAACAACAAAATAGTGGTACAATGAATTGGAGCTTACTTTTGAAAGTAATAGAATGTGTAATCACTCCAGGTGATAATTGATACAATTATAACAAACTACACTAAATAGGGATAACATAGTGTGTCGTAATATTACTCAAAATATCTAGACCTAAAATTATAGTAGTGATGAGTCTAGGTCAATCCCACAGAGGCTGTGTGTAGAGCTTTTGAAATGAAAATAATTTGTGTTTAGGTTATGAAGGGTTTTTGTTTGAATAACAAAATAAAGTAAAATTAAACTAACGAAGCAAATTAAAGAAAACAATCTAAAAATGATGAAAGTGATAGGGGCCTAATCATCGATTCAATCTTGACCTACACACAATTAAACATACTTTATTGAGTTGTTATTCTTATACCCCTCCTAGCAACTATTAATCGTATGTTAACAACAACCTCTGTTAACCCCGAGTTTCCCTTGGGTCGTGCTTAAATAAGATGAGCTCTTTAATTAAACCTAATTATTAAACAACTTAGAACAAGCTCTCTAGATTTAATTGGACAATCAAATTACGAGTTAGAAAAATAGATTAATCAAGGCAACAACCATATAAGCTCGGGTCATTTAACCTAGATTATGTTATCTCAAGTGATTCGAAACCATTAATTGCCACAAATGAATCAGAAACACAACAATTACGTATTGTATTCGATTATAGGAATGAGTTCATACATAAAAACAATCAAATAGAAACATTCAATTATTCTTTCATAACACCCAAATAATAAACATAGAATACTATAATCAATCCCTAAGAGAGAAAGAATAACAAACACAATGGAGAGAATGCTTAATATAGTTTGTTGGACCCCGAACTTTTCTTGAAATTTTGAAGTATAAATTGTCATAAAATGAGGAGTAATGTAAAGTGTTATATGAGTTTAAGATAGGTAAAATATGCTTTTGTTATTGATGTTTATGATAAATTATGGCCTAAAATGGTGTTTTGAGTTTTAATAGAATTGATAGTGAATGAATTTTTAAATGGAGTTAAAAAGCAAGAAATGATTAGAAAAAGTGTGAGGATTTGAAGAATTAAGAAAGTTTAACTTTTTGGGGATGAATAGTTAACTTTTTTATTTAGGCAGTTTTTGTGAAAATGATCTTCATGAAACTTGTAGCTTCTGTTGAGAGCTTTCTATCGCCATAAAGTATGATATTTTTATTTAGCGGAATTGAAAGTTATGATTTTTCTGAAGTTAAGGATATTTTGCTTTGTTTGAAAAATGCTATTAAGGGTAAGTTTGTTTGTACTGCTTTAAGGTCAATTACTGGACTGACATGGTTTGAATTGGAGTAAATGGTCTACATGAAAGTTATAAAGAATTTGCATAGCTGTAAAATGATATATAGCATGCAATTTTTGGGTGTGGAAATTGAAAGATATGAAATTTGAAAGTTTGGATATTGTTTAGGTGATTTTTATCCGGACAGAATCTTTGAGTGAAAAATTGACCTAGTTAGAAGTTGAAACTGCCTTTAAGTGCTTCATGAAAGTTTGAGATTATGTTTTGATATTTCCATTGGTGTATAGTATGGAATTTTTGGACTTTGAAATAGGAAGTTATGATTTTTACAAGTTGCAGTTACTTTTTGGAAAGAGTATAAGCGGACAGAAACTTTGAAGTGGATTTTGACTCCCTTAGAGGCCAAATTGATTTTTCTGTCCTTCATGAAAGTTGTAGGATTCTTTTTTATGTTTACATTGATATAAAATATGACATGTTTGGACCGTTGAGTTGAAAGATATGATTTTTAGAAATTCTTGCACTATTTAGGGTGGCATGTCTTGGACAGAAAGTTTAAGTGAGTTTTTGACCCCTTTAGAAAAGGAATTGGTTTGAATTGGTTTTTAAGTCCTTCATGGAATTTGTAGAGCTTTTTGTTAGCTTTCCAATGATACCAAATTTGTAATTTTTAGAGTTTTGAGTGAAAAGTTATGAATTTTTAAAGTTCAGTGGTTTTGTTAAGAAAAAGAAAAGGAAAATCGGAGCCAGATGGCTCGCGATCGCGAGCCTACTCTTTTGTTCGGAGACTCGCGATTGCGAGCCGTCGCGATCGCAAGCCGGCTATCTGATTTCGGGTTTATTTTTTTATTTAAAATTTTTTCCATTCTTTTGCTTATATCTTTTTCGTCCGACATCTGATTGACTTGATTTTCGAAGCGTTGGATTTCTAAGACAATTATCTACTTCTTCATGAGAAATTTATGAATTTTTTAAGATTAAGTTTAGGGTGATTGATTTAATCAAAGTGAGTTGGGAAATTTTCTGAACATGATTCAGTCTTTTGAGAAATTCTTAATCTGTGGATATCCGATTGAATTGATTCTTGAGGCAAAATTAAATAGAGACATGGGGCTATGAGTCTTATGAAGGAACTGAATTTCAATTTAGCCCCTAAGACTTTCAATTTCTGAAGTGAAATTAGGTGTAATGTTCAGTCTCGGTTTTGTAATGGTCTGAAAGTTTTTTGTCCATAACTTCTTCATTTCTGAATCGAATTGAGCGTTTTTGGTATCGTTATAAACGTAAGACATTGAGGAACAATTCTCTAGAAGAAAGTTTTGACAAATTGTTTCATTTACTTGATAAAAAAAAGGGCCAAGCTATCAGTTTTTCAAGAAAGCATGAAGGGCATATTTGGAAGTTCACTTAAGGTTTAATAGTTTAAAGCTTATAAGGAGGGGGCAAATGGGTCTTTTTGGCTTCGATTAAATGAAAGAAGGAAATAAAAGCTGGATGGTCGTATGGGTAAAGAAAAGAAATGAAAATAAGCAAAAAGAGGGAAGAGTGTGTTCGGATGAGTGAAGAGAAGAGAAGTCGTGAGAGAGAAGAAGAGAAGAAGGAAAGAAGAAGAAAAGAAGAGAAGATTCAAGCTTTCAAGGTAATTTTCATCTTTGTCTTGCTTTAGTAGAAGGAAATAGATTGTGGTTTTGTTGTGATAAAGAAAACCTAGAGAGAGAAATGGTTGGAGGAAGAAGAAGATGGTAGTATTTCAAAGGGTTTTTGGGTTCTAAGTTAAGTATTGGAGTTTTCTAACCTATAGGAGCTATAGGTGGGTTAGATTGGAGTTTGATTAGGTTTTATGCCATTTTTGTGATTTTGGAATTTTGGAAGTTTCTTGATTTAGATAGCTTGAAAACATGATGGATTTGAGTTTTCTATAGTTAATTTTGGTGATATTGCCTTATATGATGTTCAATTTTGGATGAAATTAATTAGGAATTTTTGAAATTTATGAATTAGGGAATTAAGTGAGGCTTTGGCGTAATTGAAGCTTTGGACAAGTTTCAAGCATCGAATTGAGGTGGGTAATATCTTTATATGTTGAATTATAAGCTAGTTGTGCATTTTCGAAAAATCAAGAAAGTAGAATTGTTTATAAATTATTGGTTTCGAATGACTAAATTAATTGATTTTGGGAATGAGTTACGATTGTTAAATTCATTATTTTCGAATGTTTGGAAATATTATTACAATTGTTTCGGAGGATTTGATTAAATGATGCAATTGTTACATGCATTGTTTTTTTGAATGATTTGATGTATATTGCAAAAAGTGTTGCATTTTTGTATTTGATTGATTGAAATATTGTTATGTGAATTTTGATTTTTGAAATTTTGAATGTTGTTCAAAATGTATTGTTGTATGTTTTGAAAATGATTAGAGGATTGGGTGTGTGGCTGCTGCCATTGGAGTTGAAATTATGGGATTATTTTGATTGGTTTGGATAGGGGAGAGGAAGAATTGTGGAGATTGAAATTTTGCACAGGTGATGGAATTTGGGTTGAAAAATTAAAGACTTTGGCTAGTTGATTTTTAGGGAAGGTGCTGTCAAATTTTTGTAAAAATTTGGTAGAAACTTTATTTGTGCTTTTGACCCTCTTAGTGTTTGAATTGGATTGGGAGGTCTTCTTGAAGATTGTAGTACATGTTTAGACCTTTCCTATGGTATATAATTTGTCATTTTTGGACTTAGGATTAAGAAGTTATAAGGTTTGAAAGAATGTTGTTACTGTTGGAAAGAGTTTTATAGGCAGCAACTTTGAAAGGGTTTTTACTGTCCATAGAGACAAAATTGATTTTAGCATCCTTCATGAAAGATGTAGATTGCCTTTTATTCTTTCCATTGATGCATAATATGTCACTTTTGGACTTAGGATTAAGAAGTCATAGGATTTGAAAGGATGTTGTTACTGTTGAAGAGGGTATTTGTCCAGGCAGTATTTTTGGAAGAGATTTTCACTTCCATAGAGACTAAATAAATTATTGCATCCTTCTTGAGAGTTGTAGATAGTCTTTTTATCTTTCCATTGATATAAAATGGGACAGTTTTGAGCCATTGAGTTGAAAGTTATGAATTTTGAAGTTTGAATGCCGTTTAGGATGGAAATTACCGAACATAAACTTTGATTGAATCTTGATCCTCATAGAGGAAAAATTTGTGCTTAGGTTCTTTATGGAAGTTATAGATTGTGATTTTGTCTTTCTATTGAGGTATAATAATATGCTATTTTTTTGGAGTTATGAGTAAGAAATTATGCGATCGGGAAAAATTCAGTTACTGTTTGTATGGCCATATTATAGGCTGTAGCTTTGAGAGAGTTTTTGCAGCCTTCATGAAATTTGTAAATTGTCTTTTATTTTTTTTCATTGATTTTAAATTTTGACATTATGCTTGAATATGATATGACATGACATGAAAATTAAGTTTGCGAAATGTGCCTTCGGGCACTCCGATTTTTTTTCCCAAGCATAAAAATGTGTTATGTGGGTTTGGTTAGGTCCCATAAGTTTTGAGTCAAGTGCACTTTTCTGATTTTTAAAGGCTTCTCTAGCCTGCCCGCTAGTGGCATTGGAGTTTCGATTACGGACTCCCATAAGTTCACGGCTACACCGGACCGCTATGCAGGAAGGTGTAGTACATTCTGTTCACGGCTGCACAGGATCGTTATGCGAAAATGTGCAGTACGTTCCGTTTCGAACCGACCCAAACCATTCTAATGTGCTATGTGCTTTTGTTTCATTTCTTAGTGTGATGCATTGCATGTTTTGAAAATTGTTCATGAATTTCGAAAGAAATTGAGATTTACGCGTTTTGAAATAGTTCATGAAATTTGAAAAAAGTGAGAATTATTAGAAATAAGCAATTGAGTTTTTCAATCGCGAGATGTTTGAAATTGTTTATAAATGATTCGAAAAATTGAGAAATTTTGAGAACTAAGTATTTGATGATTTTTCATCTGTGACAATTTTATAAAATGGCAAAATTTTTTGAAAATATGATTTTTGCTTATTTTTCGACTTATAAATATGTTATCCACGAGCTATCTAGCTCACCCCCTTTCATCCCCATCTCCAGGTATTCGAGCAGGAGATCCGATGAAAGAAAGTCAAGGCTTGTGTTCGATTTTGCTTAGCTAGTAGTTTTATGTAATTTTGGATTTTGATCTGTATATGGTTGGGAACGCCATTAAGATTTTTGTAAGCATTAATTCATAATGTGCATGAATTATAGGAATTGTGTATTGAATTGAGTTATAACATTGGTGTATGTTTATGGGATATGAATTGTGACTGTATACGAATATAATTGGTTTGGGTTTAGCTTGATTTATGAATTTGCAAATTGATTGAGAATGAATATGAATGAGATTGATTCTGATTATGGATTATTGATGATTGAGAATTATGGAAGTGTTTTAGGTTTAGATTTGTATTTGCTTATGCTGGGATTCTGGACAGGAGGTCCGATGAATTGTGTAGTTTGGTTTGGTTTATAGAAGTGCGTTTAAAACCAATTGCAGGTTTTGAGTTTTTAAAAATACAGCCACTATGCTGCCCAATTTTGGTAAAATTGTGTGCGGCTGGATTGTGTGTAAATTGTGAATTTTTAGATGTGTGTGTTAAGTGTCATATGACAAAAGAAAGGCAAATTCTATAAGAGAGCCCCTGTAATATACTTGATTATTCATATTAGCTCTTGTGTTTTTAATTCGTTCACCTTAGCCCCTGTATTTGTTATTCTCATTCAAGATACCCCAATTAGCTATTTTCAGACAAATTTGCCGTTGGAATCAAGAGATTTAAAAAAATATATTTCAATAATTTAAGGGCAAATTTGTCCGAAAATGGCTAATTGAGGTATCTTGAATGAGAATAAAAAACACAGGGACTAAGGTGAACGAATTAAAAATATAAGGGCTAAGATGAATAATCAAGTATATCACATGGGCTGTTTTATGTGATTTGCCCAAAAGAAAGGATTAGTAAGATTTTGTGTAAATTGATGGTTATGATTTGAATATCAGGAATCAAATAGATTGAGATATTGGTTGAGGATGTTTTTTCCAAATGAGAAATTGAAGTGCTTTGTATAAGATGAAAAAGAAAAGAAAAGAAAAGAAAAAGTTATACCAGTCTTGATCGACTTAGATTAAATGTCATCGAGTTCTCCAACGCGACAAGTTTGTTTTGTTTAAAAGTTTGAGTTCTCGAATGTCTGAAATTTTGTTGTTCAGTTTGTTTCGAAATGTTTGTTTCGATTCGCTTTTGATTCTTCCACTTTTGTTTTTATTTTTAGGATTTCGTTTCTGCTTTCGAAAGTTTTCGCTTTCTGCCACTTCGTTTTCGTTTCCATTTTTAGTTTTTTTTCGATTGGGATCCGGTTCTGAGATCGAGTCCCAACATGATTCTTCGGTGTCGATATCACCTCTAAACCAACTTTGAAAATCTTAGCCCTCCATAGGACTCTAAAGAAATAAAGAAATAGAGCTTTGCCCATTCTCCTTCAAAACTAAGACCTTATGACTCCAAAAATGCTTCATCAAAACCTTTCATACCCATCTGTCATCACATTATGTCTATTTAAATTAGAAAGTAAAGTTTTGAGTGAACTCGCAAAATATCATGGGCGTGACTTGGTGTGTCATGTCTATGGCACATGACACATTTGTCATGGGCGTGAGAAGGCATGACACATTGTCATGGGCATGAAAAGTGTCTCACGGGCCATCACTTATTTGTTATGGTCGTGAGATACATCTCATGACATGACTCATTTTTCATTCCTTTTGACATTTTCTTGTCTCCACAATGAATTTCTTAGCAATAATCACTAAATGTTATAAAATAAATGTATAATCAATTAAGCACATATAAAGGGAATTATGATAAACAGATTGCAAGACATGAAGATAAGTGGATTAGAAGCAAACCTATGCAGGTGGATGATAACACAAAATGCAAGTGGATGACAATAGAGAAGAAGAACCAACCATCAGTCCACAATGTGTTTCTCGGCAATTGGAAGGCAACCAAAACGACACCCTAATAACCCTATACAAGAGAATGCCTAGTTTTGGAACCACAATGAACATATTTTATAGAAATCACACACACACACACGCACGAAAAATAAGAGAGGAAGGGACAAAGGTTGGTGATCCAAAGGTGTTGTAAGCCAACAAGTGTAGAGACAACAATAATTTAAAAACGTGGGTCACACTGTCACGTGACAATGTGAAACCCCTCTTTATAATCAAATATTATAAATTTACTCCGCCAAGTCAGCACTGACCTAACACATAACTACCGACATCATCAAGCAATCTATAATGTCATTATAATGAGGTTAAATTTTAACATTTTCTAAATGTTAAGATCTTAAGTATTCAGGCTAGAATGTTAATATTAAACTTGTCGACTTGAGTAAAACTTAAGATCAAAATTGACAATTTTACCTGCATATTAATGTTAAAAACGTTATCAACAAATTTTATTGAAAATTTTATCACAAAAAAAATCTCAATAAAATGATAATCATGAAATACAAATAAACAATACACCATATGAGATATAAAAATCACACATATCTCCTTTATTTCAAATCAATTGCATAAAAAATTTACTTTATTATGACTTTACTAACCTTATTTAAATTTTTATAGAGTTAAATCTTATTTATTATCAATATAATAAGTTTAGAAAAACTAAAAATTACTTTATGAATTTACAACACTTTTAAACTAACCTAAAATAACTTGAAGATCATTTTGTTAATTTTGAATTTTTGTCACCTGTGATAACATCAACATATGACGTCAACGTTATACATGGTTAAGAGGCATGTCATCCTTACACGAAAACCGAATGTGTGACATACGTATAATTTTTGTGTCTACTTTTTCATAATTTAATTTACAACTAATATATGTTATTTCATTATTTAATATATGAATTATTAATAAAAACTATAAATAATTTAATTTAATACTATAAATTAAATTAAATAATTATTAATAAATATAGTTAAAATTAAAATATTTTCAAAATGTATAAATTTCAACTAAAATATTATTTTTAAAATAAATATTGATTTATAAATAAAAATTATTTATCTACTGAACTGAAATATATAAGGAATTAAAAAACTTATTAATTGGAAATAATTTATTTTTGAATTTTATCTAATATATATTTATTTTTAATAATAAAAATATAACTACACAATAAAAACCAAACAAAATTTTATTTTAAAAAACTAAAAACCAAAAAAAATGGAAGGTCCCCATTTAAAATTTCAATTATAATATCCTTAATTTCATAGACTTGAATTTTAAAAAATTCTAACACTCTTTACGGCAACACTTCCTTCTTTAAACACATTTGTGACATACAACATATTCTTTATATATTTTTATCAAATTTTATCATAAGTTATGACACACAAATGTCTTGAGTTTTACAGACCCCAATCCGTTTTAATTTGGTATATTTAACTCAAATAAAAGATCATCGAAAGCCATATTTCTAAATACGTTTTGATTCTCAGAAATGATCTGAACTTGCATGTAACAAGCTCACAAGTAAATGCAAGCCTCAGTCGGATACGTATGTAGAAAATTATGAGTATAAAAGAAAGAAAAATGATGCAAGATCTGAGAAATCCAGTTATTTCATGATCTAATGCAGCGACCCCAAGTAGGTTCTCCCTGAGAACAGGTACTTGGGAGTGTACTACACCTCAAAGAATTGGAAATTTCTTCATCGATTCAAACATACGCAGAAGGCCTCCTAAAATTGAAGGCTCAGAACTGTAACAGCTTTATCAATCAAAAAATTTCTCAAGCAGAACTGGCATCTCAAGATGTAATCTCATCTTCACTGCCAAATCATACAATAAAACACCATAGATTATTTCAGATTTGCTGGCTCACATCAAGAAATTCAACCATTATTACTTTTTGTGCTTCACAAAAGCGCGGATAAAGATCAAATCATTGCTAAAATATTTTCCAAACTACCAATAACTTGAAGATTGTTGTAGCGGGTGTTTTTAGAGGTAAAACTATAGAAAAAGAAAATCAAATACCCCCACGTTAACACCGCTAATTACTATATGCCTCTAGGACTAGCCTTGTTTCCAATGCAAATCTGAAATGGAAAACAAGCTAAAGGTGTAGAGAGGCAGCCAATCAATTTATAAATAAATAAATAAACAAAAGAAGGAGATGTCGCCGTTAAATTGACACAGATCAACCTTGGAATAAAAAGAAAAGAGAAACAGGCTAAACTGCAACACAAAACGGCATAGATTAATCACGAGCAATGGGGCTTTCACTTTCGCCAGGTCTTTTACAATACAAACTCTCAGAGACGCCCCGGGTGCTTCGTGTATTAAACCCTAAGTTTAAAGATAGCAAACAAAGACGAACGCGGCTCTTTCTTCGAACGCTCTTATACAATAGAGAGTACTAAACCTAGTTGAAAACCCTTACTTGCCGGTGAAATGGATCCGCGTCTTTCGTATTTGGGTTTTTTTATTGACCCATCGTTACTATCCATTACTATATTTTTATTTATTTTATTTAAATTTCAACTAAAATATATACGATTGCTATTTGAACTAGTAATACGAATTCGTACTATACCGACCGTGCTGGTACGGTACGTACTGTACCAGCCAAAAACTAGTACTGATACCAGACGGAGCCAAGAATTTAAGATAGGAGGGTCTAAGAATTAATTTTTTTAAATTTTGAGAGGCCCAGTACACCACTGACCCTTAAATAACTCTATTTATATATATATATATATATTAAAAATAATTTTTTTAAAAAAACTTGGGGGGCCCAGTGACCCCCAAGTTTCTATGTAGCTTCGTCCCTGACTGATACGGGTGTAGATGGTACCGGTGACAAATTCCAGCCAGTACCGACCGGTACCGCAGATACAGGAAATTTTCGGGCAATTCCGTTAAATCTCAAATCTTCAGGGACCAATTTGCAAAAAAAAATTCTAACCCTAAAAATCTACCCCCCGCCCCTGACTGCCTTCTATTGCCTCTCACTCTCTTCTATCTTCTCTCTGTCCGTCTGTCGCGCTCTCGGAGTCCGCCCTCTGCCGCCTGCTTCTCACCATCTGTCTCTCTCACGCCGCGTCGCCGCCCCTCCCTAGTCTGGTCTCCTTGACTCCTCCTCTTCTCCTCTGTCGTGGAATCGTGGTCTCCTGCTCGTGGCTCGCCTCGCATCTTCATCAGCTCAGGTTGTCTCCAACCTTCGTCCACGCCGCCCGAAGACGCTGCCGCCTCCCTCTATCGCAACACCGCCGACCCACTGATCCACCAATCACACCATTAAAGGTTTTTTTTGGGTTTGTATTTTATGATTTCTGTCATTTATCGTGTTTTCCACTTGTTTCTACTTGATTTAACATTTTATTTGTGTTGGATGATGAATTGGTTTATTTCTGATGTTGAGTTGAAGTTGAAGGCTTGAAGCCTTGTTTCGGTTATATTTGTATTTTCTGCTGGTGCTACTGTGTTAGTTGAAAATTGAAGTTGAAATTGGAGGTCGTATGCTTGCTGTTGTGCTGACCTGAATGGAAATTGAAGTTGAAGCCTAGTTGAAGTTGAAGCAACTGCTTGAAGGGTTTGTCTTTTGTGTTGTGATTGATGAAGAGTTGAAGTTGATTCTGTTATGCTATGCCGAAGGTGTATTGAACATTTGAGATTTGACTATTCAACAATGTTGAAGAATTAATGTTAAAATTACATTTCTCATTTCTGTAATAGTGATTTGGAAATTGGAATTTGAAATTGGGAAGACTGGTATAGTACTATAGATATTAGATATAGTATAGTTGTTCTTCATTGTGGAAAATTGAAAATTGAAAAGGAAAGTATGTTGTTTTGTAAGTTGTGTTTGGTACTTTGGTATTGGATTTGGATTTGGATTTTGGACAATTTTTATCAATTGAAAATTTTATGTTATAATTATAAATAATTATCTTGTTAGAACTTTAGAAGTTAAATGCAATTGGTATATGCAAAATTAAAATATATAAAATCAATTGGTATAATTAATAAAACATAATGCATATTAACTAAAATTAACAATTTTAATAAAAGTTTAGAAATATATGTTTGAACTTTTTATTATATAAAAATATATAAAATCAAATCACAAAATTAAAGTATTAAATTTTTGTTGATTTTTTATTTTAGTAAATTAATCATTTACATGATTACATCCAATTCTATTTACAATTATATACATAGTTTACAACATACTTAAGGAAATTATTTAAACACCTTTTTTCACTTTTTAATTATTAATTATAATGATAAACTAAGCATTTAGGATTTAGGTTGTCTTTTCATTTTTGATATATTGTAAAGGAAAAATTATACACTCCCAAATATTGTGTTGGAATTGGAAATTGTTGATAATTGTTGGAATTGAAAATGAAAAGTGTTTGGAAATGTTAGAAATGGAAATGGAATTATGATTTATGAATGTTTTGTCATTGTTCGAATTGGAAATTATTGAAATGGAATGGAATTATGTATGTAATCTCATTGTTGTAATTGTGATTGTTAGAATTGGTAATAGAATCATGATTATTTTGTGATTGTTGGAAGTTGGAATTGGTAATGGAATCATGATTGTTTTGTGATTGTTGGAAATTGTCGAAATTGATAATAGAATTATAATTGTTTTGTAATTGTTAGGATTGGATGTTTTGTAATTGTTGGAATTGGAAATTGACATTATTTGGTAGGAATGGAAATACAATAATAAATATTTTGTGATTGTTGGAATTGGAAATTGACATTATTTGGTAGGGATTGACATACAATAATGAATGTTTTGTGATTGTTAGAATTGGAAATTGACACTATTTGGTAGGAATAGAAATACAATAACGAATGTTTTGTGATTGTTGGAATTGAAAATTGACATTATTTGGTAGGAACGGAAATACAATAATGAATGTTTTGTGATTGTTGGAATTGGAAATTGACATTATTTGGTAGGAATGGAAATACAATAA
>JAOSBP010000206.1:20822227-20836609 GCA_027563825.1 Erythroxylum mucronatum
CATTATTATTTATTATTAAGATTTTTGAAAGCATGGTTGATGTAAACAGTAAATTAGTAAAGTATACAGTACAACTGTATAATATACCAATATGGACTATTTTGCAATTTTTAAAAATTTTAGTGACTATTTCATAAATTAAAAAAAATTGAAACGGTACCCGGTATCGACCAGTACCGGTACAGTTCCATTCTAGAGCTCATCCGGTACTGAGCTCGATACGGTATTCATAACTTTGATTTGAACTCGATTAGTATGCATGAATCATATGCAGCGATGGGCTGGCTAAAAATTATTGGTTTGTTTGGTAGTCGGTTGATTGCATTTAGCTGTTAACTAATAGCTGATTCTATTAGCTGATTTGACCAGCGAATTGCATTAGCTATTTGTTAAAGATGTTTAGTAAAATTAGCTGTTTATGTATGAAATAACTTATGAGGACATGACTTTAAAAAAAGGATATGACTATTATATATTTTAGTATTTCGATGAATATTCTTATAAGAATTTAGATTTTAGATATTTTATTATATAAAATTAAGTTTATAACTCTAATAATATGTTTGGTTCTAGTATTCTATTACCCATCTATTTTTTAATTATTAGGAATTCTATGAGAAGCTTTAGAAGTTAGAACTTACAGTGAGCAAAGGCGGAAAAAACTTCATAGCAATAGTTAAAGAGAAAAAAAAGTTATGTAAATTATTTATCTCCTTTATTGTGTGTTTTAAGGTTTTAAAAAAATATTTTTATGATAAAAGATAAATAATTTTGAATATATTACTAATCCTGTAATAATGTTATCATTATTTACAAGTGTTACTTATAAGTTTAAAACAACATAAATGAGTGTTATAAACTATAATAATCCATCCCTATTGTCACTTTCTGCAGTAAAACGAGTAACACTTATAAATTGGGGGTAAAATAGTCATTGTCAAATAATTGAATTAGTTGTTTGGTCCAAAAGTTTCTCTTTTAGAGCTTTTCACAAAACAACTGATTAAGTGTCTGTTTGGATGGGCTTATATCAGTAGAGCTTTTGTCAATAGAGTTTTTCTAAAAAGAGCTTTTCTAAGAAGTCAGTTGACTATTTGACTGTCATTTAAAAAAGAATTTTTTTGAAAGAGCTGCATACAATAAACTATTTGGTAACATAAAAAAAAGCACTTTTAATTTTAACTATATTTTATTTTATAATAAAAATTATTTATGCATGTAAATATTATTTAAAATATATTAAACAATATGAAAAGCACAATATATTAATTATTATATAATTTTAAACCATATAAAACGTAAATAAAAATATATCTAACCAAATTTTTTATATGGATTATAATATAAGTAAAATTAATATAAAAATAAATATTAAAACATATAAAAAGTTAAATAATATTATATAAATCTCAAAATAAACGTGAATATGTGTTTGTGGGTATCGTGGGAATTATGTGTAAAACATAAAGGTAATTGCGTCAAGATCAATACGGATGGTGCAGTAAATCTGAGTTCCCACCTTGCTGCAGCAGGAGGTCTTATCAGGAACTGCTAGGGACACTGGTGTGTAGGCTTCTTACAGAGTATAGGTCTCGGAGATCCTTTACAGGTCGAGTTGTACGGTGTGTCTTTCGGTCTCAGACTGGCGTGGGATTGGGGATATCGACGCGTAATTGTTGAACTGGATTCGCTTGAGGTTATTAGTATTCTGTCTTCCTCCCGGAATGATCTGATTGAAGTTTCTTTTTTGGTGACAGGTATTCGAGAGTTGCTAGATCGAGAGTGGAAAGTGCAAATAGAGCGTATGCATCATGAAGAGAATCAATGTGCGGATCAATTGGCGCATTTAGCTTTTGGCGCAGCTCAGGGTTGGCATATCCTTCAAGAGCCTCCACAGAACATTTTGGATGTGCTCTACCGGGACCAGCAAGGAACCCTTTACTATTGACCCCTTCGCAGGGGCTTAGATTTTACGCACTAGGCGTTTTTGTTTTTCTTTTCCCTTAAAACCATAAAAAAGGAACCTAAAAATAGGTTTATTAATTGATTTGAAAAATCTACTTGAAAAAGTGCTTTTTTGAAAAGCTTCAAATTTGAGCTTCTAAAAAAGTTGTGTTTTAGCTTCCAAAAAAGTCATTTATAAAAAAAAGTACTTTTGGATTTTACAGCCATACACTTAGTTTTCTTAAAAACAGCTTTTGCGGTAGAAAAAAAAGATTATTTACCCTCCAAAAGCTGAACCAAGCAGGCACTAAGTTGAATCGGCCAACTTAATCAGCTTATAACCAAACAATAAAACCACCTTTTGCTATAATCAAACTTTTAAAAATGGGTCAACCAACTAAAAAATAATTGATAAGTTGTTTACCAAACGAGCCCTTTACCAAAGACGACAATACGTCAGTTTTGACGTTTTTTTAAGCCCAAGATGCGATTAACTTCCACGTCCGAGCTCGTTTGTTTTCTCTATGTCTCAATCTTAGAGATCTTACATCCGTCAATCACTTTTTTCACTTTTTAGTTTGACAAAATTGAAATTTATGTATAATAAAACATACAACTTTTCTTATGTCAGAATTTTATAAGAAGTTAGTTTTTGTATTTTGTAAAAATTTTAAAAATTCAGTTAATTCTTCTGTTGTTTATCTAATGTTTCTTGGATTAGTTACACTTCATATAGACAGTCGAATTATATTAATTTATTTATTCATCATATTTATACAAAATATTTAATATTAACTAATTTTATAAAAATATAATATTATTATTTCATTTTTAGAAAGTATTTATATATTTAATGTGAAAGTATATTAAATATATTATTACTGATTCATTTATTATGCAACATTACTAATACATAAAATGACATATTTATTATATAATTCATATTTTAAATAATTAATAATTAACTTGATTGGTTTTTGATGTTAACTAATAAAATTTTAAGTTGCATCATTGATTTAACATATTGATAATATCATAATTTTCTTCAAACAAAATTTTAATGTAATTAGTAGTACATATTTTATTTTATTAATAATTAATAGTATATAAATTTAGCATACTTTTGTTATTAACTTATTAATCTATTAATTAATTTAATATGACAGTAAATTAAGTCTTTGATTAATACTTTAGTTTATTGTGAAATAATATTATTCAATAAGAAGATTAGATTCTCATTTTTACTTTTAATTTATTTTATAAGTAATTATCAATAATTTAATTTTTATTTTAAAAATAAAAATTATAATTATTTTATTAATTACTCATTAAATATCAATTATATTAAATAGATTTTTTGAAAATAATTATATTATATAGATAATAATATTAAGATGTAATTTCAATTTATTTTATTAATAATTATCAAATATTGTTTATCATATTTAATTAATAGATAATAATGTATTTATTACTTTTATATAATATTTATTAATAAAATAAACCAATGTTACATGTTATAATTTGTTTATATTTTTATAAAGGTAATGAAATATAAATATGACAAATTAATAAATTAATTTATAATTTTTATTTATTAATAGGATAATTAAATAAAGATATCAATTTATGATTTATGAAATATGAAATGTGAATAAAAATGATAAATTAATTATTAGTTATGAATATTATTACATAATTGTTGATAGTATGAGAAGAATTCAACTCATTTGGCCAAAAAGTAAAAATACTTGAATATTGGAAGCCTTGGAAGTTAGTTTACTAAAGAATTTCTTGTAACATTCCGTCTCCATATTAAGAGTTAGAACTTAGATTTCAATAATGGAGAAAATAGTAATGTGAGAGTTAGAAAAATTTGCATTTCATGCTAAGCAAAATGTCAGTATACATGCATGTGGATTTGAATTTTTGCATACATGAAAATAATTGTACATGCACTCATTGACATTCCAGGTATAATTGAATTGTAATGGGATAAGTTGAAAATTTGTGGATTCGATGTTAAATAATTTTAGATGGTGGATTAAGAATTTAGAATGGCCTACAACTGAATTAAATGGATTTTGGATAGTGACTGATAAAAATTTACGTAAGTGGAATGAAGAAGAGAAGCTAGAAAGGTTAGCATTACTGTGAAACTTCCTAGATTAAACTGTATGGATCTAGGAAGATTTTGACAAAATTGTCTTCATGAAAGTTGTAGATCTTTCTTTTAACTTTCCATTGATATAAAATTTGGAATTTTTGGAGTTCTGGATCAAAAGTTATGGAAGCTGGAAGTTGGGAATGCGACTTGGATTGAAGGGGGGATTGTCGCTATCGTGCAAATGAACGATAGCGACTTTGGAGAGTTAAGAGTGAATGTCGCTATCGTGCATGTGGTGTTTCAAAGGAGGAGGTCGATATTGAAGGGTTAAAAGCGACGTTGGATGTTTTTAATGAAAATGCACCGCCATGCTTTGGAGGCTTAATAATGGAAATCGCTATCGTGCAATCGTGAGCCTCCAAAGTCACCGTCGTGCTTATGCACACGATAGCGACCTTTGAGGGTCCACTGCATGAGAAGTTGGCGGTAGAGTTCGGCGAATATAACTTAAGAAATGGTTTAGAAGAAAGATTAGTGAAGTAGCAAATTGCAGAAAAATATGGACCATTTACGTTGCTTTGTGTTTTGTTGTGTACTGTGCATGTATGAAAAAAAAGAGAAGTGTTGACAGAGGTGGACGTAAATAAGTGATGTTAAATGAGGTTAGAGCTAAGGAAAAGTTTCTGGTGATTAAAATGGAAAGTGTAGGTTATAATGTGAATGCTATTGAAAATGATGAAGTTGAAAATAAGAGTTATGAAAATAGAGTAGTGAGAGAAAGATGAAAACACAATAGTGAGAGAAAGCTTATGAGAAGTTTTCGATTTTGATCAACTACAATATAAGTTTTCTTTTGATATGCTTAGAGGTTTTAATGGGTATGGAAAGACTGAATATATGAATTAGGAATAGAAAGACTAGTGGGAAGATACAGAAAATGGATAAATGGAAAAATACAGTAGAGAGAGATAGTGAATATAAGTTTCAGATTTTTAAGCCTTGGAGTATAAGTTTGATTATGCTTTGTTTAAAAAGTGAATGGAGTAATGAAATGCATTATTAATAAGCTAGAGGAATTTAAGTTGGAAAAGAAAAAAAATGAAGACTCGAGGAAGAAGAAGCACAGTGGAGAAGAAGGAGAGAATGTACCGTTGTGCTGACTTTTGGAATTAGACAATTTTCACCGTCGTGTAAAAGCACGACGGTGACCTTGAGGAATAACAAAAATGAGGCTTTTTGAGTATAATGGATTTGCACCGTCGTGCTTGACTTTAGTGAAAAATGGCAGTTTGCACCGTCGTGCTTAAGCACGATCGTGCATTTGAGTTTTTCCTTTTTACTGAACAGTCTTGCTTCTTTCAACCATAACTTCCTTTCTAGACATCCAAATGACTTGATTATTAAACCATTAGATTTATAAGAATTGTTCTACCTCTCCACAAAAATTGGTAGCTTTCCGAATTGATTTGAAAAAGATTTATTGAACGAAAGTGAGGGGATCTGTTGGAATGTTATGAACTGGTGTTATTTTACTGAACATATTTCGGTATTTTAATTATATATGGATTTGTAGGATTAAAAATGAGATGATTTTTAATTTGGAGTAAACTAGAGACATATGGCTACAAATCATCTGAAGAAGTCAAATTTTGAACCAGTCTCTAAGATGTTTAAATTCTGGATGGAAGATGTGCATATTATACTGTTTTGGACAAGAGCAGACTGAAAGTGTTTGAAGTATATCTTTCAAACCACTGAACCAAATTGAATGATTTTGGTGTCAATAGAAACATAAGGCATAGGGGAACATGTTTCTAGAAGAAAGTGTTGCAAAATGACTTCAATATTGAGGTCAAAAAGAACATGCAAAGTTAACCCGAAATGATGTTTTTATGGAAAAATCTGGAAGTGATTTAATGGGTTATGACTTACGATTTCAGTGATTTTATTAAGTCATAAACTTAAGTATAAATCATACTTAAGTGAGTTTTAATAAAGGGAAGTATATAAGTTGTTAAGAAATGGATAGGTGTCCAAGCTTTAAAGTTAAGCTTTATTAACCTTGAAAGACAAGTTACTATACTTGTCTTTATCTCTCTCAAAGTTTCTTTCTCCAGTTTATCTTCAACACAGAGTTTTTTTTATCAAATCTCCAACAGGGAAAAATCTTGTTTTCTTTTACCCACTACGACTTCCTCTTTGTTATTTTTTTCCTTTACCCCAAGAAAAATCGAACCCCCTTGTCAACTTTCAAGTTGATGTATGTGGTTGCATGAGGGATTAGGGTTACGTGATTTTTTGCAGTTGTTAGAGCTTCAAACAAGTAAGCTTGTTATGATTATGTATTTTTTGTATGAAATAAAGCATGCATCGTTAACTTACTGCTAAATGGTTAAGAACGGTGATATTCATATTTGCTGGAAAATGAGTGAGGAGTTTTTGAATATGCCGTACATGTTGATTTTCTTTGGATTTGATGACCGAAATGTTATGAGATAGTGTTAAACTAGTTTTTGGAGTTAAAAGATCAATGAAAATGTGTATGTGATGAGAGTAGAAATTTTTTTGGAAAAATGAATATGTGAATGCTCTGTTCATGTTGATGTTTTTACTATTCATATATATATATATATATATATAGTTTTGGAGTGTTTTAGAGTTGATTAAAAATGAATTTAAGGTTAAGAGATAGGTGTATGGTGATGTCTGGAGATGAGAAAGAATGATTAAAGTGATAGTTAGAGGAAGAAATGAAGAAAATACAAAAGTTGAAAATGTAGAAAAATGAAAGTGAAGAAATGTTGAAAACGTGATGAATATGCATGAGTGTTTCTGGTTTTGATGATTATGAAAAATGATAGATTTTTGATTTGGTTGTGATTTGTGAGCTGAAATGAAATAGGAATGAAAAGGAAATATTGAGTTTTAAGCAAAAGTTTGATAGTGATATATATATAAAGACTCTGTTTTTCCTCTTCACTAGTCACTGAGGAATTCCTCTTCACTAGTCACATGCGGGTATATATTGGAAAATTTATGGATGAGTTTTTGATATCAAATTACCAAAGGATGGAGGTTGTGATTTAAAGAAATGATGATTGATTAAGTTATGAAGTTGGTAAAGTACCTAGGATTGCCATTGAGCATGCATTGTACATAATTCATATACATAGTTGTGTATGAATAAATGCTTATTATTGTGCCATTATTAATGTGTTTGCAACATGTGTCTTGCATACAAAGGTTGTGCAGGTTAAATGTCCGCATTCAGGTTAAAATTTTCTATTTTAGAGTCCTCCATAGGCTTAATGAGATTCTCAGTTTCACCACTTGATATTCTTTTTGATATAAAAGAACTTATAGTCTTTATAGATGAGTTTGTATTATATTTTGTTCCTATGATAAGTTTATAGAAGTTAAGTTCTTTTTTTGTATCTCACCTGAATTTCTAATCACCATCCCATTTGGTAAATTGAGTAAATTCTATTAACATTTTTCCTTGCAATTAGAGAGTTTAAAAAGAACTTGGTGCATCTATCTCCCTTTTTAATCTAATTTACTATAAACATTATTGGATCAATGAAGAGTGATTCTTCACAGCCTTCTAATATTCCTTTAATTGTTGCTTTTCCTTATTCAGTAGACTATAATCTCCAGGATTCTTTACAATAAGCAATTGAATGGAGACTAACTTTTCTATTGCACTACCTATCTCCATTCTTGTGTTAAGAGCTCTTTTAGCATTAAGTTCTTTTTAGTTCCCCTTTCACCTTTCAGCTTTTGCATACAGAAAAACTAGGTAAAGACATATGTTTAATGACTCCATATAGAGTAACGCTTAATACCATGTTTATGTGTAACATCCCGTTATCCATGTTAAGGCTAAAATAGTAAATAAGAGAGATTACTGAGAGATTAGAAAACACATTTCATGCTCATGCATTACATGATATGCATATATACGTGAATATTGAATCTTTGCACACAAAAATAATTATACATGCATTCATTGACAATTTGTGGGCATAATTGATTATAAATGTGAGTATATTAAGAATTGTGGTTTTTATATGTTGAAATTGAATTGGAGAGTGTATATTTTGATTTAGAATTTTTGGTGAATTTAGGGAAATTCCTGAATTTTTGGTTTTGGACTAGAAAAAATGCCAAGTGGCAAGACAATTGATAAATGGTAGTAAAAATTACTGTCCAATGGTAATGAAAATTTTGATAAATGACTTTAGGGTTTATTGGCAAGTGCCATTGAAAATTGGAGTAGAAATTGAAATTGATTGGACTAGTTAAATGGAAGCACCTAGTCTAATGCTTTAGAAATTGGACATGTGGCAAGTGATAAGTGTCACTTGCCAAACCATGCCTTAAGTTATTTTTTTTTATTGAAAGACCCCCCCTTATGTTGTTCTCTCACGATGCTTCTCACTTAAAAGGCTATTGGTGTTTTATTTTGGTTTCTTCTTCATCTTCGTAGCTTCTCTTCTTTCTCTTGTTCATGAGTTTTAATCCTTTAAATCTCCATTCACATTGAACCTAGCCCAGTCATCTTCCAATTGCTACTTTTTCACCTTGCTCTCTTTTTCATTCTCACCAAAGACCCAAACCATCCAACCATCAAGATGGTGATGATCGTGGGTTGTATATGAAGTTAGGGATTTTTGATATTCTTGAAGAGTGTGAAGAATTGGAAGCTAAATCAAGTAAGTAGCTTATTAAATATCATGGGTTTGGTTAAATGAAGAATTTATGATGGTAGTTAGAGGTTAATGATATGAAATGGTGTTTTGTGTATGAATGTGTCGTGAATGATGAAGAGTATATAAATTTCTTACTTTTATGGATGGGTAATGATTTATAGAGAGGTTTTAGAGGTTGAATGATCATGACAAGGAATTTTGTATATGCTTAGAAAGTTGGTAAAGAAATGAGCATATATATATATATATATGTATGTTTTGTTTCATATAAATGCTAAATAATGGATTAGGAGTTGTTTTTATGGATAATTGACGTAGTATATGATGAGTAAGAAGCTATGAGTTATGTTATACATGTTTTTAAGATGGAGTGGTTGTAAAAAGGATGTTTTAATGAATTGGAAGTTGATGAGTATAAAAATGCATTTATGGCTTGTTTGTATTAATGGATGAGTTAAAATGGAGTTGAGAATGAGGAATAGATGGAGTAGAAAAGGTGATCTTTGTATGATTGTGTTAGGGTAATATCTGGAAAAGAAATTGGTAATTGATCTTGACAATGTAGCAGTAACATGATCTCTGAGCATGCTTCTGTGTTTTAGCCATAACTTGCTCTATAGTTGTCCAAATGAGATTATTTTTAGTTTGGATTAAACTAGAGACACATGACTACAATTCTTATAAAGACATCGAATTTAAATTCTGCCTTTAAAAGTCCCAAAAGTTGACGTGAACTTGAAGACTGGGTACAATACACTGTTGGATGAATGTATATGTTGTGTTCTGTTTTGAGTGTATAAGAATGTGTTATATTTTGAGTGTTTATGATCAAGTAGGGAATACAAATTGTGTATGGATGATGTTGAGTTGAAATTAGGTATACTTGAAGAAGTTATCCACTTGAGAGGATGAATCAAATGAGTTGAGAATTGAGAGTTTAATGAAATCTAGTTGGTGTTTGAATTGTTATAAAGTGATATTGCATTAGAAAAGGTGAATTCGGGAAGATTATGAGTGAAAGTGATGTTAGAATGGATGTAGGATCCATTGGAGATGTCTTGGAGGGAGATTACAGCAAAAAAACTGAGGAGTACACGGTCAGGCCGTGTAAATTAACACTGATCGTGTGTTCCAATACCGAAAAGGCCACTAGACCCAAGGAGTACACGGTCTGCTCGTGTATTTCCACATGGCCCTTGTATCAAATGGCAAAATATCTCTTCAAAGTCTTCACAAAAGTTATAGATCTAAAAGTCCTCTTCGAACCTATCCTAAGATGATATTAATCCAACATCTATAGAAAAAGTTATGCCTTTTGTCCTAAGAGATGTTTATGATTGACTTATCAATGTTTGTCAATGAGATATTTAGGCTTGTTAGTGATGTTAAATGAACCTAATTGAAGTAGTATTAAGCTATTAACTTAAGAAGAGCATATTAGGTGTTAAAGAATGATTCAAAGATCTTGATAGTTGGTTATGAGACATGGATTAAGGATATTGCCTGGGAATGTCATTGAACATGCATTGTACATGTTTTATATACATATGTGTGCATTAATATGCACTTATATAATTGTGCAAAATTGTGATGTGTACGTTTTGCATGATATAGAGGAATATATAGAGTGCCCTCATCTAGACGTTGTCGGGACTTTGAGGTAATAGCTTCTGGAGAAAACTGTGAGTAACCTAGACGGTCTCACTCAATTAATTGTTTGATTCATTTTATGTTTGACTTATTGAATGAATGTGATTTGATTGTGTTAATTCTAGACAATTAATTGAGTGAGATATTGAAGTGCTACTTGTATGTGAATATGATGAACTAAATGTTCCATAACATGATTGATTATGAGAGATGCATTCCATACATGAATGCATGATCATATAATAAGAGTTGTGACTTGAGTAGCCACCGAAAATGAGCTTAAAGCTCTAAATGTGATTAAGAACCAAAGGCTCACTATGTAAAATGAGCCCTATATCCCTAACAGATAAGGGACAGTATAAATGAGCCCGGTATTCACAATGGATACGGGACAATTTAGGTACTCGGTCACAACAACGTAATAATTGGAAAAGAGTCACATGAGCATTTCATATGCATTTTGTTAAGTATGATTGATTGATTGAAATGTAAAATTGTCTACTCTTGATTGAGAATGTGATATGTGATCAATTATGCAAAGTTGTGAAATATAGGTTATATGTATTGATGTGATGCATTAATTGAGTGAACCATCGATGATGGTCACCTCATTGAGTTCGCAAAACTCACCAAAATTATGACGTTGACTTTTCAAGACCGGGGGACGACTTTATATACTGAGGGACACTTGTACTTTTAGGAATAAGAAGAAATAGCTCAAAGGTAGGTCAGCTAGATATGGACAGATTAGATATATTTTTTTGTAATTTTCTCTTTCATATAGCACATTTTTGTATTAGTCTATGATGTTGTATTAGCTTGGAGGCTGAAAGATACAATGTAAACATTCGGTATTTATGAAATAAAAAGGGGAAATTTGGTTTTAAAATACTGTGCTTTTCCTTATGGGATCTTTCAAGAGAATAACGATAGTTGATGCCATGTTAAGTGAATGTTATGATTGAACGTAGCACGCCATTGTCATAGTTTATGTATTGGAATGTCCGCAGGGTGTTCTGGTATGTACCCTAGAGTAAGGGGGCGCTACAATATGTGCTTCCATGCATTTATGAATGGCTCCCTGAAAACCAACCTCATGCACTAAGAAGTTACTTAATATAAAAGGAGATTTTCTACTAACCTTTTGGAACATTTTTTTAATATTGACTGGTGTGTGATCAGAGAACAATAGATCCAAACAATATGCCTTGCATTTAAGGAAATGAGTTAACCAATTAAGGTTAACTTGTGCCCTATTAAGCTTTTTCTTAATGAACCAAACTATTTTGCTTTTGCTTATTATTCTATATAAATATATGGTCGTCAAACTTTAAATCAATCATCCACATATGTTCAACACACTTATGAAAATCTTAAGTGTAGTTATTCAAACTATGATTGCTCTCAACCTTTATCCTGAATAAAGTGAAATTAAAGTCCTAACAAATCATCCAGGGCTACAACAATTTCCTTTATTCCTCTTCAAACTATTTCATAAATCAAATGATGATTATACCAAAAGCGTGATATTGATGATTAAAGGTGAACCTTAACTAGGGACCTAACCTATCCAACTTATTCATGTTGTTCCCAACTTTGATTTTAGTTTCCAAAGGACTAATAATCAAAGGCTTCTTCTTAAAAACAAATTCCTTTAAAAATTACGCTTTATTGGTCAATTTAACCCATGTACATTCCAAGCAAAATTTTCATTTAAATTAAGCTTTTCCTTTGGAGCTTTTCCTATTGGTCCTTTGGCATTCCCTCCTTTACATTCTTTGAAACTACTTATCTATAATTTCTTCTTCATTTATCATGTCCCCTTAGTATGATTTAGGAGTAGTAATTGCATTCAGCTTAATTCACTCCCTTATTTACATTGTTTCATAATTTGTGTTTGAAGGTTTAGGTTGATCATCCCTAGATGTAGTACGATTTTGTTTACATCACAAGATATAACGATATCTTCATTCTCCATTAAGGTAGAATCTGTATACGTCGTACCTTTTATAGGAGTTGCTTTGTCAATACTCTCTTCTTGCGTCTCATCTCCATCTGGGCCTATAAACTTAAAATAATTTGAGGGAAGGTTTCAATTGTAGGAAACTTTGACCCTATCTTTAAAGAGTGTGTTATTTAGTCCTAGCCTTGTAAGTATACTCAAGCCTTGTGTTATCCAGTACTATAAAGGTATATTATATATGTTAATCCACAATGGGATGTTTTAGTGCTTGACATTTTTTTAAAATGATGTCAGTTGCTAGGTTTAAAGAAAAAATGAACTAGGATATATGCTAAGGACCCTTTTCAACCACCTTGAGAGCTTCAACATGGGAGTCGAAAGAAAAGAGAAGGAGTTTATCTTTAGACATCAACAACTCAACTAAACCTCTATTCTTCCATTGGTTTTGTGCCCACCGTTGTGTACCTAAAAATGGAGTATGTGTTGGACCCCGATTTTTTAGTGGAAATTAAAAATTATAAAATGAAATGAAATAAGTATTTTTGTGTAGGTATTGTGTTATGATATTTTTGCCTTCAGGAAATTGATGAGAGAATGAACTGATGGGTTTTAATGACTTTGAGATTTGAGTAGGTTTGTATGGTTTACCAAAGTTAAAGTGAATGAGTTGATTGAAATGGAAGTTGAAATTAAGAAATAAAGAGTGAAAGTGTGAAAAGTTGTTAAATTAGAAAAGTTTGACTTTTTGGAGTAAAAGTTGACTTTTTGATTTAGGCAAAATTTGAGAAAATGATCTACATGAAACTTGTAGTGTCTGTTAAAAGCTTTCTGTCGCCATAAAGTATGCAATTTTTCGATATCGGGAGTGGAAGATATGATTTTCCGAAGATAAGGTTCTTTTGCTTTGTTTTTGAAAATGCTATTAAGTATAGATTTGTGTGTTCTATGCTTCGAGGCCACTCGTCGTGAGGATTTAATCTGAATTGGAGTATGCAATTTTTGATTCTTGAGGCAAAATAAAATTGAGACTTGGAGCTATAAATCACGTGAAGGGATCGAAATTCAATTTCATCCCTAAGATTGTCAATTTCTGGATTGAAGTTGGGCTAATGTTTAGTCTCATATTAGTGAGAGCTGAACGTGTATTTTGGCCATAACTCCTTCGTTTCTGAACAGATTTGAGTGTTTTTGGTGTCTTTTTAAAGATGAGACATAGGGGAACATTTTTCTAGAAGAAAGTTTTACCAAATTATGTCAATTACCTGATCAAATTCTAGAGGCAAGATGTCAATTTTTTAAGGCTAAATGAAGGGAATTTTTGGAACATCACTTAATGAGGTAAGTTACAAGGCTTAAATGAGGGGCTCTTTGGTCTTTTCTCCTTCATTAAATGACATGGCAACTTAAAGGTAAGGGGCTGTCGTTTGGAGCTAGGGAATCACGAAAATAAGCAGCAAAAGAGAAGGAAAAGAAACGTTAGAGAGAAGAGAGGAGAAGCATGGTCAGCGATGGAGAGAAGAAGAAGAAAGAAAGGGAAAGCATAAGGGTTCGATTTCATGGGTTTCTTAGAGGGTTTTCGATGCTTTTCAAGAGGAAAGAGGAGGAAGAAGAGGAAAGTCTCCTTTGGAGCTTGAAGAATGCCGAAAATGAAGAGAGAGAAGGTAAGAGAGGATTTGTATCTTTGATATTTTTGGTGAAGTCTTGGTTTAGATAGCTTGATATTGTTATGGATTTGAGATTTCTAAGGTTGATTGAAGTGATTATGCTATGATTGATGAATTAGGGTTTATGCCCAATTTTTGGGATTTGGGGTTTTAGGAAATTGATTGATTTAGAAGGCTTGAAATATGATGAGTTTGTGAATTCTTAAGTTAATTGTGAGGATTATGTCATTATGATGTTGAATTTGGGTGAATTGGTTTAGGTAAATTTCAATTGGAAGAAGAAAAGAAGAAATGGTCAAATTGATGATTGGGACAAGCTTCTAGCAAGGAATCAAGGTGGGT
>JAOSBP010000206.1:20836709-20849716 GCA_027563825.1 Erythroxylum mucronatum
GGTTTCCGGACAGGAGGTCCGATGATGGTTGTTAAGGTTGGATGTGATTTTAGAAGTGTGTTTTAAAACATTGCAGACTTTTGGGTTTTGCAAAATGCAGCCGTTATGCTGTCGAAATTTCTTTGGCAAAGTTAGAATAAGAATGAGAATAAGAGTTTTAAAGATTCAATGAAAATATGTATGATTAAGAGCAATCTTAGTGATTTTGAGATTATGGAAAATATATGGCAAAAGATAGCGAGATTGGAATGGTTAAATTTTCCAAATGAGAAATTGTATTGTTTTGAGTTGTATGAGATTGATTAAAGAGAAAAGGAATGAATAATTAGAATGGAAAAAAAAATTATCGGTATATCGATTTTAGGATTGTTTTAGTCTAAGGTTTCTAACGTGATAGTTTCTTTGTTAACGCTTTGGATGTCGGATCCACTTCGATTTGTCAGAAATTTGTATCGGTTTGAATTTGTTTTCGTTTGTTTCCAAATTCGATTCGCTTCCGTTCATTGTTTCGTATTTTACATTTTTGTCCTTTCGCTTTTGTTTTGATCCGAGCTAGCGCTTTCGCTTTTGTTTCTGTTTTTTGAGCCCTTTGATTGGCTTTTGAATTCGCTTCGCTTTCGATTCTTCCGCTTCCGCAAACTCTTTAATCTTTTCATTTTCTGCTTTTCCGGTTGGGGTCCGATTTCGAGATCGAGTCCCAACAGTATGAAAATCTATAAATAAACCAACAAGGGCCGCCTCTTAACTTTATGCCCCCTCTTTAATTATTTCAATATTTTGAGAAATAATGAATCTCCCATTTTGTCCAGATAGAGGGAAGTAATGCAGTGGAAGGTCAAAGTAATTGCCTAGAACTTGCTTCCAACTCTTTCATTGAGGAGGGGCATGAGGAGGAGAAGTATCCGTATCTCCCTTTATAACAAGAGTAGGTAAGGTCAAAGATACTAAGGCTTAAGGATGGGGAGGCTTTACAGGAAGAGGCAAAGGGAGAATTCAGTAATAAAAGTAGCTTCCATGTCAGAAGGTAGATATTAGCAAGGAAAAGAAATAAACTTTTGGTAAAGAAAAGCAGTCAAATTACCATTACAAAAAATGGTAAAAAGAACAAAGATAGGAACAAATTGAGATAGAAAAGACACAAATGCCCTTTATTAAGCTAGAACCGGAGGAGGAAGCCAAAGAAAGTATATAGAGAAGAGGTGCAAGATTTGCCAAGAAATAAAAAGACCAAGATGTTGAGAAGAACAAAGAAATGAGGAAGAGAGAAGAAAATGTTGAATCAGAATCAGGATGTAAGGAAAAAGCTTAGTCAGGGAAGGAGAAAAGTATGAAGAAGGAGGGACAATAGAACAAAGCTACTCTCAAACCCATTGTAACCTCAAAAGTTGACCTATTTTGAGACTACATTGTCAAACTGGAGGCATTAACATGATAAAGACATTTATATTTAACTAATTGTTTTAGTTTATTTTTCTTTGACTCTTACCTACCCTATCCATTAGGAGTAACTAATTTGGAGATTTAGCCTTTCCTTAGATTGATAATGGCACATTAATAGCCAATTACCTTGTTTTTATTAAAGACTTTTCATATGTTTTTGAAACTTGAAGGATTTTTATTTACTTGATTGCACGAAACTTAGCTTATATTGAAGAATTTTAAAGAGAAGTTCCATTGTGCTTATGATTGATGGTGCATACTAATCATTAAATTTATCTATTCTTTTATTATTATAATCTTATAACAACAACAACAACAACAACACCTAGTGACAGTCCCGCTGAAACGTCAGGTCTGGGAAGATCCAATATTATGCAGCCTTATCCCTACCAAGTAGAGAAACTATTTTCGATTGTTGTTACAAACTTATATTCTCTCTACAGGGAATCAAAGTTTTTTTTTAAAAAAAAGAGAAGAAAAGTTGTGATATTTTTGGAGAGTGAGAAGAATTATCAATGTGCCAATTGAAATTTTTACTCGAAGGACCTATGCTATGAAGAACCAAGTTTTTTATAGTCTTCTTTACATAAATTTATTTCACATTTTTTCTCTTGATTATCCTTTCCATATCTTTACCCAAGCCCCATTACACCCTATTTAAAAGAAATTTTGATATTTAATTCTAGTTTACTTATTAATGGTGCAGATGTGATTGTATTGCAAGCTTATGGTTAAGATTATTTTTATGTATTGATTTAAGAGTTTTATCATCTTTTCCACCCTAAACACTTTATGTAACTCGAGTGAAACCTTTGTGAGGGTGTAGAATTTTGTGCTTTTGATTTTAGAAACATTGTCAATTTGATTGCTATTTAGTTTATGGAAGTTTGTTCTAGGATTTCTAGATGTCTAATTATATGCTAATTTGATGTCTAATTAAGGTATGGATGGACAAGTTGAGATTGAAAAGGGATGGATTTTTTTAAAGTTTAATGACTTGGATTATGATTTGTTGATGACAAGCACATGCTTATGTGTGGAAAAGTTTGATAAAATGTTTAATTGACTATATTTTTAATCCCATGTTTAGTGCATTTTGCTTGATTATTTAATAGTTTTAGCATTTTTTTGTACTTAATTCATTTATAGCGTGTTTTTAGGTCTTAATTGTCTTCACAAATCAAAAGGAGAGGAAATCAGGTAGAATTGAGGTGGAAAAATGAAGAATTAAAGCTGATTTTGTTGGACACACTGGTGATGATGGAGGACACGCCTTTATGAGGGACCATGTAAGTTCCTGTGATCGTGTACAGGGTTAAAAGTTGTTGTTTTGCCTATGTTGAGATTAGACATGCCTGTGTTGTGAAGGACACAGTTGTTTCCATTACCTGTGTAAGTTGTTACAACTATGTTTCTATACAAATATTAAGTTTTGAGGTGATTTTGAGGCGACATCGTCACTATATACGACTGTGTCCAATATAGAAACCTTAATTTTAAAGTATAAGAGGCAACTAAAGAAGTTCAAGTTTCAATTACAGTTTTGAAATTTAGAGCAGTAGAGACTTGGATATTTGCTTAGAGATGGATAGAAAGCATATTTCCATCAAAGTTTTAGTGGATTATATTAGAGAAAAGGGGATATACAATGGATTCTCTTATTTTTATTTCTTCTCCTGAATCTTTGGCTATGCTTTCTGTTTTTATGAGCTAAATTTGTTTAGTGCCGAAGTGGGACGAACCTTGGGAATAATTTTGTGTTTTGATTCTTTATTAATGTGATTTGATTATTTTTTTCATTGGATTCAATTATATGTTGTTGACTATTTCCTAAATTAATATTTTTAAGATATTATTTCATTTATGATATCATGTACTTGAGATTGTGTATGAATAGCTCAAGCATAATTGAAAGGAGTTGTATGCAAACCTAGAGATAGGTGAACATAAATCCTTTGGATTAGGGTCAAACCTAATAGTGAAATTCAGAAATCAATTAATGTAGACTTAGGGTTTTAACTAGAATAAATTTTAGCTAATCAACTTGGAATTAGGTGTTGATAGTCTTGAGAAAGATATTAACATAATATAGGAATTTCCATGGGCTAATGATCTTTAATTAAATTGCATGATAAAAAGTTAATGGCTTAAGAAATCTTAAAGGAATCTTTACCTAGGTATTGCTTATTTAATTTGGTTAATCTTTAAGTTATTTGTGTTCTTAGTCATTACTTACGTTGAAATTTAGTTTAGAATTATTGTTAAATTAAATCATCATCTTAATTTATTAATTAGATAATTATTAGTACTTATAGTCCCTGTGGGATCGACCCTCGATATTTACTATTACTATACTATATTCCTAAATATGCATTTGCCTTTGATATCAATAGGGTAGGGATTTTGACCACATCAAAACCTGATGAGAAATTTTTTCATAAAGTGAAATAACGGTAGTTGCAATTGTAAAAGTCAAATTTTGAATAGAACATCTCATGGAGAATTATGAGGAACTAGAAAGGTGTGAAATTATTGAGCTGGTCTTTAAAGAAGAAGAATTCTAAGTAAAGGATGAGGGTCAAATAGAGGATTCAAAATTCGCTTTTAGAAAGATCAACGACCCCAGGAGCCAAAATTAAGAATCATTTGAGAAAGTAAATTTAAGTAATTCAGGAGAATTTTACACATTGTTAGCAAGAATCTTGATCCAAATTAAGGGTGGAATTAGTCAAACTTCATAAGCAATTAAAGGATTGTTTTTCTTAGGACTAGACCAAGATGTAAGGGTTAAGTAGAAGGCTGGTAGAAAAAAGACTTCTTCTAAAATTGAAATTTCGCCCTTATTGCCAACCACTTATACGTTGATAAAAAGAATTCAAGTAAAAGCTTAAAGAAGAGATTGACAAGTTATGCAAGGTTGGTTTCAATGGACCAACAAATATAATAAGTGGCTAGCTGATGTTTTAACTGTAGTCAAGAAGAATGGCAAGTTAAGAGTCTATGTTGACTTCAGTAATTTGAATGTAAGCATTTCAAAAAATGTGTACATGATGCCAATTGCATATTATTTAATTGATGCAACAAATAGGCATTCCTTATTTTCTTTTATGGATTGCTTTCTTGGTTATACTTAAATTTTTATAACTGAGGGAGATATTTCAAAAGTGGCTTTAAAATTTCTTGGATAAATAGTAACATTTGAATGGGTAAAAAAAATGCAAGAGTCATTTATCAAAGGGCTATGAACACATAGATAATATTTTTTTAAAACAAAAAGGAGTATGGACTATATCTGGAAGCCTTCCAAAGCATAATAATGCACAAGTTGAAGTTAAATCCTGTGAAGTGCACTTTTGGAGTAAAAGTATGAAATTTCCTAGGTTTCTTAGTCCACCGTAGAGGGATTGAATTAGACAAAAACAAAACAAAAGCCATTTTTTTCAAGTAAAACCACCTCAAAATAAGACAAAAATCAAATGGTTTTTAGGCCAGGTAAACTATATTAAGGGGTTCATTGCTAATCTGATTGATAAGAAGAAAGAATTTTTAGTCCTCTTGAAGTTGAAAAATTATGAGGAATTTCATTGGAAATAAAGGCATCGGATGACATTTGATAGGATCAAGGAATCCCTGACTAAGCCTCTAACGTTAAAGTCACCACAAAAGGGAATACCTTTAGGTCTCGTTTGGTAACCAATAATGAAGGAATCGAAATAAAATAATAAGAATGAGAATGAAATGTGAGAATCGTAAAAGAAATAAATTACTGATTATGAATGTTTGGTATACAACAACTAAAAATGAAATTATAAAGTTAATAATTAATTAATTATACCAGTGTTTGGTATCAAATATTAAAAACAATAATGACAGTATTTTACTTATGTTTAATTATTATGTGATTGATTTTGTGAATAATTAATTAAAATATTTTGTATTATTATCAATTAATAAAAATATGTATTTAATAGATAATTAATTAAAATTATTTTTAATGATTCAATAAATTATTACTTTTTAAATAATTGTGAATATTTTTCTTCTAAGACTAAAATTAAAAAACTATAATGAACCTATTTTATGATTTAAATTAAATAAAGTAATGTAGCAATGTTGATAATAATATCCTAATAATAATCAATCAAAATGATGTATTATCTAAACAAATAAACTAATCTTAAATTCTTAAATAGAGAGTTTCAGTTTAGACGAAATACAAAGAAGAAAAAAAAAGTTATATTTGCCCTAATATTTGAATCCAAGTTATACACATACTTACCTTGGGTATAAAAATTCATTATTATTTAAAATCCATTCCAAATTTGTCAATCCTTGTTTTATGCATTACTAACAACCAAACAAGTAAAAATTAAGAAATGTAAATTACATACCCATTCCCATGTCTTTATTCCTACTTACCAAACGTACCCCTAAAGTTATAAACTTCTACCGCTGAGGAATCTGTTGGGTGCTTACTGATCTAGAATAACGATGCCAAAGGTGGTAGGCTTCTCTATTAGCAACACTTGCCACAAAGGATTTATATTTTAAAATGTGGTAATGCTCAAAGATTTTTTAAAGGAATTTATCATCAATACCACTAGCTTCTAAGGGGACTTCTATTGGGTAGTCTAGAAGATGGACAATAAGGGGGAATTCTTAAGGAAAGATCGAGCTGTTGGCTCCAAGGATAAAGTAGATATACCTTAAGGCCTAAGGCTATAATAGAAGAATCAGGATTTGGACCTATTACCACAACCCTTAAGTTGGTGCTAACAAGAAAGTGTTTTTTAGTAAATAGTTAGATAAAAAGATGTCGAGGTCTTGAAAATTTTTAGCCAATAAGGCCTTTTAGAGAAGTCCTCAAAAGAGTTAAGCTAGTTATTGACTTAGACTTCAAAGATAATAGAAAACTAAACATATCCTTAGTAGATTTGCTACACAAATTCGTATAAAGATGAAGGCCAGTAAATCTAGTAATCTAAGGTACGTGGAAGGAAGGTTTTCATCGTCCCTGAGCTCTAGAAAATTATTTTATTTTATTTTATTTTTGATTACAAGGGAACACAAAACCAAAGGAAGCTAACTAAGTCAGTGTTCTACAGGACACTGCTCCGTGCGAGTCACGGTGGATGAACTCCTCTACTGTCAAAGGAGGCGCTTGGAAAACATGAATGCCTGGGCGATCCATAGCCTCTAGGGCTGTCAAAAGATCCACACACTGGTTGCCCTCCCGAGGTACATGATGGATCTGCACATTCCAATCTCGGAGGAGTAGGGTGCGGGTACTTGCCAACAAAAAAATGTCCACATCAATCAAAGTATTGAAAGAGGTAAGGATGTTAAGGAATTCCTGGGAGTCCACTTCTAAGATGACTCGACGGTACTTAAGGGAGCTTTGAAAATTTATTAATTGTCCAGAGTTAAACAAATCATACACATAAATTAAGCCTATAACGAGGGAGATTGGATAGAACCTCCCTTAGAGTCCTATAAAGGAAAATAAAACCTAGGGAAAAAATTACTAAAGTTATTGCTCTATAAAAATGGAGGAATTCCAAACTTGGTTTATTGTTTATAGGGAAAAAAAAAACAATTCATCAAAACCTAAATAAACTTGTTATGTTCCCCTTTAGAAATGGGATTCCTAGAAGAAGGGCAATTATTAATCAATCCATAGTAAGAAGAGCATTTAAAGGAATTAAGGTCCAAACCAGAAGTTTCCTCAATTGAACTTAGGGGATCAAAAAGTATAAATACACTAACAATACACACAAACAAGACAACTAGACAATCATACAACAAAAATAGTAAAAATAATAAGGCCCTATCATTATCTCAAATTCTCTTTGTTTTTTTTTTTTTGCCTAAATCAAATAATCTCTTTAGTTCAAATCTTATTTCAACACTTATCTAACATTTTTGTAACTTAAAATTTTATTCTCTAAATTTTCCAAAACCCACCCACCTATATAATTTGATGAGAAATCAAACGCAAAATTAAAAGAATTCCTTTTTGACGCTCTCAAATTTTAAGTTGATTGTATAAATGACCAATAATATTAAAAAAATTTAATGAAAGACAATTTATTATTATATTAAATTAATAAATATATTATTAACAACTACTAAATATAATAAAATTTAATTTTTGTTAAAATTAATTAAAATATTATTATGTCATAAATTTGTATAAATGTCTAACTCATTATTCATGTAAAATCTCACATCTAAAAATATCATGTTAGTAAAAATTAAGTTAAGACATTTTAAACTTTTCACAAAATAAAAAGAACTTTTTACTAGATTTATAAAATATAAATTTTTTTAATAAAATTCATGAAACTACAAAGAAGATTAATATCTTTCTTGTGTCTACATCTTACAATATTTTCAACAAGGGGCATAATAAACAAAAACACGGAAATTTTCGTGGGAGATAAAAAAGGCAAACTCTCCCGATCAATTAAAATTTTGCAAATAATAACCGCAGCATTGCGCCACCACAAGGTCCACAACAGAATGGAGTACCAAAAATTCTTGTCACAAAATCATATTCTACAAACTGCATAGTAGGTGAAACTTTTCTGTTTGATGCAGTAAAGGGGAATTATACATAATATAGAAACCTCTTTATCATTTCTTCACAATTCAGTAGGAGCTTAGCTGCTGTCATACTATCATCCATGTCAAGTGACGGTATCCTGCCCACTTAGCAGCAAGTCGAATTCCAATGGCCACGGCTGCGAGTAGCAATGGCACTGGAACCCCTACCCCTATTTCCCTAACTCCAATTTCCTCTTTTCCTTCTGAAGATTTCCTTGAATTCTGATAAATAGCAAGGCCCAGATACGAAATTATCACTAAAGCTCTAACCCATGGTTCTCCTACAGCTGCCAATACAGCTGCAACAGGCAATCCAGATGTAACATCATCCCTCTTTTTAACCAATTTTGAGAAACCATACAACCCCACTAGCAGTGTCCAGAAAATTGGCTCCGATATATAACCTTTCACTGCTGCATAGCCTATTAGGCCAGACAATGTCAGAAGATGCTTTTGACAGCTTACGGAGCTTGGAACAGCAGCTTCAGCTAAGGCAAGAATAACTGATGAAAGCATGATTACTGTCATAAGTTCTGCAACAGGAGCATGTGACACAATCGAAGAGTAGAAAGCTCGAATACTGTACATAGAATACTCTATAAATCTAACCAATGAAGTGATTGGATCCCCGATAAAATGGAAGACAATGGCCAACAAAAGTTTTAAGAGGTATCCTGCAAAACTAACTATTGACAACACAGCTCTTTTCCAATTGCCCAACTCAAATAAAACTGCTCTCCATGCATAGATGAGGAAACCCAATGCTGCACATTTGTAAGAAGCATAAGGAATTTAGTCAAAACATTTAATGAATCCCTAGTTCCAAACGAGAACAAAGATAAGTATCAAGAAATGCATCTCTGAACAATTTACAGAATTCCTTTCACAAAGGAGATGATAATATTATATGAAACCAAATTGATGTACTTTTTCTTTTCTTTTTCTTCTTGAAATAGCTAAGAAATGCAGGAGAGCAATATTGTCTGCGTAGCTACAGAATATCAAATTAGAGAGGCAAATAGATATTCAAATTTCAAACAAATAGTATATCCTAACAAGGTCACATATTCTAAATTTGTTCTACCTCTAAAGGGTTTTCTTTCTTCCACATTTCTAAAGTTTAGGTTATGCATCTATCATATTAAAGCAAGTATTAAGGGTTCTATAATGGACAAACTTTGAGATATTCAAAAACGTAAGAAGATAATGGAAAATCAAAATGTTGCTTCACCTCCTCTGTTCCTGATCGTATGCTTATAACAATATCAAAGAACTTAAAACAAATTGGGTAGACAACATAGTCACTTCATTACATAACAAGTGAACATTTCTTTTAAAGATAGTGTTTTTAAGTTTTTTTTTTCTTTAAAATTGATTGAGTTTCATATATCGTCAATTCCAAATGCTCAGCTGCAAAAGTACAAGTGGTGCAAATCATCCAGTATTTTCTCCCAGAAAATTATTTATTCATAACAATGTATTATACTGCTACTAAAAACATCTTGGTAATAAATAGGACTTCAAGGATAATACATAGATGTCGTAGTTACCCTGTAATTCAGGGTGCCCGTATTCTATAGCCCATATCAAAAGGGGCAACTAATTTCCAAAAGACTTCAAAGCCTTACATTTATGAAATGCTTGCTGAAAACTAACAATTACCGGAGTACAATAATTATAACAGCTCTTTGATTTTGAAATCCTGCCAAACTGAGCCAAGTAATACAAACAACATATATCCAATTTTTAATTAGTTCATCGAAACTTAGAACATAATACAGATAACATCAATTGATTTCAATTTGAAAATGCTAAGACCATAGAGGCTATCCAGGATAAAATAAACATTACCTAAAAACCAAGGCCACCTTAAGGGAGGGTCAGGAGCTTCTTTAGTCAAGTACCTAAACCTCTCAGGCATAGTACTCTCTCCTGGAGCCACCACTTGAACATCATCAACACCACCCTGGTTCTTCCCTTCTCCATTATCTGCATTGGCGCAAAAACCCGGTTGTCGAAAATGCCAAGGCAACAATCTTTTACGCGTAAATGCACTGGGATTGACTTTTTGGGTTCTTATCCGTGAAGCACCAAATAGGATGGCTTGGTTACAGTTTTGAAGGGTTGGACGAGCGAAAGAAGGGAAATTATACGTGGGAGAAGAGAGAGGGGTGACGGGTATCGGCATGGCATCGGAAAATTTGAGAGGCTTCATCGCTGTCATTTCTAGTTTCTTGGGGTTTTGTTTTTCCCTAAACCCCACAGATTTGTAGCCCGTTCACAATGACACAAGGGCCCACTTCACCCCAATACGAGTACCTTTTAACCACTTCGATTTCCCGTTCGGCCGTTCCCCTCCTTTTATTCTTGCCGATGGAAACGGAGAGAATTAAAAATTATTTATACTTTTAAATCATGAAATATATAAATTTATGAAAATAAATAAAATATTATAAAAATATTTGTGAGTTATAAATTTATGAAAATAAATAAAATATTATAAAAATATTTGTGAGTTTATTTAATAAAGTATAAACACTTTTAATTACAAAAAAGGTATCCATTTAATAACTTATAAACATTTTTTTTGAAAAACATGAAAGTTGAATTAAGCCTACCAATAAGGTTGGAATACAGAGTTACAAAGGACAATCAAGGTCTAGATGATGAAAGCAAAGCCAATCGTTGAGAAGAACAAGCTACTGTTTATCAATTTAAACTACATACTATGCCACCATTACTCCAGCTAAATCTTCCACAACTAGCTAATATCAGAAGTCCTTCTAAAGAGATTGATGTAAAATCTGATCCTATTGAGCAGCTCCTTACAGAAAAGGTCTTTATTTTGATCTATGTTGTAGAAAATTTGCTTATTTTTTTCATCCCAAATGACCTGAACTAGGTACGATATGGATATATAGTAACACCATATGAGTGCATCATATTTGTGTGACAAATCAGAGCTCTATAGAACAACTTGATGCCAATCAATAGAAGGATCCTTGAGACAACATTTCTCCAAAATCATTTTCGAGGGAACATCAGTGCACAAACATTTGAAGAATAAGTGTGATACTGTTGGATCCCGTTTCCGGAACCCAACCTCTTGCTTAAAACATGAACATGTGAGCGTACATATTGTCTTAATACCTTGAAGGATTATTTCATCAAACCCTAATGAGCCATCAAATTTTTTTCATTGGACCTTTATAAGACATTATGAATACATCTTCAACCTCAAATCATCTTCATGCTCGTAACATCCCAAAATTTACTTACAAAATCTTCCATGGTGTGCCCATACTACCTAATCACCATGCTTGAACTCATTCCTCCTACTCGTGCACAGAATTTGGAAAACTTAAAATCTTAAGTTCAATTTGACTTCTTCATAGAAATCATAGCTCTATATCTCTTGTTCATTTTAGAGCAAGAATCAACTCAATCGGAGTTCTATAGCTCAAGATATCATCAAAACACCAAAATGTGCTCATATCTCAAACATGCTCTCCTAACTGCCCTCTCACTTGTTCTTCTGCAAACTCTCTGAATTTAACTTCAAATGATACCAATTTTCATGGGCAGATACCTACATGTCTTATGAATCTATTTGTCTAAGAATCACCTCAATTGGTGGTTGGATGAGGGAGTTATGCTCAATAGAGTACACCATGTTTACACCCAAAATCACTTTGAACATACTTTGGCGCGAATGCCATAACTTTCACCACAAATGTCGGATTGCTTCAATTTTAGATCATTAGAAAGAAGACTTCTAGTCTAAAACTTTCATGAAGACCACAAAACCTGATTCGGCCTCTAAGTTGGTCAAAATCCATCATCTTTCCAGTGCATGTCTGTTAAACAGACATGAATCGGCCAACTGTACTTTTTCACCCGAGAAACAAGTCCGTTTAACAGACATGGGGAATACAAAGGGTCCTTTTTGACCCGCAAAGGTCTGTTAAACGGACTCCCATGTTCGTTGGGTTCCCCCAAATTCCTCAAACCTTCTTTTATGCTTCCTATCACCTTCTTAACATCATATACACTTATGAACTTCATAATTTCCACTTCTTATCATGCAAAATCACTTCATACTAACCCAAACATCAAACTTTTGTCATCTAACTATCAATTCTTCTTTTCCATAACATTTCCATTACAACTAATAACAACTCATGGCCAAAGTTTAACAACTCAACTCAGTACTTCTTTAAATACACTTGATTTCAACTACCAATTGAAGTTCATCAAATCATCAACTTCCATTCATTTTTACTCATCATATTTAACCCCAATTCATATGATTTCTTACATTCAACAACATTCATCATTCACCACAAAACCTATCCTTGTTTTCCAAAATTTACTTATATGTATAAAACAATGATTCATACTCAAAATTTCTCAACAATCCCAAGCCATACACAATTCCAATTTCATACTCATCCGTCCTTAAGTCTATATCTATATATATACATACATGCACCAACCATTCATGCTCCACATCCATCATAGCCATCCATATACCAATTCATAATTTAAATCATACACAAATTCCATTATCATAATACACAATTTCCAGAATTCATATCCACATGCTAATCCATATTTCATTAACATCATGTATCAAGAGTTTTACAAAATCCAATGGCATTTCCAAGCCATATTACAAAATCAATATCAACACCCAATTTACAAAACATACAAAACCCAAAAATCTCAAATTGCACTTGAAGCCTTGGTTTACATTAATCAATTCAAAATACAACAAAACATGCAATTCCGGATTCATTCCTTGAATCACTATCACTTGATCGCTTGCTCAAAACCTGGAGAGGGGGAAAAGAGTGGGGGTGAGCTTGAAAGCTCCGTGGGTAACAAGTTTATAATAAAATAACAAGCAAAAACTGTTCAAAAGTTCAATCTCATGGAAAAATTCCTTTTGAGTCATATAG
>JAOSBP010000206.1:20898730-20909938 GCA_027563825.1 Erythroxylum mucronatum
TTAGAAGAAACGAAATCCTGTTTTCAAATATTAGGGAAACGTAATTTTCTTGTTTCCTTAATTTGGTTGTAGTTTTTTTTAAAAAATCACGGCAACGCAATATTGAGACCCAAACATGTTTCGGCATTAAGTTTTATTTTTAACAAAAACCACAACTAAAAACAGAAAAAAAAATGAAAACAAACACACCCTAAGTTAATTACGTATATACATCATATTTTGTGAGTGTAACCCAACAAATGATAGTATTAATTAATCAACAACAACAATTGGAAGAAAGAATTAATGAATTAATCACCCTAATAAAGCTTGAAAATGATAAAAGAGGAACAATATGTAAGGACAACACAAAAATTAAGTGATATTGAACAAGAATTAGCTAAAACAATTGAAAAAAACAAAATAGCTTCCGAAGAAGTGTCCCCCAAAGGACAAGAAAGAGTGGTCATAATAAGTCACGGGCATAAAATGAGACGCAAGCTAAAGAATAAGAGCTGCCGAATAAAAAAGAAGATGAGATGAAAATGCGTGATCGTTCACATTATTCGTCCTTGTTATATATATACTTAACAAGCAAGTACAACCGTGAGCTCTCTACAGTAGTCACACACTGCCTCAAGAACGATGAAAGAAAACAACCGAACGAACGACACAGCGTTTTTATTAACGTAAGTCTCTTCTCTTCTGTCATGTACCCCCCGTCTCTTTCACCTCGACGACTACAGGAACATCTCCTCTTTCTCTCTCTCTCTCTCCCCTCTTTGTCTCCGCCTCTCTTTCTCTCTGTCATACAAAAATAACATACAAAGAATCCATGAATTTGTAAGATTATTCCCTCTTGGTAGGTTCTGGCGTTGAAATCTCGTATCTGAAGCTCACGAATACGGTTCCAAGGTTAGTTCCTTGGTCGTTCCATTCTTTTGCAGCTTTTGAGCTTTCTATTGATGGTGTTTGTGCTTGACTGCTACATTTTATGGTTTCTATATTTGGTGCTCACTGCATTTAGGGTTTCAATGCTGTGTTCACACTTGTTTGAAACCCTAGCTTTTGTATTTCGAGGTTCGAGCGTTATGACTGAAAAGTTGTTGTTTTTTTTCTATTTTTGGTATTTTAAAAGTTTAACTTTGATCACTTCATTTAATTGTGCTTGTTCAACGTTGGGTTATCACTAGCCTGACTGTTTTAATTAAAGTTTCATCATAAAAATCGTTAATTAAGTCGCTTTTTCTGTAATTTGACCATGTTTTTATCGCATTAATGCTACCAAATTTACGAAACATTGCAGCAAATCGATTTCTGCGAGCAGTGGTGGAGTTCGATGGGTCGTGGGTTTTGCCAGATACTGGCATTTTGATTGCGAGTTTATTTTTTTAGTCTACACATATTTATAATTATGCGTATCTATTTTGGGGTCAGGTGCTGGATTTGGATTTATTTTGCATGATTTAAATGTGTCTACTTGACTGGTCCAGTTGTTAACATGCGTCCATATTTCTATGACATAAAGTAAGGTATTCCTTTATTGGACTCGTTCAATTTCTTTGAAATACATGTTTGTGACAGAAAATTGCTGGAACAAGTAAGGGTTCTCGAACTATGAGATGCCATGTTTTTTGGAGTCAAAATACCTTTCTCTTCATGCCTTATCAGTTACGTTCCAGTTCTGTCTTCCTTTGGGAACCGTTTCAAGTTTTGTCAGCGTAAATAGATTTGGAATTCTGATAATTGGTTATTTTTAAACTTCCAGAACTTCCAGAGCAAGCTTGCGAATGTTGTCTGTGTATATCACTGATCTAAGATATGTTCTTTGTTAATCCGAAAAAAGTAGGGTGTTTTCTTCACTTTGTCAGAAGAGGAAGCATAATATGCACTACAAACAGTAAGTCAACTTCCATAGTTGTTGCAGGTTAATTAGTACTTCTACTCATATTACACTAGCCAAATGCCCACGCGGGTGGAGGAAAAAATAAAAAAAGAAAAAAATTCAGGAGAACCAGTAGTTTACTTTTAAACATGACGATAATTTCTGATTTTCAATGAGAAAACAAAATACTATGTAACTAGTATATGAACTTTTCTTGAGAGTAAGGATTATAAGAAATAGTATGTTGGAGATGAAATTTCACACTAACATTGCTTGTAGCTTTTTTATATCAACAAGTTTGGTTTGAAAGATGTCTTGAAAATTTTAAAATACTTATGTCTTAATAACCTTCTTGAAATCAATGATCCACAATTTTCAATTATTTATCTTTTTTTTTAAGACCATTTGTGACGGTGTAATTTCTTTCCCAAAGTATTTGGTTTTATTTTTCGTATATTGGTTAATTGCAAAATCTAGTTATAGTGTTTTTCCCAGGTTGTGCTTTTATGTCTATAAGACACTTGGAAGACATATGCTCAGACAGAGTAAATATGTTGCATTAATTTGCTTGTGTTCGGTCCAACTATGACCCTTGACTGCTTGTGTTTGGTCCACCTATGACCCTTGTCATTCTTTCAATTAATTGAATGACTCAGTGTCTAAGCCATTATGCAGCATGCGTTTGTAAATATTTTATGTTACCCATTCTTGTAGTGCTGTTGTAGTTGTTCATTTTTCTTACGTGAAGCTTCTGGTCTTGGATCTAGGATGAGGATTGGTAAGGAAGAACCATCATGTATGGCTGAACAAGTAAGTGTTTCAACTTTATTGAATGTTAGCTGCATGAATTCTTTAAGTTTAGTTAGTCATTCGTGTTTTACTTTTGAGGAATTCCAGTGTAAATCTTTTTTCCATTCTTGCAATTGCTTGCTTGATTTTGTTATCCTTTTCTGTTTCTCTCTTCCTAATAACTATTATATATCTAATTGAACAGATCATTGACATAACTTCAGCAGTAAAAGAGCTACATGGGCTAAGTTCTCAGGAGTTAAGCAAATTACTCAGGGACTCTGAAAATTTTACCATTCACTTCCCTTCTGAGGATGGATGTACAATAAAGGTTAGAAAATCCACTCTTATCATCACTTCTGGTTTTTGATACACCACCTCCTTTCATTCTGATTTCATCACTTTTCAGATTGATGTTGAAAAACTCGTGAGCTGTCTTCCATTGCATCTCATTGCGGTGCTGATAAAATGTGGCAGAGATGAATCAAGATTGAGACATGTATTGTGTGGACTTCGGCTTTTGCATACCTTTTTTGACCTGGCACCACGACACACTAAACTTGAGCAGGTTAGTCTAGTTGTCGTTGCCTTAATTATTATATTGGGCTTTATAGTCCTATAGTTTTGTATACATTAGAAGAATAAAATGTAGACTTGTCTTTTTTATATAGTATCAGTTTTAGTTCTTTATTTAGTACGAATTTAGCAATGGCTATTTGGACATGCATTTTGTGTACCTTTCATTTTGTTGCAATTTGTGATGTTTAGCAAAGAAGACTTTCAACTAGTACGAACAAAGTAAAAAAAAGAATAAAAGGAAAATTTGACACATTATGCAATCTGTTTAGACGTGGGATGTTAAAGATAAGGCTGATACTACTCTAGGTGTTAGTGGTCTAATCGTTTATAGGCTGCATTTAGGTGAGGGAATCTTTAACTTTCTGACTTCTACATTTTTCATGTTTATCCTGTGGATTGATTTCTGACATTAAGTTTGTGCTTCTTAAAATGGAGTATTTGGCTCTGTTTCTTGAGATTATAATGGTCCACACAAACCTTTCAATGCTGAAAATTATTTGTGTTCTTAGTGTCTTGCATTTTGTAGGTTATGTTGTAATTTTCTGGTGTTTATTACACCCCCGAGAGAGCCGTCTTTCCATAGATTTTGAGTGAGATCTTAAGCATAAAACCTACTTTTCATTATATTAACGTTGCTTATTTTTAAAATTATAAAGATCTTGCTCGATGAGTTGAAGGTGCAAGAACAGCTGTTGGATCTGGTTTTTTATTTGCTGATTGTTCTCAGTGGATTCAGACTGGTAACATTTTTCTTTGCCTTTAGTTAAGAGATTGTTTCACATACTTTCATTTGATGAGGACCTCTTTCCATTATACAGGAGGACAACTTTCCAAGTTCAATGTCCCTTCTTCATTCTGCACTAGTGGCGTGCTGTCTGTACCTATTAACAGGCTGTTTTTCTTCACATTTTCAAGATCTTGTTCCTGTACTGCTTGCACACCCTAAGGTATTTCACCTAAATGGTTGCTTTGACATGCAAATTAGAATAAAGGTACCCTTGTGATTTGAATGTCATCTCTCTTTTGTGTCCTTGTGTTACTAATTTCATTATTCTAAATGGAGTTTGTAATTATGTGGTTTTTATCTTCAAGTTCTGCATGCTCTCTAATCCTGGACTGCTTTTATAGGTTGAGATGTTTATGGATGCAGCATTTGGAGCAGTCAATGTAGCCATTAAATTTCTTCAGGCAAAACTGTCATCTTATGACACAGTCCTTCACATGGGATCAAGCCCAACTGCTGAACAAGTAATTAATTATATGTGTCAACAATGTGAAGCCTCTTCACAGTTTCTTCAGTTAATGTGCCAACAAAAGGTATTTAGGGAGCGCCTACTTAGGAACAAGGTATGTAGAATGAGTTCTCTTGTTATTGTGTTATAAATAACAAAATTTTAGAAGATATCAGATGCAACAGTTCCCATTGTTTGCTTTTGACTACTAGGAAGCATGCATATACTTCATTATATTGATGCAAGAAGCTGGTTTTCATTTCATCTTAGGAACTATGTAGAAATGGTGGTATCCTTTTTCTGGCGCAATCGATATTGAAGTTAGGCAACGCACCTCCATTTTTAGAGTCTTCTACGGTAGTTGCTGCAATATCTAGACTGAAAGCTAAAGTTCTATCCATTGTAAGTCTTACTAATGACAAAGCTTTGGGTGCATTTCGATCTATATTTCTCCTTTCCTGTGGTTACCAAATTTTACCTGCTTTATACCAATCTGTTCATTGTATCCTTAATGCAGCTATTGCATTTGTGCGAAGCAGAGAGCACTTCTTATCTTGATGAAGTTGCAAGCTCTCCAAAAAGCCTCAATTTAGCGAAATCTGTTGCATTAGAGGTAATCTCTGATCCTCATCCTGGTGTTGTGAAAAAGCTTGAGATTTACCACTATGGCAACTTAATTTCACTTTCAAGGCTTTGTGATTAGCATTTGTTTCAGTTTCTTCATTGAGCAGCGGCACTAAACCATTCAACAAATTCATAATATCCCACACTAATCTTTAGTATTTCTAGTCTGTTTTTCCTGTAGCCAGTTTTCCCATCAACATTTTGCTAGAGAACTCTTATTAGTGGAAAAAAAATCTGTTGAAGATATCTTAACTAGTGCTACTGATTTACACAGAGCTTTCTTTTCTTTGATTTTGTTCTTTTAGTGTTGCTTTTACTGTCAAAGTGCTCACTGGTCATATAATTGCTGATCTGTAGGTCCTTGAATTATTGAAGACTGCGGTTAGTAAAGATCTTAAATACCCTAGTACTTGCCCTGAAAAGAATTTCCCAATGGGCCTTCTGCGACTGAATGCTATGCGTCTAGCTGATATATTCTCGGATGATTCAAATTTCCGATCTTACATTACTACTCACTTTGTAAGCTATTTTTGGATCCCATATATTGCATGCTTGCTTAGTTATCTGATCCTACTTCTGGTTGTATGATGCAATAACATTTGAAAAGAACAATGACCAAAGATATCATAATAATGATGCAAACTTATTTGTTTGTTTGATAGCTGCTTCTATCTTTTAAATATAATTTTATGTATTATGTCAATTTCCATTATGAGTAATCTGACTTTAAAACCTTTTCGTCTTTTTCATATCAAAATGCAAATTCAGACCACAGTTCTGACTGCAATATTTTTGCTCCCTCACGGAGATTTTCTATCCATCTGGTGCTCTTCTGATAATCCACCAAGGGAGGAAGATGCTACTCTGGAATATGATACATTTTCAGCAACTGGATGGGTTTTGGACACGTTTTCTTCATTGAATGAATCTAGCAAAATAAATTTGGAGATCACTTTAATTCCCGGTAATATGCCTCAAGCTACTTAATTCTCATCAAAGGACTTCATTATTTGTCAAAGTAATTGCAAACCTCCATTGTTTTGTACCCAGCATCTGTGAAGGTCAGTTATGTTTCAATGATAATTTGATAATATTATGGGTTTGATATATTTGTTATCTAGCCAACATAACACAACCTTTTGTTCTAATTTACAGAGCAGGAAAGAAATCTTTTCCTTCACAGTTTTCTTGAGTGCATGCGAATGGATCCATCTAAGTCACTACCAGGGTTTTATTTTCCTTCTGGTGCTCAAAAAGCCACCTCTGTTTGCAGAAATTTGCGTATGCATCAGCGTCTTCTGATACTTTATGTTTTTCATGAAATCTAAAATTTGATTTCTGATGAGTAACTTGGATGTATAGGTTCCCTCTTGAGTCATGCAGAATCCTTAATACCTAACTTTTTGAACGAGGAGGATGTACAGCTCCTAAGGTGAATACAATCTCTAGCCATTCTTTACTTTGAGCAATTTGTGTTCTTATTTTCCTTCTGTTTTTGATAGAGCCAGGTAGGTCAGCTGTACTGTGGACAAAACATGGTGGCTGATTATGCACAGTAGATTTCATCCTATTTTGTGTAGAAACTGAGATTAATGTAGGCTATGCCTTAGTAGATAGATGATGAAACAACTCGGATAACTACTACTAATCTTTATTAAATACAGTGTTTCATGAGTTAGAAAGCAACATGAAGAATCTGTAGGAATTTTCTATTAGTTTAAGTGGCTCATGTGATTTCGGAATCTCTGTAAACTTTGGTTAATCATTCTTTTTTTAGAATCACAAGTGTGCAAATGGAGATTGATGTTTCATGTGCAAATGGAGATTGATGTTTCATGTGATTAATCAAATGGAGATTGATGTTTCATGTGATTAATCACAAGTTTGCAAACTTTGGTTAATCATTCTTTTTTTTGGCTCGTGTGATTTCGGAATCGTGAAGGAGAATCGCAGTTCAGGAAGTTTGATGAGGAGGTAAGAACAATCTTTCATAATCAAAGTTTCTATTCTTCATATGTCATGTCTCACAAAAGAAACTCTTCGATGCAGAGTGATGAGACTTTTCCCATGTCTCTTCTTTTCCCAGTACATCAGCTGAGTGTATCAAGTGGATGGGTTCACAGCGAAACCCCCATGGGTTCATGAAATCTTTCTGTTTCTCTTTTTCTTTTTCTTCTTCGAACCAGTGAATGTTCTCTTTTGCACTTGCAAAGTCTACCAACAAGTTGTCCCTTAATCTTCGTGGTACTAGAAATTACTTTCACCAACAGTTATTGACTCAAGTTTGGAATAAAAAGCAAATCACAAAAAATCTACACTAAACCAACTCCTGAGAATTTCGTCAGACCATATTATTATTCTGCTCTTTCTGTACCTCTTTATACATTTTACATCCTGTGCAGTCCTGTGCAGGATCAACAGGTACTGTCAAATATTCTGGCATCTAATTTTATTGTCTTACTGAAGGGCATATTTAGTCCTAATCCATGTGACCGCAGGTAAAAGAACATTTTGGAGAAGAGGTGCTAGATACACGTGTACAAATTTCTGCAAGCCAGTCTCGAGGATTCAAAATGCAAAACGGCCAAGCCATATATGTTGATTTATCGTCTGTTCAAATGAGTCCGACCAGGCCGTCTTATCTTCTCCAGAATTCTGAAGTATTTAGTAATTCACTTAGCTCCTCTGCGATTCAACAATCTTCACCAGATATAATACTGGATTCTCCGTTCCGTAACTTAGCAGAGAAAACTGAGGTTTTTGCATATCAATATGAACAAAAATTCATTGCCTCGGGTAACGAAGAGAAGCGAAAGAATGATATGGGTTCCAGTACAAACCAAGACTGCAAGCTGCAACGAGAGACAGCGGCTTCTTCTTCAGAATGTTTGCCTCAGTTCCCCGACGAGATGATAGTCTACCTCGATGACATTGAGGAGCTTAGGTCCCCCACAACGAACGAAGAAAGCTGCCAAGATCAGAGAGTTTTCAAGTTCAAGTCGTCTCTCTTGTCTAAATACAGTAAGATTGGAGAAAGGTGTGATGTTAAGTACCTCAGTGAGTATGAATCAGGCAATGAGAGCTCCAACTCAAGTAGCTGTAAAAAGAAGGACCAGCCAGTCAGAAAAAGGTCAAGAAGGAGATCTGTGTCTCGAGAAAGTGCAAACGTCAAGGACATACATTGTGCTATTTATTACGGCACACCTTGTAAGAGATCTTCCACTCACAAGCATCGATTGCATTCTCAGAGCAATCCTCACAGAAACGAATGTGAACAGCCATGTTTTGCAAAATTAGGACAAAGGAAATCTCATTTTTGGCTTGAGGCAGATGATTGTTACTTGAACAATCCATGCTACTTTTGCACACTTAATGACAGAGATAACGAGGAACTTCAGGTTTGGAAGCACAAGAGAGGAATATCAACTAGTCCAAGCCCTGAGCAAAACCAAGCTCGAAAAAGCATTCATCAATGTCATTGGTCTCCAATCAGAGTATCCGGTGCAGAAATGGAGGGGTATGCCATTCCAAGGCCAAGGGGAAGATGCTGTGAAGTCGATACCGTATTATATGAAGTTTTCCCTTGTCAAGATCGAGTTTCTTTCATGGAAAAAAACATTGAAGAGAAGGTGGGTGGACATGTTTCTTTGGGTAACCATGTTGCTTCTAATGTTTCATACCCAACGTCTAGTCCTCGGATAAGAAAAGTGAATAAGCCTCCTTATTCCAGAGCTATGACTATGCCTCAAGAAAGGTCGAATAAGGCGGAAAATATATTGAGGTCAAGCTCATTTCCTAATCAATCTCCCAACCATGTCCATCCTAAGTTGCCTGACTATGATGATATAGCAGCAAAGTTCATGGCTCTAAAGAAAGAGAATCTGCAGAGCGGAGGCTTTAGAGCTTAAGCCTTAGCCTGTATTTAATTACGTGGTGTGTAGAACAAGAAGGGTTCACTTCCATTTCTATTTTCCGGCAGAATGGATAGATTTGCCGTTTCAAGAGTGATTTCCAAGGCATTGAATTAATTCCTATCCTCACTCGTGGCTACAAAGTTCTACTTCTGTCGGGGCCATAATTTCATGGAACATCTCAAGTTATAATTTCTATTGCATTTACTTATTATAGTAACCGTAAATATGAAAATAAAGTGAAATAAAATAAAAATAATTCAGTGATCATTATTTTAAAATTATTTGTGATATTTTATTAAATAACAAATTTTATTTTATAACAATAATATTTTTATTATTTATAACAGGGATAGATAATCACTCATAATTATCAAACTTTTTTTTCCTAACAATAAAGTGGGTTGTTGATATTTATAATTAGAGAATCTAGAAGGTGAATTTTTTTCCTACAAAAACACTGCATGGTCGGCAAACTGTTGGCTTTCATTGTCACATAAGAGACTAAAAAGTATTTAACATTATATTTTTATAAGGCTATTTAACGGCTAATGATAAAGATGAACAGTGAACCGAGTAGTGAATCGGTGATAAATCCACAAAATAGAGAAAAACCAGCGAATACAAAACTACGAGAAACTAGTAAAAGACAGAGAACAAAAGAAAAATGTTTTGTACCGATAGAAAATATGTAATTGTCCTCCCACCGTAAAAAAAAGGTACACAATGTCCCAGACCTCCTGTGCTCAACTTTGCAGTCGCATATCCCTCGTTTCGTCGTATCAAATGGTTGAACTCGAATCTCCTGAGAAAGCGGCTCATGGGTTTTGAGGAGCTTGCACTTGGCATAGCAAATCTTTTACCAACAAATTACACTACGAGGCTTAAAGCATCTTCTTATTAGTGGCTTTGTTGAAAATTCAATCACCAGAATATAAGAAATTTTTTTTTCTCAATTTTTGAATTAAATAATTTAAAAAATATGAAAAAAGAAATAAGTATGTAAAAGATAATTCAGAATCTTAATATATAAACAATGATTATAAATTCTAATTCTAATTCATAAATAGAATTAGATAAGTTAAAACTTCTGTTAATTTATTTTTTATTTTTCAATTAAATAATTTATAATCATGATTGATATCTAGCAAGATGCCATGACCACCAAAATATTAAGAATGTTAAAATAGTTTTACTTAACTTGTTAATGCATGATTATAACTTATAATTTAATCGTTTTGTCATTCAATATTCCAATTGGATTTAAAATATGTAAGTAGTATCTCACCTATTTAAATCAGATTATGTTCATTCTTACTAATTCGTAAATAGTTGATATTTGAAAAATATCCTTTTCAAATCTCAACTCACTCTAGCAATATAATTCCTTTAATTATTACTGATTAAAAATAATGGAACATTCTACCTAAATGTAATCTTTTACTGATTTATTTAACTATTTTTATACAATTCATACTATATTTAGGTACTATTGATTGAGCTATTTTGATTATAATAGTTTTTTAAGTAGTCTCAAAATATAATAGTTCTTATATGAGATACCTTAGTAATCTCAAGTCTAAAGATCAATTATACAATTATTGTAATGGATAAATTCACATATATATAATTAATATACTATTCAAGATCTAGACAATTGCGCCAAATCAATAAACTTATTCATTAATAATTACTCATATGTTTGTTTAAGAATATCCATAATTTTGTTTGTGAGATCAATAAGTTCCTTCATAAGGAAGAAAAATAACATGTGCTAGTTGTTGTTGCTCTATTAATTTGTAATCTTAATCAATCAATAAAAAAATAATTTATGCATAATATATAAGTATAATATAAATATCAAAATTACAATCTCATCATAATTTTATTTGTAAAATGTACTTATCTAATGGAATTCATCATATACTTGTTAGTGTAAGTCGACTTGGACACTCATGTAAGTCGACTTATGCATGTACAATACTATAAGTCGACTTGTATTCTCCTGTAAGTCGACTTATGCTTGCACAATACTGTAAGATTGTTAGAGTAGTGCCCTAAAGGCAATCGCCTTTAGCGCGTTTTGTTCAAAGTTGTGTAAAGACTTTATGAATAAATAAAGAAAGACATACTTCATTAATTTGGTGTTCATTGTTTATGAATTGATATTGATCTTTAATCAAATTAATGAAGTCCATGATATATGACA
>JAOSBP010000206.1:20929562-20945121 GCA_027563825.1 Erythroxylum mucronatum
AACCTTATTATAGCCATCCGCACAATAAAGGGTAAAATTACCGTTTTGCCCTTATGTTGGTTTTTCCTTCTAGATCTCTCATTTTACTTCATATGGTGATTAACACACAAGATCTCATCTTGGTATTAAGACTTGATGGGTAGCTAGTCCATCAAACTTCGTCCTTAGTATATATAGTTATAATAAATAGGGGAAAAGCTATAAATAGAAAGTAAGACGGAGGAAAAGCAGACAGAAGCGCATTCCTGGATTAGGATAAGCATTATTCTTGTGATCGCAATTTTTGTTGCCACCATAACTTAAGTTAATGAATAATCTACCCGATAATTATAACTACAGTGAACAACTATGTAGTGGTCCTTATCATTTTTTTTGCATCACCTAGATGTGTTTTTCCATCGGTTGAATGCTTCCAATCACTTGAGCAACACATCTGACTAATGCCACAATACTTCTAATGAATGGACCAGCCCATTCAACCGGTGGAGACAGAAGAGTTTTAGAAGGTAATGACAATTGAACTTTTGTTAGCACGAACAAAAATCAGAGGAAGTAGTGGAAGGGAAAATAAAAGGAAGGAGTGAAAGTGAAAGTAAAGTGGAAACTAAAACTAAGGGTTTATATTAAGATAATTAATATATGAATAAAAACAAAATATTAGTAAATATTTAACACGGAGAAAAAGCAGATGGGAAAAAAAGCAAACGGAAGTGCAAAACCAAAAGAGCGGCAAGTAAGACGAGGCGGTTAAATGTAGAAAAATGTTTCTTATATTAAGATAATTAGTAAAAGTGAGACGAAGTACAGAGAACCGGAAACTAATACGATAACCGAAAACTAAGACGATAATCAGAAACTGCTCTAGCTGTTGTGCAACTTAATTACGCTTTCGTCTGATTTTTATCGTCTGTCTCATTTTTTATTCCCGCCTTCCGTCTAATTTCTGCTTGTGCTTTCGTCTGATTTTTACTTGTTCATTCCGTCTCATATGTTTCTGCTTCCGTCTTACTTTCTTGTTCCATTATTTTAACTATAATATAGATTAAATATGTATATATTTACTTTACATGTAAAAATAATGCACAGGCAAAAGCAAGACGAAGCAAAAACTAAGAAAGAGAAAAGTAAGACGAAGAGAAAACTAAGAAGGGGCAACTAAGACGAAGCGGTTGGATGTAGAAAAGCATTTCTTTTAAGCAGATAAATCAGCAAAAGCAGACGGAAGCACAAAACCAAAAGCGGACGGAAGCGCAAAAACCAAAAGCGGAAACTGGTTTATCTGCTGTGCAACTTAATTACGCTTTCGTCTGATTTTGTCGTCCGTCTCATTTTTTATTCCCGTCTTCCGTCTAATTTCTCCTTGTGCTTCTGTCTGATTTTTACTTGTTCATTCCATCTCATATGTTTCTGCTTCCATCTTACTTTCTTGTTCCATTATTTTAACTACAATATAGATTAATGTGTATATATTTACTTGACATGTAAAAATAGTGCACAGGCAAAAGCAAGACGAACCAAAAGGTAAGAAAGAGAAAAGTAAGACGAAGAGAAAGTTAAGAAGGGGGAACTAAGACGAAGCGGTTGAATGTAGAAAAGCGTTTCTTTTAAGCTTCTTCTGTCTAATTTCTGCTTGTGCTTAGTGCACAGGCAAAAGCAAGATGAAGCAAAACCTAAGAAAGAGAAAAGTAAGACAAAGAGAAAACTAAGAAGTGGAAACTAAGACAAAGCAGCAAGTAAGACGAGACGATTGAATGGAGAAAACTGTTTCTTATATTAAGAATAATAATAATTACAAGTAGAACGAAGTACATGGACAAACGTAAGACAAGGGGAAAACTAAGACGAATGGGAAATTGAATGTAGAAAAGTGTTTCTTCTATAAAGGTTCTTTCCACGTCTTCAACATATTCCGTCGATTGAAAATAACGAAATTGTTCTCAGATGTTTTCCTGGTCTTGATCAAGGCGTTTATATCCTGATATCCAAGTCCACACTCACTCAGGTCCTAGTTATAGAATTCAATCGCTTCAATATCGTCTTTTATTTTCGCGGGATGAATCAGAATGACATCATGACAAATTGTTCCAAGATGTTATCGTGGTCTTGATCAACACGTTTGTGCACCATAAAATAAAACCTACATGAAAGAAGAAGTTTAGGCCACAACACCTACAGACAAACAAAACAACACAAAGACAAAAAGGACAAAAAAACAAAGGAAAAACGATAAAGGAGAACTTAAAACTTACCAAAGTAGAAAGTAAAACTCGAAAACAAAACCGCAGGCCATGTGTGTTGAACAAAACCGCAGGCCATTTGTACACACAATAAACCTGGATGAAAGTCGAAGGAAAAAGCACAATGCCAAAAAGGAAAACAAAATCAAGCAAAAACGAAAACTTACCACACCTGCCGGAGAGAAACTACAACACCTGCAAAGAAACAAAAGAAAAAACAAGAACTTAAGGTCCAAAAATAAAGGAAAAAGGAAAACTTATGACAACTACAGAGAAATAAAAGAAAAAACAAAAACTCACCAAAGTCGCAAGGCACAAAAACTGCAACACCTGCAGAGAAATAAAAGAACAAACCGAGAACTTAAGAACACAACGACAAAAAAGGACAAAAAATAAAGGAAAATTATCACAGAACAAAAACTTACCAAAGTCGAAAGAGAAACAGCTGCTAGAGAGAAACTACAGCACCTGTAGAGAAACAAAAGAAATAACCGAGAACTTCACAACACAGAGAGAAAAAGAGAACTTAACAACACAACGACAAAAAAGGACAAAGGAAAACTTAGAACTTACCAAAGTAGAAAGTGACAAAAAATAAACGAAACAGGAAAGAAGAATGATAAAGGACTGCTGGAGAGAAACTGCAACACCTGCAGAGAAAAGAGAACTTAACAACACAACGACAAAAACAAAAAAGGACAAAAAATAAACAAAAAAGGAAAAAAGAACGATAAAGGAAAACTTAAAACTTACCAAAGTAGAAAGTGACAAAAATAAAGGAAAAAGGAAAGTAGAACAATAAAGGAAAAGCAAAAAGGAAAGAAGAACGATAAAGGAAAACTTAAAACTTACCAACGCAGGCCATATGTGTTGAACAAAACCTGACCTGCAGAGAAACAAACGATGGCGACAAGAAAAAAAACTGAAAGAGAAGCAGAGCACGTCCAGCGCCGAGTGTGAAAACTTTGCAGAGGAACCCAAGGGTGGAGAACTAAGGAAAGAGAGAGAAAACTTTCTAGAACTGTTCGAGGCAAAGTCATTACTAAACTCTAGGGAGAGTAATAGAGAAAGCTTTGAGGCACAACATTCAATGACCAGAAAAATGGACAAACGGGATGGATTAAGAAAGGCACAACATTCGATGACCAGATATAATGGACGAACGAGATGGAATGCGCGACACAACATTCTATGAGCACATATAAGCCGTTAGATTCAATGGACCAATGGACGAATGAGATGGAATGCGTGGCACAACATTCTATAAACAAATATAAGCCGTTAGATTAAATGGACGACTTGGATGGATTGTTTCTATCAACAGATATAAACCGTCAGAATAAATGGACGAGCGGGATGGATTGCGTGGTCGTCCATCCCAACTCATCCTTAGTATATATACTTAAAGATCACGATTTAGGCCATGTCTCACATTATCTCCGTCAAGAATAAAAGACAATTTTCCTCTTAAGTAAAGCGTTTGACTCAAGGCACATGCCATAGTACTCTTTCCTACAAATTTTAGTAAACATTTCTATTAAGAGTCATGATTTTGTTTGATTGATTTGAGATTTATTTTGCTTTAGACATTTCATATGATTATGGTTGTTACCAGCGTACAAACCACGAGAGCATTGAATGATTGTTTAATATGTTACATTTAAAGAAATGTATTTGCAAATATTGACAATGATCTTGTTATGAAAAGATTTTCATTTATAAAAAGTAGGCGAATATCATTGTAATTTTAACTATTTTATATTCTTAATAAAACTTTATTTTTTTATTTATTTTTGATATGAAAATTTTTGTAAAATCTATATTTTATTTGGGCCCTCCAATCTTAAATTTCTGGCTTCGTCACTGCGCATGGGGCTACTGATCTTGACATTAATTTCTTAAGGAGTATAAAATGATTTGGGCTAGGTTGGTTGGTGTAGAACTTGAAGAATTGGGATTTGAAACATATATTTTTGTAATAGTATGTAATAAATGAAACAAATTTGAAATCAAAATTGAAAAATATTAATAACAGAATCATTGAAAAATAATAAAAAATGAGAATTTAAAAAATATTAATAATTTCCATTGAAATAACTTAAAAGTTACGTAAATATTTATAACTATCAATCATGTATATAAAACAAAGAGAGAAAAATATGCAAAAGAAGATTTAAAATAAATAGAAAAAATCTTAAGGAACGGCAAAAGAGTTTTCAAAGCTTTTTAGAAGAAAAATTAAATAAAGGCCCATAGTTTTTACGCCTTAGAAAGTGATAGTATATTTTCTATTGACATTATCGAGAACATAAACTATACATACTTTACGTTGATTGACTTGGAGAAAAATTAAGACCTTGCATGTGAAGTACGGCCATCATATTTGATTACTTACTGGTCTTTGTTTATACATACAATAAAGTGCGTGTAAGGTTTCAACTTAGTACTATCATTATTTATTATTTCAATTCTTAATTCTTAATAATTGCATGTAATCGGCATTATTGCTCTTAAAAAATGACATTGACTTGGATTAGATTCCTTCCCATATGCAATTGTCATTGCCAAGGACAAAAACTACCCTCGATTTAAGAAAAAATTTATCACCTAGTTGCATGTGAAGTTCTGCTGTCACAGTTGAATTCTTGTTGGTCTTTTTATATAATTTCACACATTCAAGAGCGTGTACGTCTTAACTTTCCTAGGTCATTGTTTAAGTCAGTCCCCAGCATTAAATGTACATACTGGCATCGAATACGCATCTCATTTCACTTTATGTGTGTATTGAAGAAGTTCCACGTATAGAAGTTTTTCTTCATGTTATGTAAGCTTTACGAGAATATGCCCAAGCTCTTATATTATCCAGATAGTCTAATAAGTATTATATTCTTCACATTAATTTAAAGGATGACTTCTCTTAAACAAGAGAAAAGGATAATCTCCTCAGTTTACTCCTCGAAGTGGAACCCCTGCCTTTGATTGTAACAGGAGGTCACTTGAATGTGTAGATTTTACGAGAATAATATTATTACTTAAAATTAAGATAATTAATTACTATGTAATTAATTTGTGAAAAATATTTACATAGTTAATCAACATGCTGTAAAGAATTATCAAATGAAATAATAACCATAAGTGGCGTTTCAAAATTTATCAATATCATTACAAAAACCTTAATATAATAAACTTCAAGGTTAATATTGACATATTAAAACCTCAGTGACTTTAGATCCTTATCTATGGTTCTCATTTTCAAGTTTGCCATTACACAATCTATTTAAAAACTCTGAACGAGCCTAAGAGATTAAACTTGTTACAATTAAAAGGATAAAATAAATTACGATAAGACTAATCTAAATATACATATAGAATCTCATCTAAAGATTGATCTAGTCTCCTAGTAGACGTTGAATTAAACTCCAGTTCTATAGTTAGATCACAACTCTTCCTCTTAAAAGATCACTTATAAAAGAGAACACATTATGAAGCAAGTTGACACATTATTATCATTAATTCACTTTGACAATTTTCTCTGCACCCTTGGTACCATTTACTCTTATTGACTTAAGCGTAAGAGAATTTTTGTAAGAATAAACTCCTATACTCTTAACCTTTTTTTTGGCGTAGGCTTGAAGCATCAAATAGTTAAATAGGCATTTAATTCACGTAATTTGGTGTCACGTATGGGGTATTCTTTCGAAATTTTGAGTATTCTCACTTAAGTAAATCTCAAACTAGTTGTGTATTCTTACTCAAAATAATCAGCTTTTGAGGTCTCAACACATAATGAACATACTAATACAATCAACATATTAGGAGGACAAGTTAATAGTTGAAACAAGAAAAGAAGTAGACTTTTAATCCATGTCCATCATTGGAAGGAGCCCTATCAATACCCTTAGTGTTAATTCCACTAGAACATAATATATAAGGACGAGTTTGATAGTTGACAATATTCTAATACCTGATGATTTATTAGAGAAATTACCAAGCATGTTTAATATGCCAAAACTGGACATTAGTAACAAAATGCATGACTCATTTGACCACATACAAAAGTATAAGGGACTCATAGATTTGCTTAGCATGTCTGATGCTAACAATTGCAAGGTATTCTTTTCTCCTTTAGCAGGAGCAACCCATTCATTGTTCCAAACACTACCTCCCACATCAGTTGCTATATTCCATTAATTAATGCCCAACTTCATATCACACATTGTTAGCAAAAGACATAGATTAAGAGACTCTACTATTTAATATCTGTAATTCAAATATAAAAGGAAATAATAAAGGATTACCAATTGTACTTCATATTTGATACAATCTAGTAGCATTTACAAATAGGGTAAGACCTTGGTGACTTTTGTAGAATTATAAGTAGAAAAAGTGACCTTAAAATTTTAAGGAAGTGTGCATTAGAGAGCAAAAGTATCTTGATCTTAAGGATGTTACGTAGAATGTGGGAAGCCTAACTAATAAAAGAGATTGGAGTAGAAAAAGTTATGCATCTTTAATTAACAAGCATTATAAGAATTTAAACAAATCAAGAAAAAGTTGAGAACAAAGAAAAAAGGAGGATCCTCCCTCCCCCCTAATCTAGTGCTTTATTAAATAGGAACTTGATGCATGTCGAACACACTAAAAAATAAAACACAACTATACAAAACTAAACTTGTTGTAGTGGTAAGAAAGGATTGTATCCATAGAGAGTTTGTGATTAGCTTTGGTAATAAATAAATTTTTGTATAGGATTTGGTTAAGTAAATATAAACCATGGAAGATAATTTTTTCTTTAACTATTACTCCCAATCCTATAACCAAGGTTGGACTGATCAACCTAACTTTGGTTATGGATGGGATAACCATCAGAATTACTTCTATGAAAGTTTGCCAGAGACAACAATTCCCGTGTGGACCAGAAGCTTCTTATCACAACTCAGGTACACCTCTGGATGACTATATCAAGACCTGTAATGCTGGCCATCTTCAATTTCAACAAGGTATGTAGCTTCTTCAAGAGAGTATGCAAAAACTTCAACAAAATACCCTACAATTTTAGCAAGATGAAAGGCAATCTTGGTCTAGTTTCCAAGATGTGGAGAGCCAACAAAACTCAGTTACATATCTGGGAGAATTGATGAATGTTGTGATTGTTAATAATCTCCAATTTCAACAGAGCCTACAACAGCATTTGCAACAGTTCCAACAAGAAATGAGGCATATAACGTCTAGAAACCAGAACTTGTTAAACCAAATGGGTGAAATGCCAGCAAGGATCAAACGCCTAGAATCACAAATGGAAGAGAAGTAGTTATATCAAACCGAGGCATACCTTATGTATGTAAGTGCGAAAATATCACAAAGTGATGAAGAGCATTAGAATTTTGAGTTTAATAATCAAGGAGTTGCTTTTGTGGAAGAAGCAGGGGAGGAGCTCGAAGCAAAAAAAAGATATATCTTTTAGCTTGGAGATAAGTACTGAGTCTGTAATTATTTTTGAGACTAACCCTTCACCTTTACCTAATAGGTTGGAAGAATTAAACGAAGAAGAAAAACGTGAAGAGTCATTTGAATTATTTAAAAAGAGCAAGGAATCAGTAGAGATAAAGAATCTGAAGATAAAGAAGATGCTGGAGGTGAACGATTATTAACCAAGACCCTATCAGGAAGAACCTCATGTGGAGGAGCCGCATGTGATACCTGAAGATCACTTTTTTTGTCACATGAGGAGGAAACATGGAGTCAAGCCAATGACCCTAAATAAAGGTGCTTCATGGAAGGCAACCTAAGGGAAGTAAATTTTTTCTTTACATTTTTGCATCGTTTTTTATGCATGTGTGTTTTTTTTGATAAATCAGTAAAATTTATAAAAATGAAAATGAAAGGAATATGTACAACGCAGAGATTTGGAGCCCAAAATCTCTAAACCCAAAGAAGCTAAAAGGAGGTGCATCCCTGCCCCATACCCTAAATTAAAAACAAAACAAAACCAAACCCTCTAATAGTTGCCACCCAAAACAAAGTAAAACTAACAAATCTGCCAACTAACACAACTAAGCAACCCAATTCCAAAAACACTCAGCATTAACAATACAATACAATAGCAATTTATCTGGTGCCTGAAATTGGGTATTCTCTGAATAGCGAAAAGAGCAAGATTTCCTAAACCCAATGCAAAAAGGAGAAATTTGAACTTTGACCCACGCCTGATAGAGTGCAAGGCTGCCCGTCAAGACTAGGACAACATAGGCTGGATGCCCAACGATACCTAAACTGACACCTGGCTGCATCACTGACAGAAATAAACATTAGAGAACACAATAAACACAAGTAGAATTACCTCCTCTCAGTGTTTAAGCTGAGGTGCTCCATAACTTGAAAGTTCACATGCATAGAGAGGTTACGGTCATCCATGGCTTCATCTTTAAAGGCCCGTCTATTTCTTTCAGCCCACAGGTTATAGACAGTGACAGAAATAATAATGAGGAAAGAGTTAATGGCACAGGTTCTGGTGGAGGCTGGTTGGGAGAACCAGAATAAGACGAATTGAAGATTTGTAAGAGGAGGAATGTGGATATGAAAATGACTAAGGCTTTGAGACTAAATTGTTTTTGAAAAAGGACACTCAAAGAATAGGTGGTCAATAGATTCAAAATCAGCTAAACACAAGGAACACCTATTAGGAGAATAAAGATACAGGAATTTATCCCTAGTAGGCAATTTATGTAGAAATGCTAACCATAAAATGAAGGAGTACCTCGGACTACAATTGTTATGCCAAACCAGATTGTACCAGGGAACTGTAAGAACCGAGGGCCTTAACCAAATATAAGTAGAAGCATTTGTATACTGGTTTGTATTGCACGCTAACCATTCTAAAGAATTTGTAATAACAGTTGTTATGCATGTGTGTTTTTGAATTTGTTTGTTTTACTTGTTTTAAATTTTCAATAAAATTGAGAGAAAGAATAAAACAAATAAACAAACCTTTTCTCGTTTTCTGTTACTTTTGGGATTATATTGTCATAATTAGAGTGTGAATTGACTAGAGAATTTTATAGCAACTTTAGCATGTATTTTTACTCTTGTGATTAGTCAATATGCATTATCTTTAGAAGAGTAGTGATTAGTGGTAGACAAAGCCTGTGAGATTTTGAGCCTTATTAGACTAACACATCTATATCAGTCTCATTGTCTTTTAATAATGTGTGACCTTCATGACATGTACATCCTAACTTTACCTTGAGTTTCTATTTGAGACCATAGTTTTATCATATGCATTAACATGGAAATGATTTGGCATTCTTTGTTTTATAAGCTACATTAGCCCAATAGTCTACCCCATTAACATGATTTTTCCCTTGTTAAGCCCCTTTTGAGCCTTTTTAGGCTTTCTTTTTGTATCAACCATATTACATGCTTTATACTTAACCAAATGTTCTACCCAAGGCATAAAGCTAGTGGAACATTTGTGATTATTGAGTTTGTGGATGTACAAAATTTTAAGTGTGTGGGGAAAATTGATATGTTCTTAATTGATTGTTTAATTATTTCATAACTTAGCGAATAAGGATATGAAATTGCTTAAGACACTCACTTTGACTCATGTGTGATTTTAGGCATAATTTAGAAGCAAAGAAGTTAAAGTAAGTTGAAAGCACAATATTTGGGTCATTTTCTGAAGGATAATTTTTACTTGTCTTCAGAGTAAGAAGAAGAAAATTAGAGCAAGAAGAGAACAAATTCAGTCCAAAAGAAGTGGAACCATAACAGCTAGAAAAATAAGATGGATAAAGAAAAATATCAAAACGATAATGAAGCAAAGCAAAATGCCAAGAAGCAACTAAGCAGACAGCGTCCAAAGAGCTGCATAAAATGACACAGACATACATTGGACCAAATGCCTAGAAGAAAACGATAGAGCATAGAAGAGAAAATGTAGACAATGGGCGTTTCATGCAACCAACATACATTTCATGGAAGACTAAAACACGCACACTAGGGACAACCAAGACGACGATGCACAACTAGGAAGGAGCAACCAAAACACAGACGTAATAGGAGCAAACATATAAATTTTCAAGAGATTCTTTTATTTTAAATAAAGCAGTGAGCAGTGGGGATGGAGCAATAATTAAATGAGAAATAGGGAGTAGCCAAAATGCACCATAGCAAGGAGTCAAAACGCAACAATAAAGGCAAAACGTAGATGTTGGACAGGAGATAAACCATAGTCATTTGAGTAACAGACATGGAGGGAGTGTAGTTTTTAAAGGAGTGAATAGTAAAATTGACCAAGAATTAATTCAGAAAATAAGACAGAATAGTAACGTAGGAGGCGCAGTAGGGAAGAGAAAGAGTGGTTCTTCGATGGGTTTTCTTTAGACTTAATCGAGGGTGAACTTCATGAGCTTCGGGAGAGCACAAAGATGGAGGTAAGCTCTACACCTTGAGGAGACGCATGGAGGGTTAGCTTCCTAATGTCGGTTAGGAGGCGACATCAATGCCAATGACCTAATTAAGCACTCTTTCTTTGTTTTTGTTGTTTATTTCTCTCATTAGAAATTAATTGTTTTATCCTATATTAATTTATTTGGGTTTTGTGTATGGATAATTGTATTCTTGTTATTGTTTGGTTCTTTAGGTATAAACCCATTAAGTACTATGAAAAGATGATTTTGATGCATTCATTGAATCAATCATTTGCAAACTCATTACTAGAATCTTGATATAATTCGTAATTATTATATTTGAAATTCATGTGTAGCGACTAATGATTTGTAATCATTAGGGATAACATAACCTAGGTTAAATGATGCATCATATGTGTTGCCCTAATTAATCGATTTTCCTTACTGCCCAATTGGATATGGAGATTGTATCTTAGGTTAGTTGACAGTTAGGTTTAATTAACGATCATATCTTGATTAAATACTACCTAAAGGAAAAATTGGGTTAATTATTAACCCACAATTAATAGTTTTTAGGAGAGGTTTGAGAACAAAAAATCATGAAAAAATGTTTAATTAGGGTGTAGGCCGAAATTGAACCAAAGAACCAAAGAACCGAATTCCTAACGAATTCACCGCTTTCTTCATTTTTTGTATGTTTTCTTTTAATTTGTTTTCAATAGGTTAGTTTTATTTTATTTCTTGTTTAAAAAATCCAAACCCCCAAAACCTAAACACCTATTATTTTCATTTCAATAACTTTACACACACTATCTATAGGATCGAACTAAACTCATCACTACTATAGTAGTAGTTTAGTTTTAATTTTGACTAGTGTTGCAACCCGATGTCAAAAACCTCGAAAATACATAATCAAACATTTGCCATTAGATGTAGTAAAATAAAACATGAACATAATATGTGTACCTTACAATCTCCTTCATTTTTTATTGTCTTCACCTCTTCGGGTTATTGTAAACCATATAGATCAAAGGAGGATGTCTCTAATGATATCCACAACAAGAGCGATGCTTGAAACCTCTTTGGTAGAATGGCTAGAACAAACACAAATTGTTAACTTTGTGGTGTGTTCTTTGAGAGAGTATTTTTGAAGATGGCGAAAAATTCAGAAAAAGACACTTTGTTTTCTTACTACTTTTGCACGAAAATGGAGTGTCTTTGACAACCTTTGGCCTCCCTCTAACCCACAACATGAATGGAGAGTTAGTGGGAATTAAGTGGTTTTTAATTCCACTTAATTTAGTATGAAAACATTCACCATCTTGCTTATTAAAAGGTAATTTTGTCATCTTACCTAATAAGCAAGATTCACATATATCATATGATTCACAGTCAAATGACCTTAAACTACCACACTTTTGTAGCTTAGTCTTGGATCTCTTATATGTTGGATCCCCATTTAAAACCATTTTACTCATTCTTCACATCTCTAATGCGTGTGACCCATTAGGTTCTCGGTTATGTTGGCCAATAGAATTAACACTTAATTCGAGCAAGTCATGAGTGGTATCTAGCAACACATCATGGCCCCCAATTGATCGAAAAGTCAGTAGTTTGAATGCGAACCATTCCATAGATAATTTTCTTGGGCAATTCATCCTTTCATCAGTCTATACCCCACTTGGGTAATCACCACCCTATGTGATACGGAAATCCCAAGAAAACAAGGTTCTGGAAACCCCCCTAATCTTATTGAATCAAAACTCAATCTTTCTATTCTAAAACATGCTAGTTCAAACCCTAATTATATGAAATTGAGACCCAAACCTAAAGAAAACTGAAGAATTGAACAAGCCACAAGCAATTACCTTGATAAGCGATGCAATCCTTGAAGTAACAACAAAAGAACATGCCTCTCTTGAAGAGAATATTTCTCAATTTCATTAATCAACTAATTTCTTGTTTACAAGGATAAAATAAGGTATCTATACCCTTTCCCACGTCTTAACCCTAAAAGGAATAGGTTACAAGACCCTTTAATGCTAAAACAAGCCTAATCCTAATTAGTTTAAGAGTTTATAGCCCAATAATGCAATCTGATCCTAATCCACTTAGGATTGGGCTAAACTAAGTTAAATAAAAGCAAAATAACTTAAATAAACCAAAGGGTAGTGAATGGGCCTAATGGAGCACTCTACTTAGGCCCACACGCTTGGTTGTCTAAAACTAACTTAAAATAAACTAAGGCAAGTGACTTTTAATGAGTGCACATGCTTACAAATAAATATCCAGCCCATAATAAGTATTTTGGCCCTAATAAATAAGGATAAATAACAAGCCTAATCTATTAAATTAAGCCCATAAGAATAATTGAACTTTTCTTGAAGTTTGGCTAAGTATTAGGCCCTCCACAAGACCTCTCTAGAAGAATCACAAGCTTGACTACTCCACTTGAATTATCCATAGATGGTATGGCCTTGTCATCAAGGTGAGATGTAATGTGACTTTGAACAAATCCCTTGAAGTGATTGTTTAAGCCTTACAACACGTTGCCTTATAATAGGTCCATTTGGCAAAGTAACCTTGTCTTGGTGTGTGTGATAAGGTGTCATTAGGCCTCATAAATTAACCCTAAAAGCTAGCACAAGTAGTATGGGCAAGTAGGGATCGTTACCATGGAGAACTATAAAGTATGAATTCCAGCACAATTCAAACAGATCAATATGTTTAATAATCAAGCAATAGTGGATAGAATTTAAGCAAGAGAATAATCGAACTAAATGCAATCTATACAAAATTGGGTGGATCCAAAATAGAACATACTACACATTTTCACATAATGGTCTTGTGTAGCCATGAACAAAATGTGCTATCGCAATCCCACTTAATGGTCTTACGTAGCCGTGAAATTATGGGAGTCTATGAAGGAGCTTTATGCCACTAGCGAGCAGGCGGGAGAAGCCTTTGTCAAAGTACACTTGACTTAACTTAGGGGACCACCACAAACCCACATAACATGTATTTCAATATCTTATAAGCTTATTGCCCAAAATGACACAGTTTTTCGAAACTTGATTTTATAACCATAATATCGTTTCAAAAAACCAATATTCTTTCAAAATCATTTTCCATCATTCATTTCATAAGCTAATAATACAATTCATATACAAACACGTAGCACCTTCTTAAAGCATTTAAAAAGCAATAAATGAACGTGTATAAAGCAGTTAAAAATCCTTTATTTCTGTTCTTTCAAAAGAATCATTTATAGCTTATTACTCAATTATAAAAGTATAACCCACCTTTAATTCCTTACTTACTTCTTGTTTAAATGTGCCTCTCTTCTTGCTCATCTTGCTCCTCTTGCCTCACTTGATTTCCTTAAACAATAACAAAAAATTCCATTCAATTTGGTTCAATAATCAGAAAGTTGTACCTCAATAATTTCGGATCTTCTTATACTGAAACAAAATTTTATGCTCAACTTCCATCCCAAAATTGAAATTCTTAGAGACTAAATTTAGACTCGATTCCTTCATAAATTTTGTATCCCTATGTCTCCCCAAAGACATATTTTGCTACTTTTTCCAATTTTTATCTTCCCACCTTTCACATATAACCCATCTTAAACCTAAACCATCACTTCTACTTCATTTCCAAATTTATTTCAACCCACTATCATTCACAAACCCATTCATGATCTATCTTTGATCAGTAACCCAAAAATGTAAAACATTAACTCATACCGTTCATCAACAACTTCCTACCCATATTCAATCTTGTTTTTCACTTCTAAGTATCACTAAATATGCTTCATCCAACAATTAAGAAGGGTTAATGCTTATACTTGATTCAACTTCAAATTCTTCAAACTCTTCAAGATCTCCTAAAAACCCTAGTTGTTCTCTTCGTTTCCTCTCTTCCACGACACTCTCTCTTTCTCTCCTTAACTTTTTCGTGCTTCTCTCTTCTCACACAAGACAACAATTACTTCTTTCACTTATACCCTAAATGAATGAGCGATGTCCACTATGCCGTTCCATTAAGCCTTAAAGCCTTTTAACCTTAAGTGATCTTCCAAGAATGCCCCTTATGCATTCTTACTTCTTCAATTTAACTTACCACATACTATACTCTAACTTAATTTTAATTTCTCCATTTAATACTTCTAATTTCATAAATCCAAGCAATAAATCCTCCATTAATTGACATGCTAATTTCTCCAAAATTAATCTATCAAACCTTATAATAAATTAAAATCATGCTTATTTATTAAAAAAAACTAAGCGGCCAATATGTGGTTTAATTCCATTACAAACCATGTGAAACTCCTTGAGATGTGAATGTGGATCTTCACCTGCAAGACCATTAAAACAAGGAACAAGATGGATGAAACCATATTTTAACTCAAATTTAGCATTATCCACTTTAATACATAAGGGATGGTTATCAAAGTTAGGAGCAGCAAGCTCCTTCAAAGAACGTTGAGCTTGAACTACTATATTAAAGGGATTTTCGAACGATGAAGTCGAAGACGACAATAAAGAGGTGTTGTGGTCAGAGTATACTCTGTTCGATGAAGATGATTCGCCGAAGTTGGGCTGAAAGAGAGAATTAAATGAAGTGGTCCTCTCCTCCAATTCATGTGAGAGAAAGGGATAAGAGAGAGGGGATTGAAGTGGTTATTGGTCGAGATGGGTAGATTGGTTGATGTAAAATTGCTCTATTTCTTCTTCGGTAAGTTGTTGATCAAACGGATTGGTCATGCAGCCTACAAAAGACAGCTTAATAAACACATTGATGGAGGACCATCAAGCCCAAGTCTAAAACCAAGAAGAAGCCTTTGAAGGAGAGGAGAATGATGGAGGTCCATCAAGCCAAGCATTAGAAGATGTTACTAATATGGGCTTC
>JAOSBP010000206.1:20960721-20972333 GCA_027563825.1 Erythroxylum mucronatum
TAATGAATTTGAATTAGTCAGGTCTAATAAGGGTTCAATGAAATAATCTTTCGAGGTCTTTGCCACGCTTAAGGTTTTATGTTTTCGCTTGAGGGTTGGGTTCCGGAAGCGGCGCCCAACAATGTGCGTATGCGAATATGATGCATGCAAATAAGAGGCACTTCATGTATTCTCATATGATATGACTCAATCTAACAGTTGAATCCTTAAGTGTAGAAACGGGCTATTATAATACATTTCCAAATTTTATTTTATTTTTTCATTCCTAATTTTTACTAACTAATTTTATTAATTCATTTTAAATATTCTAACTCTTATATTTTTACTTAATTTCTTCCAAAAAGATTTTATTCACATTCACAAATTTTAATTTTTTCCACAAATTTTAAAATTTAACAATATTTATTTATACATCTTTAACCATTCATAATATAACATATTTATAAATACTCTTCGAGTCTCTTAAAATTTTATTTTTATTTTTTCATAGGTCATAAGTGTCACACCCATAACTCCTTAAAATTTTTAAATCATAATTAGGTCATAACTCTTTATATTTGTAAAAATTTTTATAAAATTTTCTCTTTATTTTTTAACTATGTACTAAAATATTATAACATATTTATTTACACCTTTTCCTATCAACTTTTACTAAACTATTTTGTCTTTTCCTCTATATAAATTTCACAATATTCACTCATATATTTCATCCATTTATCTTTTTAATTCCTTCGTTACTATACATTTTCAATTTTTTTAAATTTCAAAATTTTAAATTTTAACTTACTTATTTTATTAATTCATTCTAAATATTCCAACTCTTATATTTTACCTCTTTTCTTTGACAAAATTTTATCTACAATCACACAATTCTATTTTTTCTACAATATTTTAAATTACATAATATTCATTTATACATTTATAACTGTACATAATAAACATATACGTAAATACTCCTTTATTTTAAATTACGTGAGCCCTATACTTATTTAGACTATTACTGCTATTCTGTATATAGAGAAGAGGAAACCGCAGGACCATGTCACCAAATTATTTCCTCTTAAAAATCTTATCCTTGAAAAACGAGTTTTTAAGGCACGCGAGCCTTGCGGTACTAGAATAACTACGATTCGGTTGGTTGTCGTTCTCTCTCTCTCTCTCTCTCTCTCTCTTCTTTGCTTTGCAATCAATCCAATGGAGATGTCTTCCTGCTCGATTGTATCTCTTCTTCTTCCTATTCTTCATTCCATGGCTCAAGTCTGTTTCTTCGTCGCTATACGGAGTCGAAGGTCTTGTGCGACTCATTTTGTACCTACGCCCCAACGAATATGCAAAGTTAGGGTTTGTTAAATACTCTTCTCTCTCGCGCGCTTGTTTCAACTTCTTTACATTTATTTGAGGTGTTTTCTTTTGTTTGCACCTGCAAAATCGATACTCCGCGTCCCAGGGTTCTGTTTTGGAAATTGAATCATGATCTCTTGGTAAGATATTGCTGTGTTGATTGTGGAATTGGGTGAATTCTTGAGGCTGTCGATCTTAATTTGGAAAAAGAAAAGAAAGGAAAGATTTAGGAGTTATGTGATGTTGCTCTCTAGTTTGTACACTTTATAAGATTGGGGCAATTTGTGAAGAGTTGAAAAAGGTTTTGACTTTAGTTTTGAGTCCTTTTGGCTTTACTTTTCGGCGATGTCGGGAAGTATGGAATTAGGGTTTCAAAGGACAAATGCCAGTAGTTTGAAAGAACAATCAGCAAGAACTACTCTTAACAATGTGAGATTGCAAGGGCATCCTTATGTGGAACTTCGACAAGATGGGAAGCGTTTCATATTCTTTTGTACTTTGTGTCTAGCACCTTGTTATAGTGATTCTGTTTTGCTTGACCACTTGAAAGGAAACCTTCATAGGGAGAGGTTATCTGCTGCTAAGCTCACTCTCTTAAAACCAAATCCATGGCCTTTCAGTGATGGCATTCATTTCTTTGATATACCAAGTAGGGAAAAAAAAGAGTATGTGATTGCAAATGATAATCAGCATAAGCTTTTAGAGTCTCATGGAGTAAATAGCAGTCATGCTATTGTAAGCTTCACTGGACATCTAAGACCACGTGATGACCATAATGAAGTTATAGATGATATTGGAGGGGCCTATGATTTGGTGATTCCTACTGTACTCGTTAAGGATGAAATTATTGATTTGAAGGCTAAGTTCATTGGTTCTGCAAAAATTGCTGCTAGGTTTAGTGGGAATGATGGGATTTTCAATGAGGTTATCCGCATATGGTGTGAGTGGCTGGGAAAAGACAATTCTGGTAATGAAGAAAAAGATAATGTTTTAGATCATGACTTCGCTGTTGTTACTTTTTCTTATAACTGTGATTTAGGAAGAGGGGGTTTGCTTGAAGACGTGAAGTTGTTACTCTCAAATAGTCCTTCAACAGACTTGGAGAATGATGAGAGGACTAGGAAAAAAAGAAGAAAATCTTTTTCTGACCCTGAAGATATCAGTGGGTCATTGTTTAATCAGTGTGATTTATCTAGAAATGAATCATCTGCTTCAGTTTCTGTATCTTCCAAATTGCTGTTGGACCAATATGAGAATCACGTTTTGCATACAAGTTCAATGTCAAACAAGGCTATTAAGAAAGAGTTAAGACGACAACAACGCTTAGCAGAAGAGAGACCGTGTGATATCTGTCAACAAAAGATGCTTCCAGGGAAACATGTTGCAACACTGGTTAATCTGAAGACTGAAAAACTTGCCTGCAGTAGCCGGAACCTGAATGGGGTAACATTATTATATCACAACTGGTTTCCTTGTATCATTTAACTGCTACTGTGTCTTGTAAACAAGTTTGACTATAAAAAAGGATGTTTTAACATGCTTATGGCATTTAATGTACATCTCATGTAGGTATTTCACGTGTTTCATACATCATGCCTTGTGCACTGGATCCTCCTCTGTGAGTTTGAAATGGTTAAAAGTCAGTGTCTTAGCCCAAAAGCACACGGAAGATCAAAGAGGAAGAATGGAGCTAAAAGCAATAAATTGGCGAAGGATGAAAGGACAAAAACTTTGAACCGAATTGATTCTGTATTCTGCTCAGACTGCCAGGGCACTGGTGTGAACATTAACGAGGATGAGAAGGAGATGCCAAATTGCCTGCTTTCACAGGTTTGCATACCCATAAATGTCCTCTCTTGTCTGATCTGTATAATTATGTGAGAAATGATTCGAAACTATTTCAGTGGCAAAATCAGTTTATACTGCAACTATATACAGAAATTAGTGTCCAGTTTGTGTCTCCTGGTGGGAAGTGATTCTTTCCCTTAATACAAAAGTAACGTTTTATTCTTTCAGTTGTTCAAATTGAAGATTAAAGTTGGCGATGGACATAGGGCATGGATGAAATATCCTGAATTGTTGGAGAACTGCTCAACGGGTTTAAGTTTTGCTTGCCACTCTGACGAAGGAACTCAGGTTTCCAATCAAATCCACGTACAATTGTTCAGCACTGATAAATTAAGCCTTTTCATTGAGATTCCTCCCAATTTTACGTTTGCAGGAGAAGGTTTTGCCACTCAAAACGTTGCGTTTCTACAGAGCCGATGTGTAGGGTTGCTGTCGAGTTCCCTTCGAAGTCGCAAGTTGATTTTAATATGGACAGTAGGATGTAGAAATTAAGTCTTAGCGCATGTGTGTCCCGCCTTCATGTAGGCAATTCGCAAGTTGATTTTAACATGGACAGTGGGATTTAGAAATTAGTAGTCTTAGCGCATGTGTGTCTCGTCTTCATGAAGGCAATTCTGTAACATTTACAAAGACGAGAAAAAGTGAGCCGGTAGCAATTTACTGATTTGTTCATCTAATCGACGTAAATACATCGGTGTACATTGTGTCATACGATTGCATTATAAGTGTTTGTTTCATTTTTTATGCTCTATTCCGTAGTGACTCATTGATGCTAAATAAAGATTTCAGAATTCCAAGATTAAGGAAGTAAATAAACATTAAGCATAAGCTTTTAGTTAAATGCTTTTTCAATGTGTTGGGATCTCGATTTCTAACTCGTCCCTTTAAAGTGTTAAATGCTATTTCTGAAGTTATTATTTCTTAAAGTGGATAAAAATGATAATGATACTTTTAGCATGATTTTTATAGTATTATGTTCGTGTTTTGGACATTTTAAAAAGATACGATGCCCCAAATCATATATATTTTGTTTTAAGTTTTGATTTTGTATTCTTATTTCTTAGAGAGATGAAGCGAATTTGGGAAAGATTTGGAACAATCTTGGAAGTAAAGAGAGATAAGAATATGACACATATATATACCACCATGACAGGCAATATGGATCATTTTGTTTCTCCTGTGCCACCTTACACAGCTCGTATTCGGTATCAGTTTATGCCTACAATAAATCTCAGTTGCAGTTTAGTAATATAACTATTTAATTTTTTATTATTATATATACATTTAAATATATATGATAAACTCCGTAGAATAAATATACATTGTCAATAAAATTGTGATGAAATATATTTATAAGATTTATATTGTATTTATGTCTTATCCTTAAATTATTCGTAGTCATTATTTTATTGAGACCGGATACTAATAGAGCGTAAAAAGACTAACACATATTATGTTTCTTCTTTACAAAGGATGTATTCATTCTCATACACTAAAATATGAAGATAGATTAATTTTTATAATTAACTTAAATTAAATAAATAAATTATTAATTAATATAATTAAATTTAAAATATTTCCAAAATATATAAATTTCAAATTAAATTTGATTTAATACTTTAAATATATTTAAAATAAATATTAATATTAATAAAATAAAATAATATTTATGGATAATTTATTAATAAATTTTATATAAGAGATTAAAATAAGTTTAATTAGTCAAAAATAATTTATTTTTAAGTTTTATCTAATATATAAGTTTTATCAAACGAAAATACCTTTCAGGAAAGATTCGTCGTAGCCCAAGTTTGGCTTCGCCGTGGCGAAACCTTCAATTCCTAAACCCAAAACCCAACATTCAAACACAAAATTCTGCATACATACACATACAATTGCCACAACCATCACAACTTAACCACAAGATAAACATAAACATACACAAAATGAACTTCTTTAATTCTTAATCTCACTGCTGGAACAAAATAGAGTTTGAACAAGCTTTAGTTACATATCAACAAATTACATCATTAGCTTAATACAATAAATACATAGGATGCTCATGTTCGATATGCTGCTTGAGGAGAAAATAGTGAGTTGAGCTACAAAGCTCAATGGCTAATATATTTATAGCTATTGGTAACGAACCACACAATCAAGTATATATATATATATATTCACAATTCTAGCTCAAAACTCAAAGTGAAAGAAGTTATCACATAACACATAACATGTACATTTAACCATCAAAACATAATCACTCAAATGCATCATACTTGACAAGTCAATGATAAAATGCACAAACAAATGGTTCTTCCCATGTGTCGAAATGGAAAAACTGAAGTTTATACTATAAACAAAATGAGTCCGTTCTTTGGATCTCATATGCCACAAGCGGGCAGCTGGGAGAAGGCTTTAGGTCAACGTGCACGTGACTAACGAAATGGTTTCTCTCTTGCCCAAATATAAGCAAACATTCATGCTCAATTCAATTTATCACATATATTCATACTTTCATGCTTTGTTCTCTTTTTCGAATATACAAAATGTCATAGCGTCTTTCAAGGCATGACATAATAATGCATCACAATGTATAATCCTCATTCGCAACAATTCAAATTCAATGTAATTAAGCATACACACATACAAGTAAACAAATTGTCCATTCACATAATAACTATAAACACATTACCCACATAAATTGCTCAAAAATTCAAAATCAATTGTATCTTTCCTCTTGCTCTTGGATAGGGTTTTCTTGATCTCCTAACACAAACCAAAATCCTCATTCAACCCAACCTTCAATGAAAATTCTTAGAACTTCAATAATAAAAAAATGATAAAATTGAACTTAAACCTAACCTGCCCATAGTCTATCTAGGTTAGAAAAACTAAAACCTAGTTTAGAAATCCATGAAAAATCAACATGGTTTCTCTTCTTTCTTCCAACACAAACCCATTTCTCTACTTTTTTCTCTACCTAAGCAAGAAGGAAAGATAAACTTACCTTAAACAAGTTGATTCTTCCTCCTTTCTAGCTTCCCCACGTTTTTCTCTTCTTCTTCCCTAGCTTCCCACGATTTCTTCTCTTCTTTTCTTTCTTCTCTATGTTTTTCTCTTCTCTCTTTTGCTTCTCGCGATCTCGCTTCTCTTCTTTCGTACTCAAGACAACACTTTGTCTTGGTCTTCCAAAATTACCCCTCTTCTTTGTTTGTTCTTCCAATTTTAACCTTCTTTCATTTAATCAAAAGACTATTTACTCCTTAGGCTATTTAAATACCATACTATACTCTAATTAAATTCTAACATTTCCATTCTAATTTCTAATTTCAACTTATGCTCACTAAATTTAATAAACTCAATTATAAGAAAATAAAATAAAATAAAATAAATCAAGAAATAAATAAATCATAAATAACTAAATAAAAAAATTCGGGGCCCAATACCCTCTCTGTGGTTCTCCTCCCAAATTGACTTTCTGGGACTCGAACTTGTGATGTGAGGCAAACCCAGACCGTTACCTGGTAGCTCTGATACCACTCAGGGACCGTAAGGTCGCACAAGGAAACTATGACTCAAACTAGGCCAAGATGGCGCAACAACAACTTTGAGTTTATTAGAGATAAGGGCGAAGTCTATCCCGCCACTGCCAAATCTGGTTCACTTATACCAAAGAATCCTTGTAAAATCAATTTAGTTAGTAAAGATATTTAGCATCCCAAAAATATCTGTATATACTAACCCCTTTACTATTGTAACTGTATATATACCAATGACATCTACTGAATTGAATGAGAAAAAGTTTTCACATCTCCAATAAAGTCCTTTTGTCTTTTATGGTATCAGAGCCACCCTTTTTGACTCACGTCTCCTTTTTTCTCTCTCATGGCCACTGCTTCTTCTTTTTTTTTTCTTCTACACCATCCCCATCATCTCTGTCTTCACTTTTTCAATCAAAAAATATCTTCAACAATATTTCTGTACGACTTGATGGCTCTAATTATCTTCTTTGGCGTGCCCAGTTTCTTCCTACTTTTCATGGACTTAGGCTTCTTGGCTATGTTGATGGCACTTTTCCCTGTCCTCCAAAATTTACTGCTACTTCTGATGCTATGACAGAACTCAGTTCTGAATATCTTGCCCGGCATGAACAAGATCAACTCATTCTTGGCTGGATTCTTTCTTCTCTAACTAAAAGTGTACTTGCACAGGTTGTCAGCTGCGACACATCTGCTTCCGTTTGGACTACGTTACAACAACTTTATGCCTCTGCCTCTAGGTCGCGTGTGCATGATCTTAAAATCGAACTTGCCAATCTCAGTAAAGGTTCTTTGTCTATGGAAGATTGTCTTAAGCGTATAAAAAGTCTTGTTGATTCTCTGGCAGCTGTGGGTTTTTCTATTCCTGATGCAGATATTATTGACCATACTCTGAATGGTCTTGGGGCTGTGTATGATTCGTTTGTAGTCTTCGTTTACACCAAATTGGATGAAATTACATCATCTCAACTCCACAGCATGCTACTCAATTATGAGCATCGCCTTCAGCGCCAACAACGCCTAATTGATGATGTTTCTCCTACCGATAATGTTGCCGTCAAACAAGTAGATTCTTCAGTTGATCATGCTTTTGTTACTCCTGCTCGTCAAAACAGAGGAAACCGAGGTGTTGTTAATGGTCACAGCCGCGGTCGCGGACGTGGTCGTTTCCAATATAATCAGTATTCTGTCTCTCACCGTCCTCCTATGCAATGCCAACTTTATGGATATCAAGGTCACACTGTTCTTACTTGTCAGCGTCGTTTTGATACTACATATCATGGCCCCTCTTCGCAGCCTTCAGCTTATGTCACCTCTCTTGCTGCTCCCTCGGATCCAAACTGGTATCCTGATTCTGGTGCTACGAATCACTTAACTGCAGATCTAGACAATCTTAATGTGCATTATGATTATCTTGGATCTGACACTGTGGCTGTTGGAAATGGTTCAGGTTTAGCCATTTCTCATATTGGTTCTTCTTTCTTACCTTCACAAAATGGTGGCCTTTATCTTCGTAATGTCTTACATGTTCCATCTATTACGAAGAATTTATTGACTGTCTCTCAATTTTGTAAGGATTTCAATAGCACCTTTCTTTTTGATTCCTCTGGTTTCTCTGCTCAGGAAAAACAGACGGGGCGTGTAATTCTTCAGGGCGCACTTAAAAATGGTCTCTATTAGCTCTAACCACAGTAGTCTATGTCACATGACAGTTTTCGTTCTGCAGCATTTATTGGTGAACGTGTTTCTACTTCTGTCTGGCACCAGCGTCTTGGACATCCGTCTTCTGCCATCACTCAGTGTATTGTTACAAAGTTTGCCTTACCAGTGGCTAGCCGCAATTCTGATTTCTGTGATTCATGTCAACTTGGGAAGAGCCATACACTTCCTTTTCTTCCTAGTAGTACCACCTATACTCAGCCTTTGGAAATGGTGTATTCAAACGTTTGGGGACTTGCTCCTTTTTCTTCTGTTTCTGGTGCTAAATACTATTTACATTTTGTTGATGGTTTTAGTCAGTTTACCTAGACTTTTCCTTTACATTCTAAGTCTGAAGTTCCTTCGGTTTTTCTCATGTTCAAGAATAAAGTTGAAAATTGTTTTGGCTATCGCATTAAGTGTCTTCAAACTGATGGCGGTACTGAATATAAACCCCTATCCTCTGTGTTTGCATCTTGTGGTATTACTCATCGTATTTCATGTCCTCACACTCATGAACAAAATGGTTCGTCGGAATGCAAACATCGTCATATTGTTGAAACGGGTCTTACACTACTTGCTCGGGGGCCTCAGTACCTTCGATTTATTGGCTTGAAGCCTTTGAGACAACAACTTTTCTCATCAACATGTTACCTACTAAGGTGCTTGATTATCTATCCCCATGGGAAAAGCTTTTTAACACTGAACCTGATTACAAGTTTCTTCGGATTTTTGGTTGTGCATGCTTCCCATACTTGCGTCCCTACAATCATTAAAAGCTACAATTTCGTTCGGCCAAGTGTGTTTTTCTCGGCTATAGTAGTAAGCACAAGGGCTACAAGTGTTTGCATCTATAATCAAATAGAATTTATATTTCTTGTAATGTGGTTTTTAATGAGATGGAGTTTCCTTTTGCCACAACACAGTCTAATTCTCCAGAGCCACCCACCCAACCATCTATCCTTGGGCCACCTCTAGTTTTCTTTCCTTGCTTCTCTCCACCTCCAACAAATGTCCACTTCCAATCCCCAACACATATTGCCACGTTAAATTCCATGCACAACCAATCATCCACAACCTCAATGCCATCATCCTCTCCTGTCACAAATTCCACTTCTATTTCTTCAACCCCAACCACTGTCACACATGCAATGCAAACATATGCCAAGTCAGGGATTACTAAACCGAATCCTAAGTATGTTATGACAGCCACTTCCCTTCTTGAATTTGAACCTTCATGTTACACCACAGCATCCAAGGACCCTCTGTGGCGTGTTGCAATGGCCGAAGAATACAATGCCTTAATCATTAATCATACTTAGAGTCTTGTACCTCCTCTCATGGCCAAAAATATTGTTTGCAACAAATGGGTTTTTCGCATTAAAAGTAAGCCTGATGGCTCTGTTGATCGATTTAAAGCACGTTTGGTGGCAAAGGATTTCACTCAACAACATGGCCTTGATTATGATGAAACTTTCAATCCCGTGGTCAAGCCAACAACCATTCACCTTGTTCTTGCACTGGCGGTTCAGTACAATTGGTCGATCAAATAGTTAGATGTTTCTAACGCTTTTCTTCACGGAGTTCTTAATAATGAGGTCTATATGCGGCAACCAATTGGCTTTGTTGATCCTCGTTTTCCAAATTATATTTGTCGTCTTCATAAATCTTTGTACGGTCTTAAGCAAGCGCCACGTGCATGGTTTACGCAGCTTCGATCTCGTCTTCTCCAAATGCAATTTCATGAATCACAAGCAGATGCCTCTTTCTTTATTAGACGAACTGCCACCTTTGTCATTTTTATTCTGATTTATGTAGACGACATCATCATTACAGGTTCTTTAGAAACAAAAATTACATCTATTGTCTCATCTTTAAGTCAATTTTTTTCCATGAAAGATTTAGGCCCTCTCCACTTCTTTTTTGGCATTGAAGCAACTCGTAGCTCTACTGGTCTTTTTCTATGTCAACATAACTACATTCATGATCTCTTAGTTCGTAGCAAGATGGACTCGGCAAAACCTGCATCTACCCCAATGGCATCTGCTACAAACCTTGTTGCTTTTGGCACACTGCATTCTGATCCTACTGGCTATCGCAACATTATCGGCGCTCTCCAATATCTTACAATAACTAGGTCAGAGATTACTTTTGTAGTGAACAAGATGTGTCAATACATGCAAGCACCAACAGAGAGTAACTAGACTGCTGTTAAACGAATTCTTCGATACTTAAAAGGCACAATGACGCATGGACTTCTCTTTCAACCAAGCTCTACGTTGTCACTTCATGCTTATTCAGATGCTGACTGGGCTACCTCTCGTGATGATCGCTGATATCAAGGGGCTTTTTGTATCTATCTTGGTCCTAACTTAATCTCTTGGAGCTCTCGAAAACAACGTACAATATCTCGCTCAAGCACCGAGTCTGAATTTCGTAGTATAGCCAACACCACTGCTGAATATCTATGGATTCAAAAGCTTTTGACTGAACTTGGTGTTCAGCTTTCCTCACCTCCAGTGCTATGGTGTGACAATATTAGTGCCACCTATCTAGCTGTAAATCCTATTTTTCATGGGCGTACCAAGCACGTTGAATTCGATTTTCACTTTATTCGTGAGCAACTGGCCAACAAACGGTTATGCATTTGGTACATCTCCACAACTAGTTAGATTGTAGATGCTCTTACCAAGCTATTACCAACAGCTCGGTTTCTCTTTCTCCGCAACAAGCTCTCTGTTTGTCCCAACCAGTTTTGCTTGAGGGAGAGTCTTGGAGATAAGGGCGAAGTCTATCCTACCACCAACAAGTCTGGTTCAGTTGTAACAAAGAATCCTTGTAAAATCAATTTAGTTAGTAAAGATATTTAGCATCCCTAAAATATTTGTATATACTAACCTCTTTATTATTGTAACTGTATATATACCAATGACATCTACCGAACTGAATGAGAAAAAGATTTCACATCTCCAATAAAGCCTTTTGTCTTTTAAACAGCAACGTTTGTGGCAAGGAGCAACTAATGGTGCGAAGAAGCGTGGCTGGCCAACGAGGAAAGAAACAACAGCATGGAAATGGCTGTAGGATCTTGCGCAAGGCTGGCGACGGTGACAACTTCTCTTATGGTGGCCATGGTTTCTTATTTTGGTTCTAGGTTTTTTGAGCAATGAAGATGGGTGTGTTTGG
>JAOSBP010000206.1:20977971-20989534 GCA_027563825.1 Erythroxylum mucronatum
GACGGCTAATTAGGGTTAAATGGAATAAACCCTACAAGGTAAAATGACTAAGTTTCATGTAACAGGATCCGGAGTTGGGCTCCGGTAACGGGGTCCAACACTTCACTTTTCCAATCGAAAAATATCTTCAACAATATTCCTGTATGACTTGATGGCTCTAATTATCTTCTTTGGCGTGCCCAGTTTCTTCCTACTCTTTGTGGACTCAGGCTTCTTGGTTATGTTGATGGCACTTTTCCCTGTCCTAAAAAATTTACTACTACTTCTGATGCTATGACAGAACTCAATTCTGAATATCTTGCATGGCATGAACAAGATCAACTCATTCTTGGCTGGATTCTTTCTCTAACAGAAAGTGTACTTGCACAGGTTGTCAGCTGCGACACATCTGCTTCCGTTTGGACTACGTTACGAATTTATATTTCTCGTAATGTGGTTTTTAATGAGCTGGAGTTTCCTTTTGCCACAACACAGCCTAATTCTCCAGAGCCACCCACCCAACCATCTATCCTTGGGCCACCTCCAGTTTTCTTTCCTTGCTTCTCTCCACCACCAACAAATGACCACTTCCAATCCCCAACACCTGTTGCCACGTTAAATTCCATGCACAACCAGTTGTCCACAACCTCAACGCCATCATCCTCTCCTGTCACAAATTCCACTCCTATTTCTTCAACCCCACCCACTGTCCCACATGCTATGCAAACATGTGCCAAGTCAGGGATTACTAAACCGAATCCTAAGTATGCTATGACAGCCACTTCCCTTCTTGAATCTGAACCTTCATGTTACACCACCGCATCCAAGGACTCTCTGTGGCGTGTTGCAATGGCCGAAGAATACAACGCCTTAATCACTAATCATACTTGGAGTCTTGTACCTCCTCCCATGGGTAAAAATATTGTTGGAAACAAATGGGTTTTTCGCATTAAACGCAAGCCTGATGGCTCTGTTGATCGATTTAAAGCACGTTTGTTGGCAAAGGGCTTCACTCAACAACATGGCCTTGATTATGATGAAACTTTCAGTCCCGTGGTCAAGCCAACAACCATTCGCCTTGTTCTTGCATTGGCGGTTCAGTACAATTGGCCGATCAAACAGCTAGATGTTTCTAACGCTTTTCTTCATGGTGTTCTTAATGATGAGGTCTATATGCGGCAACCAATTGGCTTTGTTGATCTTCGTTTTCCAAATTATGTTTGTCGACTTCATAAATCTTTGTACAGTCTTAAGCAAGTGCCACGTGTATGGTTTACGCAGCTTCGGTCTCGTCTTCCCCAATTGCAATTTCATGAATCACAAGCAGATGCCTCTTTCTTTATTAGACGAACTGCCACCTTTGTCATTTTTATTCTAATTTATGTTGACAACATCATCATCACAGGTTCTTCAGAAGCAGAAATTACATCTGTTGTCTCATCTTTAAGTCATTCTTTTTCCATGAAAGATTTAGGCCCTCTCCACTTCTTTCTTGGCATTGAAGCAACTCGTAGCTCTGCTGGTCTTTTTCTATGTCAACATAAATACATTCATGATCTCTTAGTTCGTAGCAAGATGGACTCGGCCAAACCTGCATCTACCCCAATGGCATCTACTACAAACCTTGTTACTTCTGGCACTCCGCATTCTGATCCTACTGAATATCGCAGCATTGTTGATGCTCTCCAATATCTCACAATAACTAGGTTGGAAATTGCTTTCGCTGTGAACAAGGTTTGTCAATACATGCAAGCACCAACAGAGGATCATTGGACTGCTGTTAAACGCATTCTTCGATATTTAAAAGGCACAATGACACATGGGCTTCTCTTTCGACCAAGCTCTACATTGTCACTTCATGCTTATTCCGATGCTGACTGGGCTACCTCTCGTGATGATTGCCGATCTCAAGGGGCTTTTTGTATCTATCTTGGTCCTAACTTAATCTCTTGGAGCTCTCAAAAACAACGTACAATATCTTGCTCAAGCACCGAGTCTAAATTTCGCAGTCTAGACAACACCACTGCTGAATTGCTATGGATTCAAAAGCTTTTGACTGAACTTAGTGTTCAACTCTCCTCGCCTCCAATGCTATGGTGTGACAATATTAGTGCCACCTATCTAGCTGTAAATCCTATTTTTCATGGGCGTACCAAGCACATTGAAATTGATTTTCACTTTGTTCTTGATCAACTGGCCAACAAACGGTTATGCATTCGGTACATCTCCACGACTAGTCAGATTGCAGATGCTCTTACCAAGCCGTTACCAACCACTCGGTTTCTTTCTCTTCATAATAAGCTCTCTGTTTGCCCCAAACAGTTTCGCTTGAGGGAGGGTATTGGAGATAAAGACGAAGTCTATCCCGCCACCTCCAAATCTGGTTCAGTTATACCAAAGAATCCTTGTAAAATCAATTTAGTTATTAAAGAAATTTAGCATCCCAAAAATATCTGTATATACTAACCCCTTTACTATTGTAACTGTATATATACCAGTGACATCTACTGAACTGAATGAGAAAAAGTTTTCACATCTCCAATAAAGTCCTTTTGTCTTGTAGAGTTGCTAAGATCCACGACTAACCAATGTCGGATTGGAAGTGTGTATACCTTAAGTAAGTTCCAGGTATGATTGATGAGACAACAAAGCCCTCTCTAGTTCTCTTGGCTCACGGGCACAACTATCATCTTTCCTCTTAGGAAACCTTACGTCTCTCACACACTCTTACTCGTCATTCCTCGTTAATTCAGTCAATCTGATAGCAACGAAAATTGTTGACAAACAGTCCTAGACTGTCATAGACTTTTTGATACACAAGATCCTCGACAGAGGCGAGTGTAGAGCATACTCATCCTACATCTAGACAATTAGGAACATGACTCAGGTCTTTGAAGTTTTTAGGAAGGAGAAGAGGCTTAGAAAATAAACTTGATTCAACAAAGCATAAGATACAATGTTTTAAACAAAGCCTAAAACAAAGCATACTTACAATTGAAGAAAAACCTTGCTTTTATAAGCGAAGCGAAAATTAAAATGGTAAAGCTACCTAGAGACAACGTCATTGTATCTTTGGAAAAAGTAACCTAATAATACTACCCAACCTTATCAAAAGGGAATCTACTTTTACAAAAGTCAAAAGGTGAATAGTACCTACTTTGTAGAAGTTTAAAAGCAAATAGTAAAATGATAAGATGGAATCTTCAACAATGGTTTGAAAGTGATTTGTGAGACCATCTTTCATCTAAAAGTCTTTATCCTACGATGTCTCAAAAGTTGTGCTCACTTTAAAGAGTTAAAGTGAGGTTAGGATCATCTGTTAATTCCAATTCTCTATCAAGTTGTTCGATCAGATGATGAATATTGGTTGAAGCCCATTCAGCAGGTCATGGGCCAAAAATAGAACTGGTTTCTTGACCTGGGCTTGATGGAATTAGATTGGCTAAGGGACTAGACTCCAGTGGTCGGAGAGGTATATTACCTACTCGGATATGAATGACATTATTACAGACTGAAGTCCACTGGTTTGTAGATGGAGTGCAAATTGGTGTACGAAGAGCAACATCTCCATGATAAGGACCTAAGGAGGTGCATAGTGGGGAGAAGTCTGAAGCCTAATATTGATTCATTTGGTCTAGATCAGCATATAAGTCGTCAAGAAAAGAGGATTGTACTCTTGACCAATTTGTAGTGGTTAGCCAATGTTGGATATGGTTCAAAGTGCAAAGTATGCCTATGTCACTTATGACAAAAGGTCGATGAAGTAGATAAATGGCATAAAATTCACGATTATCAACTGAAGAATCCCATAAACGATGATGAGTCAATTGGAAAGACATATCAATACGCCACTTGTCTAAGGGTTGAAACCATTCCAGAAAAGTCCAAAAGAGGGATCTAGAATTTGTAGGATCAGACAGATGTCTAAACATATGAAGAGGCGAGACAACAATAGAACATGCATAAAGGGCAAACAATGCCCAAAGATACCACATGGTACATTCATCAATAGTATCATAGAAATGATACATCAGTTTGTATGGATGAATAGGATCAAAGAAAACAGGCCGAGGTAGGATGTCATATTTAAGAAGTGACAAATGTAGATAATAAAATAAACTCTAGTGCAAAATTGGGTATAGTTCATTCACAGTGGTTGGAGGAGTAGGATACAAGGGAGGAAACCCCTTTTTGTATCTAGAAAACCGAGGGAAATCCATTAACCAGAATAATGGAATAGGGAGTTTGATAGCAGAAGAGAAAAACATTAGAGGTTTTGAAGACCAAGAGAGAAAATCTGCAATAGTGTTTTTGTGGCCTTTGATGTGGCGGATGGTGTATTTATAGGTAGAAAACCATTCTTGCCATCGAAGCATTGACTGTTAGGGATTTTTTTCTTGGCTTGGTCAAGGATTTACGGAAATGAGGTGTTATCCATTTTAATGATAAAATGATAAGGAGTGAGGTGGAAAGTGAATTTTTCAATACCTCTTTTTACCGCAAGAATCTCCTTATAGCTAATGTGATAGTGACATTCAGAGGGACTAAATGAGCCACTTGCATGTCCGTAATAGTGTCTTTTATCATTGAGTTCTTTGAGGAGTACAACACCCTACTGTGTGTCACTAGCATCTATCTGTAGGACACGTTGTCAATGATCAGGAATCTTTAATGGTAGAGGATCCTGACAGATTTGCTTTAGAAGCTTGATAGCTTCTGTTTGTTCCTTTGTCTAAGATGATAGATTCTTTTTCAAAAGCTTAGATAAGTTCGATGTATAAGCAGCCACGTGAGGAATGAAATATGGGATATAATTGACAAACTCGAGGAATTGTTGAATTTGTTTCACAGTGAGATTTTCATCAGGAAATTGCAATAATTCTTTTACAATGTGTGGACCTGGCTGGTAGAATCAATCTTTAAATTGCATACCCAAAAATTCAATTTCTGTAGTGCCAATAATGCTTTTCGAGGTCGAAAGTATAATCCCATACTGTTGAGTAAGATCCAAAAATCTTTGCAAAAGGGTCATATGTTCCTCATGGGTTTTTGAAAATAGTAAGATGTAATCAATGTAAATCAGTGCACTGTTGATGATAGGCTCAGATTTTTGTAATGGATTTCTGAAATAGTGATGGGGCGACTTTAAGTCCAAATGGTATAACAATCCATTGGTATTGTGCATTAAGAATGCAGAATGCAATCTTATATCGTTCTTCTGGGTGAATACCCAATTGCCAAAATTATGCCTTAAGATCAAACTTTGAAAAGATAACAGCTTCTTTAAGGAACAGTACTTGAGTACTTATCTTTGGCAAAGGAAACTTGTCATCCTGTAAGAAATCATTTAGAGGTTTATAGTCAATGACCAATCTGACTTTGTGGGCTCGATAAGTCCTTGCTTCAAAAGGATTGCACACTCATCAAGTGCGAGCTTCAGATCATCAAAGTTCATCCCTGGATGTGTGGCTTTAGTAGGATTAATATCCTCATTCTTTTTAAATGGTAGATTTATGAAAAAGTCAGCATTCTTCCACAGAGGATATGAGTGAGTAAACTGTTAATGAGAATCTGGACAGTATTCCAACAGTTTATCTTGAAGTCCAGTGTAATGTGCAGGAACCTGGGTTAGTTCAAACACATTTTTTATATCAGTGTATGAATTGAATAGTGATCGATACCTGAGACCTGTAGGTAGGATCTGCAAAGGTAAGACTTTATTGTATGTATCCATACCAATCAGAATGTCTGGGCCTGGTAGGTTACTTCCAAGTACTTTAGTCCAAACTATACACTGAGGAAAGAAGCGAATGCCAATTCGTCTTCTTGTTATCAACCCAATCTTAAATGAATTACCATCAGCAACAGTAAAATATTCTTCATGAGAAGTCCATACATCAGATGATAAGATATTGGGCTTCATGATCGTATGACTGAATCTAGTATCCATAAATCTAATAGCCTTGATGAGCTTATCGTATTTGTCCTATTGAAAGAGTTGGATCTGGACGTAAGGTCGTTGTACTAGCACATGATCTATTTTCAGACAAGTCTACTGTAGCATGTAGAGTGAATCATCGTCTGTAGAGGCAGACAAAAGAGATGATTCTTGTTCAGACATTGAAACAGAGATAGCAAACTTGGTATCTTCGTCCTCTTGAGATTGTTCCTCAATTAGTTCCTCAAAGTTGTTGTCAGAATGAATTGGCAAAACAGATTTAAGCTGTTTCAATAACTTGAGATCTTTCTTCATTTTATGAGGACATTTATTTGCAAAGTGTCCATATTGTCCACAGAGAAAACATCGAGTTGGCTTCTGTCAATGTGAGGGCTTTTTGAAGAATCTAACAAATCTTCTTCTTTTTATACCGTCGTTCTTCCTTTTAGAGGATTTCTTCCAAGGCTTATAGCCTTCCTGCTTTCTGTAGAACTTTCTCCTAGGGTAGACTTGATGAAGATGAGCTTTCTTTTTGCTTTGACACTCACAAGTCTTTTTGTCTTTGCATTTTATCTGGAGATAAGGCTTCTTGCAAGCCTGTTTGAGAATTGGATCACCTTTAATGATATTCTTAAACAAGGTATGTTGATCACTTAACTTATCAAGAGAAGCTAATGCAAGCTGATAGATTTCTCCAAGGGATATTGTTGACATATCTCGTTGTAAAAAAACTATAGTCCTTTGTAGTTCTGGTTATAACTCATCTGGAAGAGATGATATAAAAGTATAACGCAAGTTCACATCATTCCATCAATTCAAGAGATAATACCTTTCCGTCATGCATTGGTAATGCTTCTGGATATCACGCTTATTAAGAGAACAACATTTTATAGCGAAGTATTCTTGACGGATTTGTTTATCAATGAGCTAAAAATCACCAATAAATTCTTTGTGAATTATGCCAAGTAGTGCTTAAGTTATAGAGACTTGAATGTACTGAAGGCGTTGATAATCATTAATACTTTGCCACCATTCTCGCAAAGTACTAGTGAAACGAGATGTAAATTCAAACAAAATATCTAGCTGATGATAATTTGGTCTGGTCATTTGAAGATCAATCTATGCACTGAATTCATGTATTCTATCCCTCTATTTCTTTGGGGGTAGATCATCGAACATAAACCAAGGTCCCGAAATATGTTTGGTTCTAGTAGACTAGGTTGTAGCCTGTGCAGCTGGCTGAGCTTGTGGTGCTGGTTCAGGTCTGAAAGGTTCAGTACCAGTGGATTCTGCTTCACTAATTTCAGGTTCAACTTTAGTATATTGAGACATCATCATCAGAACATTGGATAATTCTGACAGATCAACAAACTGTGCTGAAGAATCAGATGACGGTTCTTAAATAGGTTCAGGTGATGACTTAGAAACTAGTAACTCAGAGACTAGTTCAGATGGTGTTGCAGAAACTTTAGATGTTTAAACAGAGGCTGAATCAGATAGTTCAGAGGCTTCTGTATGATCTGATTGAGAACTTAAATCTTCTGCAAGAGATTTAGCAGTGGTCAGAGTTGTAATAAACTCCGTCTGTTTAGCTTTGTCCTTCCCAAGAGTTGAGGTGGAAGGTTGAACTGTTGGTGGAGATTCTGGAGGTGTACAAATCTGTAAAGGTTTACTCCACTGTTGAGTTAGTTCACAAGATGTATAGGAGGTTGATGGCTGAGGAACCTTTTGAAGACTCAGAAACTCGTTGTTTAGGCAAATGATCATATTTTTGCCTTGATTTTGATTTCTTTGGTTTCTCCAGAGTTGTTTGAGGATGTAAATAATGTCTAATCAAAGGATAATTGAATTTGAATATCTTTGAGTAGTCAGCTTCTTCTAGATACTTCTGACACATAGGTGACGGATATACTGACTGTGTATTTGAAAATTTCATTGAGGATGAGCCATAGATTGTGCAGAATGCATGTCAGCTTCCATTTGTTGCATAATTCCTTGTAACTTTTGTATCTCACGAACTTTAAAGTAGAAATCAAGCCCCATGTAATGGGAAAAGATGTATTGTCAAAGTTCAGCATCAAGACGCTGAATCTGAGCCTTATATGATTGATACATCTGTTGAATCTGTTTAGAAACTGCATTGACATTAGTATGAGTGGCATGATTTTGTTGACTGGTTCCATCCAGCTTAGAATCAATCCTTCTCATAACTTTGTTCTATGCTACTGCGTTGGATGTTTGTCAGTTGAGAACTTCATCAAATGGATTAGACACAAGTGTTCCTTGTGAAGATATTCTTGTGGCTCGGATGTAAGGGTTATAGACAAGCCGCTGTGAATCATCAGTACTCCTAGTTAACTGAGGAAAGTCTTCCTCGTATGGCTTTGCCATCGTACAGGGTATAAGAGTAGAAGTCATAACAGGAACTTCTGGCTTAGATATATATATATGTAGATCTACAAGAAGATGACTTCAACATCTCTCGTAGAGATTTAGATCTAGATTTTTCTATCATTAGACCTATACAAAAGCTAGAATCATCTGGATCTAGATCATGACTAAGGGGATGATACTCACAAGAAGGTTGATAGTGAGGTTTTTGCTTTTTCTTCTTCCTTCTTCGTCTTGCATAACGATCATCATCATCATCACTATCTAACTCAGGATTAAGACAGATCTCACAATCTGGTTCACACATAGATGGGTTGACGTCCTATACAAAATGCCCATGATGATGACTGATATAAACTGGATCTCCATTAGATTTAAAGTAATGAATAGGAGGATTAGATTTCCCTTCCATATGAAAAAATACGTGCTGGATCATAAGGATTGACCCGGACGTTGAAGGTCCAGTTGGATCTTCATTGGGTCATGCATAAATGGACCTCACATAAACACAGAAAACAAAAGTTAGAAATATTTACAACCAGCGGGAGTCTTTAAGTCTCTATTATTCTTTGTACTCAAATTTTTGATAAATAATCAAAAAATCATTTTATAAAAAAAAAGTATTTTGGACTGAACAAAAAGCAACACCATTACGATGAATATTATTTAAAATAGGCTAGTACAACAGTAAACGGAATGTTAGCAAAAGCAAAAGATGTTCAAGGCTCCAGGATTTAGCAGCTAGTTTTATGCTTCTAAAGAAAATCAGTAGTTAATGTATTAGTGATATCTTCCATTGTACCGTAGTTAAGCTGTCGAATTTGTTTTTGAACCTAGTGTTTTTGAAATATTGTTCTTATACCCTTTTAAGCCTTGCAAATGAAAATTTTAATTCTAAAAAAAAACAGTAAATGGTTAAGGAGAACAGTATAACAAGGGTACCAAAACGAAGGCTCCTTACTATTTTTGTTTAAAAGGGATACAGGATCACGCCAAAAAGACACCGCCAAAAGGAGACTATGGCTATGGGGACTGAAGTGGTGATATTGAAGATCCAGAGAAATTCACCTCATTTCGCTACTGTTGTGGGAGAAATCGTGAGGATGGAGAAGAAAATTTTTCCTAAACACGAATCACTTGCCAGGTCGTTTGATGAAGAGCTTAAAAAGAAGAATTCGGGGTTACTCTACATTGACGTTAATGGAGAAGTTGTAGGATACGCCATGTATTCTTGGCCCTCTTCTTTGTGCGCTTATATCACGAAGCTTGCAGGTACAGATAACCCTTTGCGTCATTGCATTTGTTTTGTCAAGCTTTTTAATATAAATTATTTTTTATCTATTTAACTGAAATGTTTACAAATCATATGATGAAAGTACCCTGAAAGAAGTTTGCGAGATCTCAGCTTACTTTCTTGAATAATGGAACGGGATTAAGTCATAACACCTTAAAACTATCTGGACGATGTTCTTATTTGTGATGTCTCCTCTCATTAATATGAATTGGGGTTGTTAATTGTTTGATGGAAAATGAAACAGTGAAGGAGAACTTCAAGAAGCAAGGGTATGGAGAGGCTCTCGTTAAAGCTGCAATTGAGGAGTGCAGAACAAAAAAGGTTGGTCGAATAGCGCTCCATGTTGATCCCACGAGGACTGCGGCCATGAATCTGTATAAGAAGCTTGGTTTTCAAATTGACGAGCTCGTCCAAGGTTACTACTCTTTGGACCGGAATGCTTATAGAATGTATTTGGATTTTGGCTTTGATTAGATCCTGTCTTTTTGTGTACCATATTTCACTGAGTGATTTAGTAGCCGTGTTGATCACTTTTTCAATTTGGACCTATACATCTATAATAATTTTCATTGCAAATCATGACCTCCACTGCCTTATTACAATGATAATTAGCATACATGTAGGGAAGGCTTTAAATGCACCCGAAAAAGAGAAGGTCATGAGGGGACATAGGCCTATATGCTACTGCCATATATTTGGTTACTTTCACTACTCCCTGACTATGCATACACCAATATATGCAGCAGATAAGTAGCAATGCTTCAAGTCTCATGTACCAGAGGAGCAAAAGTTAAAATTTGACTTTAATAATTATCTATTTCTTGTCTAAGTAGATTGGTTAGTTAGGCAGTTACCGAAGTTGGTTAGGTGTTAGGCAGTTAGATACTTTCACTTTGTAAATACATAGTAAAAGATTCTCTATTCTGTAACAATACCATATTTCAATTCATGATACTTGGCCTTGGGGTCACTTGTGTGTGTTTGTCCACCTAAGACATCTTGCTGCATAAATGGCAAATGGTGTCTTAACCTAATATCCTTTTGCTCATCAAATGAGTGGTTTTGTCGTCGATATTCGCGGGAAATAGCTGTCGCTGTCTTTCATATCTTAATCAACAAACTCTTGTACAGATTGAAGAAGTTATATATATGGTGATTTCAATTTAATCATACCCGTTGTTTCAACGAACATTTTTTTGTTGGAATTCCATAAGTACTACCAATCTGCTGTATTTCTATTACTGATCAACACATCAATGGAACTTTCAGCAATTTACATTGTGCAGGCTATTTTCAGAGCATAAAGATGAGTTTGGATTGATTGCTTTCTTAGACAAGTTATGCTGGAGTCGATGTTTTTATGGCCCTTGGATAACTAATAGCAAAATCAACCTTCTACCTTGTGATATGACATCAAGTCCCAAAGCGTACCATTATTATGTCTCCTATCAAGTAGGATTCATTAAGTGACAAAGTAGGAATCTACTCAGTAACTCCTTTTATTGATTGAAGTTAAAATACAAATAATACCATTTGTATGCTCTGTGACAACTCTCTGCAGAAGCATGTTGGTTCTGCCGGATTCTGGCTGAACTGTACGTTGCCGTTTGGATCCATGAGTCGATTGCTTCGCGCAAGAGTTTCAGCGTGAAAATCCTGCAAAACAAGGAAGGCACGTCGGGGGTTATGTCCCGATTAGCCCCTTCGACGCTCAAGTAAGTCTTTTGGTGAGGGTGAGATTGCTGTAAGCAAGGGAAAACTAGGGTTATGACTGTGCGTACCTCATCACGATGAAATCATACCTTATATATGAGGTGGATGTTAGGGTTAGATCTTCACGTAGACTCCTTCTTCTGCATGGAAGGTTTTCTCCTGCTAATGGGTTATGGAGAGTATGGATCGGACTTGGGCTTGACACCTTTGACGAATGGATCGATCGGCCCACGGGTCGTTATGAACGA
>JAOSBP010000206.1:21000933-21012951 GCA_027563825.1 Erythroxylum mucronatum
AAAATGAAAATTGAAAATATATGCAAAAAATTAAGATAGAAAACAAAAAACTGTTTTCTGAAAGTAAACGCACCCTATATGTCATGTGCAATCAGTACATTGAGTCAATATTTCGGGTCAAGTCCTCTGCTCCAAGCCCAATATTTCGGCTTCCAATGACAACCATGAAAAGGAGAGAAGAATAGCGTGGAATCCAATGCTCTTTTTTCTTTTAACCATTAATATTACAAAAATATTTAAAAGTCAATATAACAAACTTAATTTTATATTAATTAACCTAGCATAAATATTTATCTATATCTATATATGAATTAACTATAAAATTTTTAATTTTGTAATATTAATCTAAAATTTACAAATTAATATAAATATTTAAACTTCCAATTATTACTAAGTTGTTTCATATCAATATTTTTATCTATCACATAATCTATTCATACTATATAAGAATTTTATTATTTAAAAAATTAAAATATCAAAAATTTAAAAATAATTATGATATAAAATATATAAAAGAGTTTATAATTATTTTAAAGGTTTTAATATTTTTAATTTATTAAATAATAAAATTATAAAAATATGTGACAATGTTATACCAAATCAATCGAGAAAGACTCCTTTTATTATGATATCTGGGCTCGTGAAATATTTCATAGATAAGTATCGAGAAGCTAAATCATAAGTTTAAAGCCTTGTTACCAATTAATTTAAGTGATTTATAAGACAAAATTTTAATAATAATTAATAATTTGGCATGAATTTAATTTTTAAAATTTTAAAAATTAAAATTAAAAATAAAAATTGAATAAATTAACCATATAATTAAAAATTAAAATTAAAAATAAAAATTGAATAAATTAACCATATGCTATTCACTGACAAACAAAGCAGTGAGTGATTCATGAAACGTGAAATGTCAAGTAGAAAAGTGCAAATTCCACTTTTGTGCCTCATTTTGTTAACTTTTTCTTTGTTAACTAGTTCATATAGATTGGCTGTTCTTTCACAGGAGAGACATTGTTCCAGTTTTTTAATCAATCTGTCTCCACTTCACAGTAACTCTTTTGTCTGTGTATGCTTGTTGAGCACTTGAGCTGCCAAACCCACCACTCTTTCTCTTCATCTACCACCTCTTTTCTGGGTCCAAAACCCTACATTCTGGTTACCAACTTCAATGCTTTGGTAGTCTGGTCTCATCATTCCTCTAAGGCAATAGCCACAAGGTCTTCTCAGGCAAAGGGGGAAAACAAACAGAAGAAAGAAACACAAATGTCCTCCGTACTTACTCTCATCTTAGTCACTCTACTTGTCACTTTCAATGGTAAGAAACTCATTGGCCCTGAATGTTATGATGTTTCCATTAATGGTGGTTTCCTGATCCTGAATGTTCATTTTCTTGAAGATTCTCGCAAGAACATCATAAATGTAGCGTCTTTTAGGATTCGAAGCGGCTAAAGATTTGATCTTTAATCGTTTTAACAAGGTTAAATGAGCTAAAGTTCTGGTCTTTTCTTGATATTTCTTTGATGGTGTATGGGTTCCATGTGTGTAGGTGCTTATGGTGCTACTTTCACATTCGTCAACAGATGTGAATACCCAGTTTGGCCCGGTATTCTTGCAAATGCAGGAAGTCCCAGACTCGACAGTACAGGTTTCGAACTTCGAAAGGACACTTCTCGTTCTTTTCTAGCACCAACAGGCTGGTCGGGTCGTTTTTGGGCTCGTACAAGTTGCAAATTCGACGATTCTGGTTCTGGGTCTTGCCTGACCGGAGACTGTGGTTCAGGTCAAGTAGAATGCAACGGGTTAGGAGCATCCCCGCCGGCGACACTCGCTGAGTTCACACTTGGGACAGGAGGGCAGGATTTTTATGACGTCAGCCTCGTCGACGGCTACAATGTTCCTATGCTCATTGAAGGTAGTGGCGGGTCAGGTACATGTGCTTCGACGGGTTGCTCCACGGATCTTAATAGTCAGTGTCCGGAGGAGCTAAAAGTGGAAGGTGGCGAAGCTTGTAAGAGCGCGTGTGAAGCTTTTGGGAGTCCTGAGTATTGCTGCAGTGGTGGGTTTAACACACCCGACACCTGTAAACCTTCGGTTTACTCGGAGATGTTCAAGTCTGCTTGTCCTAGATCTTACAGCTATGCCTATGATGATGCCACTAGCACATTTACTTGTACTGGTGCAGATTATACAGTGACCTTTTGTCCATCTTCTCCAAGGTATAAGAACATCCTATGGCTTTTTTGATATGTTTATCGCATGAATCTTCGATTCATTCTGCTTTTAGCTACTAGTTTTACTAGGATTATCTGCCTGGAATGTGGTCCTGATGGTTAGTTCTTAAGAATTCTTGGTAGTAGTTGAAGATAAAGACATGGTCCTTGATCTTCCTTCACAATGTTCTTGCTGGTTCGTTTGGTTTATGTTCTTTGAGTCCCTGATTTGTTGGAAGTAATAGTATGGTTCTTCTGGTCTTGATAGGATTCGAAAGTAACAAAGTGACAATGAAGGTAGTCTGGATAGTTATGTATAAATTGTGATATATCAGTTCCAGCTTCTCTTTTGGGATTGAAATGAAGGCAAATTGGAAATGCCAAAGATTCCCTTTTGTGTGATTAGTTTATTTCAAGTGGGATTGATTGAGGTCGTTGGATTACCATCAAGTTTGCCTTTTTTTTTAATGCCAAAGAATCATCTGTCAATGAATTTAAATATTCCTGTAAGAATAAGTGACAGTTCCCTTTAACATGTGCAGTCAGAAATCTACAAGCTATTCAACACCAATGACATCATCATCATCATCACAGGGATCAACGGCAGAAACCGGGTCGGGTTCCGAGTCGGGATCTGGGTTGGATTACTCAGGTTCTGCCACAGGTTCGGCTTCGGGATCTGAAACTGGAACAGGAGAAACCATGCTAGCAGATGGATCATGGTTAGCTGGTTTGGCAATGGGAGACTCGAACAGGATTTTCTCTCCTACACTTCCACATTCAGCTTTCACGGCCTCTGCAGTTTTCTTTGCTCTTTTGTCCTCTGTTTACTTTTAGCTCTAGCTCTAGCCTCAATTTGGGTGCTTGGATTTTGCCATCTGTTCGGAAAACCTGACAGTCACAGATTCTCTTCTCTAGATTCTAAACCAACCTCTTCCAGGATTTTGCAATGTTTATATACATAAGATATTTTTTTTCTTCCCCATTATGGGAATCATTAGAATTTCTTGATTTTGCATTTTGCATTTTGCAGTTCAGTTCTTGTCTCAGTTTCACTTCTCATTGATGTTCAGTTAGTACCTGTAAAGAAACAAACGGAGATTGTATCAGGAAAAAGGAAGATTTGGGGTATTGTGAACATATCAATGGGATTGTAGGCTGGAATACGTTACTGGTTTTGCAAGTTTTTGGGTCAGCTTTTTTTTTCTAGTTGTTGATCTGGAAGATGAAATCTTTTGAAGACAAATGTGTTATTTAATCATATCGAGTTTGGTAGATTGTCAAAAGAATTGAATGCTGGGGCCAAAGTTAAGGGGCAATCTTTGCTTTCTTGAACATAAAAGAGGGAATAAAGTCAAGTTGTGGGATCCCCCACTTCATACTTCTGCAACTTTTGGCATGAAAATGACTAGCATTGGTGGGGTTGGGCTCAGCTCTGCTTAAGTTCGGTCGGAGGCCTGATTGAGTTTGGGCTGTTAAATCAAAGTCCAGTGTTGCGAGCCTGGAACCCAAAATTTGTTCAAATTAAAAAGAGTAGCTTAACTTTTACCCTTTCTTTCATAAACACTTGCAAGTGCCATACCATTGTTCTTGCCTGCTATACTTTGCACAATCATTTCAACGGGAGAAGAGAAGATGGGGAAGTTAAGGTTATCATATCGTTGGAGTTGTTCATGCCAAAATTTCATACCATGTTGGATCCTTCGATAAGTACAAGAAGATGATATTACATATTTTCCTTGAAGCTCTGTTAATGATTCTGAAGGTAAAAACTGGAAAGGAGAATAAATGGGAAATAGCAGACAAAAAGAAAAGAAACTTCTAATCCACTATTTTTCATTAAAAGCATAGTGTTTCTTGATTAAGAAAAGGGAAACAGAAATATGGGGCTTACACAAGTATCAATGAGATTCAATTCCATTGCATCAAAGCTCCGGCTGAATTGGAACAAAGAAAGATGCAGAAACAGTAACTTTTACTGTCACATCTTCTCAAAATTCCCATTTCACTTGAGAGCTCTTCTTATACTCTACTCTAATGGTAGTAATCCACAAACATTAATGCCTATACCTAGACTTGAACTATAACATATTTGGTTTCATCACCTGGACACAGAGAGAAGGTTGAATTTGCTGTTCTGTTCCCATATTGCACACTTACTTTGTATTCACCTAAAAAGCCAACAAAGTTATATGCACCTTTATCATCACTTTGACCTGTTAAGTTTCCAGTTCTCCAACTTCTGAGGAGCTTGTCAACCACATCACCAGCAGGCAGGTTCTTAAGATTGTTGTCCGTAAGACACATTTGGTAACACCCATATGGATGGAGTGCTGTCCAAAGCATTATCCCATCAACTGCAGGATGTGAGAAGCCTTCTCTTAGTACTTGATCAAGATAGGTTGCCTGCATAATAACACAATGTAAGGAACAATTTTTCCATATGGATATAAATGTTAATCGTTCTTGTCAGGTGATATCTTTGATAGAGATAGTGCAGACAAAGCACCTGAGTTTTCTGATCAAATTTGTTGCTGATATCAACTTCTGTAAGCCAAATAGGAAGCCTGAGAGTAGCCAACTTGTCCAATATAGCTCTCATAAGAGGAAGATTAGGCTTGGAAAAATGACCCTCCAACCCAATCCCATTCATTGAGACTCCTTTGTGTTTAAGTTCTTTGATCCTTGCAATATATGTGTCTGCAGTGGAATTAGAGTCACTGCAAGTCTCAACCACATTGTACTCATTCAAGAATAAGGTTGCCAAAGGATCTGATTTATGTGCTGTCAGGTAGAACTGAAGAGTTGCATCAGGACCAAGCTGTTGCTCATAGAAATCAAAATGCAACATTTCATTGCTAACATCCCAGTGTATGAACTGTTCTCTGTACTTATTCATCAAGCTTTGTATTCGTGCATTCACTGCTGATTTCAGGGCAGGCCCTGTAAGACTTTTCACCCATCCTGGATTATATCTGGGGTCTTCCCAGAATATGTTGTGCCCTCTAGCAACTATTCTGTTAGCTTGAACAAATTCTAACATTTTATCTGATATGCTGTAATTGATCTTCCCTTGTTCAGGCTCTGTAGCATACCATTTGAGCTCATTTTCGAAGACAGCTGCATTGAATCGTTCCAGAAACCATTCCTGAAACAATTAGAAGACACCCTTTGTTAGATTTTTGTCAACCTTGTAAGGCTTAGGATGTATTACTATTGTCTGAGGCTACCTGGTATGCTTGATTACCAAGAATGGTACTTGCTATTGCTGATCCAAATGGAAAAGACTTTGACATTTGTTCTATTCTAATTTTTGCATTTTTGACAGCTTGTCCTTGGCTATCTGTCACATGAATCATCGCAGCCCGTTTCCTTACCTGAAAAAACATAAGCTACTGCCTGATCAACTTGTCATTTAAAGCAAAAACAGAACCTTTCACAACAAAAATTTCCAAAATTTGAAGGAACTTTTGTTTTACTTAATGCTGCTAACTGCTAAGTGCTCTGGACTGGCTTCGCATTACTATAGACAGAGATATACAATTTCAAAATACCTTAGACTATTGCATAACTTTCATTGTGGTGTGAACATCTATCTCAGAAATAAAGTGTTAACAGAATTTACTCTATCAATCATATGATGCTGGCTTTTTCTCCATTGCGTCTCGGTAAATTGCTGTAATGAAGTACTTGCAACTGCTACATCAATGTTCTTGCTTGCCGAACTCTGTATAAGCATTACAATGGAAAAAGGGGGGAAAAGTTAAGGTTGTCATGTCTTTTGGGCTTGTTCATGCCAAGACTCGTGCTATTTTGGAACATTAGACAAGTATAAGAAGATGGTGATTGCAGATTCACCTTGAAGTTTATTGTTGATGATTTTGAAGGTGCGTTAAGAATGAACCCACCCTTGAGAAATGACCAGCATCCATGTTTGGCTAACACATTCCCCACACAGTCAATTGTGTTATCATCTGTGGATAAGCTTGCAGTCACCATTGTAGGTTCTACCCCATCTATCTTGACCCAAGCTGTTATGCACCAAGTTTGCATGCGACACTTTCAGAATATTCCCAAGAAAAAGTCTAGTTACAAGCCATTTCCATTCAATCTTGTGTGGAGTATCTGAATCTAAGTTTCACTAGGCTAAATTCAGTTAAAGGAAGGAGGCATTTCTAATATGTAATGGGACTGATGAACATTTTGGATTTAGAGTTAGTTCTTATGAATCTTGTAATGGTATTGATGGACTACAGGTAAATATTGATATTCCATGGAAGTGTAAGCTTAGTTTCAAGGGGAATAAGAGATGCAGGATAATCTGATCAAGACTGAGAACTCAACTGGAGAATGAGTAAATGCCTTCACTGAGATTGTGCAGTGATAAAATCAGTCCATGAGAATATGTAGACAGAGCAATTTTATGTGGAATTTGATCTTTGAGAACCCCTCCCTTGTAAAGCGGCTCTTCTGGCTGTGCTTTACACTGCAATTCAACCAAATGACAGTATCAGAATCCATGAACTCTGCATTTTATAGTTGGAATTTTCCAGGATTACTCTGCAACACCAAGATGGCCCTGGAAATAAAAGACTTGAGCTTGGAATTGTATCAATAACCTTGTCATCATTCAGAACTGAAATTACCTCGGTGTAAGCTCTGTAGTCATAGGCAGGCCCTGGAATGATCAAACAACTCATCAGAACTGACCTCAGGAAAAATCCCATGAACAGAAAAAAGACCAAACACTGTCAATAAGGAACATTGTACCATGAGGAACAGCCAAGGAAGGAACTGCAAGGAAATTGAAAACCAAGAAACCCAAAACACGAGATTGTTGCATGAAGTGGTTGTTGTTGCCAAGAAACACCATCTGATCCACCAATGGAGTAAAGACTTATCACAAGTTTGCTCCTTTTGGATTTCTATATTTGGTTCCTGCAAAACAAATGACTGTTCTTGTAACAGGAGAAATGGGTTCACAAGAGAGACACTGGCAGGTCAGAGGAACACCTCGTGCCTGGTATATAAAGACTCACATGCAATCCAAGCAAGGTACATGTGAACTTGGAGGTACATTACGTACCAACTTACCATATATATATATATATATATATAATGCAATTCATTCTTCATCTCTTTTGATACTCTTTCTCAACTTATCTTCTTCTTAAGAATCTTTTCAACTTGCCCTTGAACTCTCTAGTACGTACGGTTATGACACAAATTCCATTTTTTGGTTTTTAGCAGGATTTCAGTAATCCTGATGAGGATTAACAATTCGCTTATTATAATGAATTATGAAATCCTGACAAATGAAAAAAAAAAGTTCTTTATATACAAAGTTCATATATGGAAATGAAACAAGAATTATCGCAGTAACAAGATCTAATCGACAAGAATTACTAGTTAATTTAACCCTTTACGGGATCTATCAGGCTTAGTATTGTGAATGGTTAAAAGAATATGTAAAGAGGTTATAGAACAGAAATTTCTGAAAGATGCCCTGTTTTTTAAAGAATCTACCCTGAATTTTCTAAGAAAATATTTAACATAGTTGAATGAATCTTTTTTATCAGCCAATTTGGTTTTTTATTTGATGAACATTCCTGTGCTTGGTGAATATAACTTGGTGGTGTAGCTTGATTCAGAATCCTGTCATCATCTAAAACGTGTAAGTATTTAAGTGCATAAATGGGTTTGTTTTCTGGGAAAAGAAAATTATAAGAAAACACCAAACTTATGGATTTCTCATCATTTAAGAAGGAAATCTTGAGATAGAAATCTCTTATTAACTACAAATCAGTATGGACATAAATAGTTTCATTTGACTTAAAATAGTTGTGAAATCTCTTGTGGGTTTTTTATATTTCTTTAATGAAGATTTTTTTTAAATAGAAAATTTTCCTTTAACCCAAACACTAATTACAAAGATCTACAGTAACATTTTCTGAAGTTACTCAATTTCAACACTAAAAGGAATTGGATCCTGACCACAAGATTTTATAAAACATATCTTTATTATGTCAAGGGGTTAATTACTAAAACAAAAAGTTTCAAAGTTTTTTCAAATTTTCAATTATAGTCTGAACTTTAAAAAGTAGCAATAAAATGTTCAAACTTTCAATTTGTTTCAATTCTAGCCCGACATTATTTTCATCTTTATCTTTATTGACTTGGAATTGCCACGTGTCAATGAGCCTTCATTAATCAAACACGTAAGAAAAATTAGTTGGTGTGAGTTTGATTATTTGAACGACTTAGTTTCATTTTTGAGAGAATTATATAGGCTATCATTCTCTCAATGCTAAATCTCTAATTTCCTCTCACTCACTCTCACTCTCATGTCTTCGATCTCTCAAACCTAAATCCCTAATTACAATTGAATGCAGTCCACGATCAGGATGCCATTCTTTCATAAGATAGCTTATATATAAAGAGAGTCACCCTTGATTCTGGAAAATAGTTGGTTCTTTCGTTGTAGTCTTTTTCCGAAAGGTAATTGATTAGTGGTCGGGTCGGCCATGCAAGGCCTGGACCCGGTTAAGGCAACCCATGGGCCGGTCGGTCCATCCTCCATAGAACAAGCCCGTATCCAACGACTAGGACGGGCCCGAGCCTGCTCCACGCTCTCCACAGCCCGGCAGCCTAAGGAAACTTCCCATGCAGAGTTAGAAGTCTACGTAAAGACCTAAACCTAGATATTGTTACATATATAAGGCATGATTCCACCCTAACGGAGGTACGGACCCATAACCCTAGCTCTCTAGCTTCTGCGGCAACCCGACCACCACCAAAAGAATAACTTGATCGTCGGAGGGGCTAATCGGGACACAACCCCCGACGTGCCTTCCTTTGTTTTGCAGGTACAATCACGTTGAGTTCACCGCAGAGGATAATCGATTCATGGATCCAAACGATAACACGCAGCTCAGCCAGAATCCGGCTGAACCAATTAGCAAGGCAAAAGAAATGAAATTTGAAATGGAGAAGAGAACAGAATGAGTCAAATCCAAGAATATACAGAATCAACATCTCAAATCACTTAATAGTGCACATCGGGGACATGCTTCTTAATAACTTCATATATTGAAGTATATGGCCGTTAGAAATGTCATCCAGCCACATATGTATATAGTTTTGTAGATTCCACGCCGGTAATGTTCTTTACAGGAAAAGAAATCTCAAGAAGTAAAGGCGGATCAGATAGTATTAATTCTAAAAAGAAGTGTCAAGGGCATCAAAAAAATCGCCAGACTAGAATCATAAATTGTTAGCTCTAACTTGCTTCACTTCTGTACCATGAAAATCATTAATTACACTATTACATAATGGGGGTGTTTGGCAAACAGCTTATTAGTTATTTTTTAGTTTATTGATTAAAAGTTAACTTTTTGACCATCTTAAAAAATTATTGATGTGTTTGATAAATGACTTATTGGTTAGCTTATTTAACCCCAATAAGTTGATTTCTAAAAGCTCCATAAGAGGAGCTTTTGGAGTTAACTGTTTGCGTAATGACAGTATTACCCTCTACTTTACTCTCTACTTTTGCTCTGTGTTTTTTAAAGTTGGTTTTTTTAATCGTACAATTATGTCGTGAAGTTTGAAAGAATATAAGAAAGGAGCTAATTAATTTTTTTAAATCTTTGTTTAATTTTATAATATTAGTTTACATTTAAAAATACTATAATATTAAGTTTTTGAACATAAAGAGTCACATCAAATTAATATTTTTAGTATATAACTACTATATATAATATCTATGTCATACTATAATTATAGATATTTTTTATTTATTAAATAATAAAATTCATACATATTATATGAAAAATGTTAATATGATGTAGCTCACTGCATCATTGATGTTAATGGAGAATTTAACGTTGGATTATTATTATCATTATTATTCTTGTTGCTGTTGTTGTTATTGTTATAATTATAAGAATTCGTTAAATTCTTATAAAAATATTCAACGAGATACTAAGAAATATAATATTCATGCCTTTATTTTTTTAAAATCACGTCCTCATAAGTCATTTTATACTACAACAGTTAATATTAAATAGCTAATTTTACCAAACATCTTTAATAAACGACTGATGATATCCACTGATTAAATCAACTGATATAATCAACTATCAATTAACAGATAATGCAATTCATGTAGAGGGCCTTAATTTTCTTCAACTCATTGACCATCTTTTATAACTATTCAGGTAAAAGGGGAGGGGAAGTATGATACCAGGGAAAAAGAAAAAGAATTTTCTTATTAAAAAGTAAAAGTAAAAATCTGCAAACTCTACTTGCAATATTCAAATAGTTTCGGCTTTTGCAGGACCCCGTGCAAGTATCCACGGAAGAACATTGCGTTCCATGTGAATGAAGGTTCAACGGATTATTGGCTATCTCTTCTTGTAGAGTTTGAGGATGGCGATGGTGACGTTGGATCCATGCACATAAGAGAAGTAATAATTTCCAATCTTTCGCTAGAATTACTCTCTTTTGTTTTTCTATTGAAGAAGATGCTCGCATACTTCTTTAATAGAATATACCCATGTCTCTCTAATGCTCAAAACTTTCTGATAATCAATTCCCTATGAACGTGCTTAAGGTTTCCTAATACTGCGGTTATGTCCATTATACATGTCAAATATTTATACTTTTTTGCTTATACTATGTCCAACATAACAAATAGTATCTATCTTCCTGCTTCTCCATTTATGTATTCAAGTGTGTCGATTAAGGAAAAGCAAACTGCATTTATAGTACGTCGATATCTTTTTTTACTTTTATATTAACAAATAAAGTTGGCAGGTGGGTGGGATCGATTGGATAGAGATGAGCCATCTTTGGGGTGCAAATTGGTGCATTATTGGGGGACCCTTAAAAGGACCATTCTCGGTAAAGCTAACAACACTATCAACAGCAAGAACACTCTCTGCGAGGGATGTCATTCCGAGAAACTGGTCTCCTAAAGCCACTTACACTTCTCGCTTCAATTTCTTACCCTAGCCAAAGCAGGTGGAATGCTCGTTTTGTTTTGATTTGTTTTTCCTGCGGTGTTTGGGACCTAGATGTATCATGCATGTAGCCCCTCTCCAAAGAGGGAGAGAGCGTGCTATCTGCCTTTGTATTTGATGTAGAGAGAGCGTGCCATCTGTCTTTGTATTTGATGTACTTCTATATAGTTGTATAGGGTACAGAGTCTTGATTTAATTTAAATGGCTCAAGACAACTTCAACTTTATCTTAGAACTTTAATTTCGTTTATATCTAAAAACAGAGATGCATTCTATTTAACATGAATATAATTTTTCAAATGGGTATACTATAAAATATTTTAACTATTAAATTGATAATTGAAGTAAACACATTTGATTTATTTTCATTATAATTATTTAATGTATAGTAAATTTGTTTTAAATATATACATCAACATTCTAAAAAGATGCAATTTATAAGACGACCTAAAAAAAAAGTTTAAGTGTAATTAACATTGTCCTCGTATTTTTATGTTCTTGATACATTTATTGTGCCATTAAAGTTTTTTCCATTCTCTAAAGTAGATTTCTTATGCACAAAAGAAAAGAATAGTAAAATGTAGAAGAACTAAACTAAATCTAAGCGAGTCCAATGAACCGGGTAGGTTGTTAATGCGCCTCATTCAACGGCGGAGCCAAATGATGTATGATAACATATACTCTCTCCTATTGAAAATAAGTATCGTTTTAGAGGAATGCACACTTATTAAGAAAATTAATGAAATGTCTGATATACCCTTATTAATTACATGTTAAAGT
>JAOSBP010000206.1:21070870-21086910 GCA_027563825.1 Erythroxylum mucronatum
CATCAGTCCTTTTCGTTTGCCTTATTTCCTTATACATAGAGATGTAAAGCTCTCCTACAAGGCAGAAAACAATTATCGATCAAATTGAAAGGCTTTGCTTTGCAATCTTAAGGATTTGAATGTTTTCCTAAAACATATCATTTGGTTTTATTAGTTTCCAAAAACTATTGGGTTTTGACTGTTTCTCCAAAGAACAATCCTTCGGTTTGGTTGTTTTCCGAAAACATTCAACTTTTTTTCATTGTTCCGTTTGATTTGATCGCTAGAATTCTGTTTGACCAGTTGTACGAGAAAATTCATAACTTTTTGTCTGATTGTCCGATTTAGGTGATTCCAAATCCATAGCGTTGTTCACTTCTTAAACTAGAAATCTCCAGAAGGGTGTTCTACCCAGTTCTAACTCCAGCTGATTCAAAATTTCGAGTTTTCCCAACCATCGCCAATCAACCGCCCAGCTAGATATGCCTGCACTAAAACCCCCATAACTCACTCGTCCCTTAACTAAATTGTCTGATTCTTTTGTCTAAACTTATTAGCACAAAAAGTTATACAACTTTTCATTCTACACCAAACCCTGATTCTGTCTCCATTTGGCCAGACAATGATCTAAAGCCTGCTGCCAGTTTTCTACCCGAGAAGAACAAAACTCCTCCAATCTTTGTCGATTCTTTTTCACTTCTTTCCCAATATTTTTGAGACGTTCCTGCATCATCTATTTATCATTTTAATGTCAAATATGCAGCTTCACATTCAACCCTAATAAAACCGAAATTGCTCCTTCATTTCTTAAAAAATTTGTTTTAATATTATTAATCTAATCAATTATATTAAACCAAAGTCGAGCCCATTTTTAAATGAACGTTTGGGCTTTTAATTAACCATTAATTTGCAAGCCTAACATTCAATTATGGGCTTCTAAAACCTCCATTTATATTTCTTTCTTAGCTGGATAACCTCCCTTGAAGCCAAGTGGGGAATCTTATTGGACTTTGATAATTCAAGCTCCAATAAGCCAAACGGGCACTTAATCTCATTAGAATTAATTCTAGCTTATTAACTAAATATCATTCCACTAAAGACAATTAGTTGAATTCTTGAATTATTAAATAAGAACACATATTTTATGTCCAATTACAAACCCTATTTAGAACCTTATTATAGTCATCCGCACAACAAAGGTTAAAACTACCGTTTTGCCCTTATGTTTGTTTTTCCTTCTAGATCTCCCATTTTACTTTTATGGTGATTAACACACAAGATCTCATCTTGGTGTTAAGACTTGATGCTAGCCAGTCCATCAAACTACTGGCGCCAATTTAATCACCAAATCTCCTTAAAACATCTAGAAGTAATGATATCGCTATAAACTCTTTATTTAAGTGAATGTTCCCTTATACATGTTTCAATTAATAATTTCAACATATAGACACTAGATTAATACTCTGTAAAAATCTATTTTGATCATATCAAGAATTATAATGAAACACATACGGGTTCACCAATCATCAAAATTATGGTTCATAATAAGCGAATACTTAAGTTGTATGTTTTAAGATTAAAGTAACGACCAACTTTATTCTTGAAAACACATTTGATTCCAGATTCATTTAATAGTGCCATTATAGTCTCAGTCTCAATAGCATCATCAGTCACAACTCCTTTATATTACTTGCATTGGAATGAAATGCGTGCTATAATTTAGTAATCAAATTCAATCATTTTCATTTGCATGTATTATGACAGTTAGGTTCATAAGAAACATACCTAATTCGTGGAACTGGCAGAGAAATGTTGGAGAAAATACTAGACTGTGAAGACAGAGAAAGACAAGAGCTTGAAGACGAGAGCGAGGGAGATGAGAGCGTGATGCGTGAAGATGAGAGCGAGAGGGACAAGGATATTTTGGTCCTCAACGTGGTAATCTTTATTTCGACATACCTAGAATAGGTAAAGACAAGGTTATATCATCTTTAGCAATTCCCCAAGTTTGGGAAATAATTAAAACCAGGAATAGGTATTCTAAATTTCTTTTTCTAGCCGAACACAAGAATAGGTAATTTTGAGGAATACATTAGGAATAGAATAGTTATTTCGTTAAACCAAACACGACCTAAAGAGATTGAAGTAATGATCGCGTGGTTAGTTGTGCGTAAGATTTAATTATTAATCCTCGATAATCCGTAATTGCACGGTTCGTTAGTGTAGTACCAAAGGTGTCGATCTTATGAGGAGAGAGTTAATCTAATCCTAAAATCTAAGGCCATAAACAATAATAGAAATTCAAATTGCATGAAACTAATATGAGAACTTAATTAAATCAATCAAATTAAGAATCAAATACGAAATACTAATTACTAAACAATTGGAACACACCTAAGAATTAACCGAAAGAAAATACCAACTAAGAGAAAGAGGATTTTACCTATCCTTAATGCTAACCTAACTGATTATGAATTATCGGATTGTTGGTTCTAGATTATCCTAGGGTTGATTACTCTCTCTCAAGTTATAATCATTAACCCTAAATCATAAACCCTAATCAGATTATAGAGGATGCAATCTCTCAATTCACAACATATCCAAAACCCTAATTAATTCTGAAGTTCTCTAATAAATTATCGAAAACTTATGCAAGATTTCTCTTCGCACATTTTCTCGATCTAATTCGATTCTTGTTCTATTAAATCACCTAACTCTTGATAGCCAATTTAATCATTTTTCTTTAGACTCACGCTCTCAATTTATTACAGAATTATGAATTGCAGAATCAAACCACAACAAATCCAATAAGCATATAAACAATAAGGTTTTCATTAATTCAAGAATAAAATTTCGAAGATGAGTTTAGAACATCCTCAACATTCTAGATCTTATCATAAACTATTCAGTCCAATTCTATACAATAACAAAACTAAAATTAAATAGGACACACAATCTAAATGGATGATTACAGGCAGCGACGTTAGGAAATCTCCTGATCCGGAAAGTACGTCGCGTCAGCTTCTGCTCCTCTTTTCTCTTTCGTCTTCTCTTCCTCTATCTCTCAATGATTTCTCTCTAGGGTTTCTCAAGGTGGCTGATGCAAAAGCTCCCCTTCTCTGTCTCTTTTGTTGTTCTTTAAATATCCTCTTGTGTTCTGAGTAGCCCTACAATTTTCCAATATCTAAAAGGTCTAAAAAATCCCTTAAAACTTGACGTTCTTAAGTGTCTATGCGTCTGTCCGATGCAGGCCACAATCGTGGCCATTTTTTGGGCTTCTGTCATGATTGTGGGTTGACAAGCCACGATTGTGAGTCGTTGTTTCAACCCGTATTTTTATGAAACTTTTCGTTGTTGACCCTGAAACACTAGCGAACACATCAAGGTTCCTCAAAAAAATAATATTTAAGCTCAAAAACTTATACTAACCTGTAAAGCACTTAAAACATAAATAATTAACAAACTAACATAATTCTAACCTAAACACATACTAAATGATTGAATTAACAGCTAAATACATATCAAACTATGCCCTAAAACACGATGCAATTTATAGTTATCAAGCAAGCTTTTTAGATTCAATCTAAGTGTATTTTGATCTTTTTAATGAAACCATAGTAGAAAAAAATCATACCTTTGCAACCATCCTTTTTCTTTAAGTCTATCTTATCTTGAAGAACTCTAATAAAATCATTCATATTTTCAAAAGGAAAAGAAGTAAATTCAATAAGAGTTGAAGTGTTTCTTAAGTATTTTCAAAATAATATGGGCTCATTACTAGATTTCTACTACTTAGTTCAGTTGCTGAATTCATTCATCTCTGAGTCTATTTTTATAGGACAATCACAAGGATTACTAGACTAATTAACTCTCAAGAAATAGAAAAAGCTTTGTTTAATTTTGGTTCTAATAAATCTCCAATTCTAGATGATTTGAAAATTTTCTTAATTAAGGAATCCTAGAATTTGATAAACCCTTAATGTTGAAAAGCTACTTTAAAGTTCTTCAACTCAAGTAAAATCCTTAAAGAACTTGACATAATTAACATATGCCTTATTCCTAAAAGACCAATCCTTAATTCCTGCAAAGGTTTCAAGCTACTAGCTTACTGCAATACTTAATATCATCTCCAAGATAATTGCCACTAAGCTCAAATTTGTTCTTGACTCTTGATTCGTAAGTCTCATGGTGCTTACATAAAAGGAAGAAATATATGTGATAATATACTATTATATCACGAGCTGTTGAAGGGTTATTAAAAGAAAGGAACAATCAAGATTTGTACAATGAAATTTAATTTTCATAAAACCTTTAATTCAATAAATGAGTAATTCATTATACTTTAAAAGCATATGGTTTTCCCCAAATTTCTTTAAAAAAAAGTTTGAACAATTTATTTGCAACAGCCTTCAATATGTCGGTGAATGGAGAATCAACTTAAGAGTTCAAAAGTGGTAGAGGATCCAAGCAAAGTGACCTCTCATCCCATATTTATTATCCATATATGTTGAATTCTTGACCAAAATTATTAATAATAAAATTAGAAATGATCATACCTTTATAATAAGTTTACCAATATTGTGCCCAAAATAAGTTCTAAAAACACCTAGACTATCCTACTCGCAAGTATACAAGGTGGTTGTAGTTGATTACTCAGGGTCGTCTTTAAAAACATATGTAATCCTAAACATTTTATCCTGATTTATTAAGTTTCAGGTTTTAAAGAAAATCACAAAATTAAACTGAAAAGTAAAATTATTCAACTGGAAGGAAAAAACGAATAAATTGATTGAAGTAGAAAACTCTTGAGAATTAATTTCACTAATTTAATCTCCTATGCATGACTAAGGGAAATGATTGGATAATTTTCTTACTAAAATTAACAATTGGGTTATAGGATCAATTCAAATAATAAACTAAGTCTAACTTTCTTATTCAACAAGTTATCGTCTGAATTAATTAAGGAAACCTGACTACTAATTACCACTTAAGTTAATATATTTCTAGTTCTTAACCTAAATGTCTGTAGTTTCTCATTCTATATTAAACTTCTCTCAATCCTTCGTTTAATACCAAAATGATGCAAAGTTTGGTCGTGCTATTACATCCATTCGGTTGAGAAACTGTAGCAAACATATGACAACAACATAATCCCTTAAGCATGCATATTTGACTAAAATAGCTACATCAATCCTCAAGAAAAAGAGATCAACCCATCATGGAAGTAACAAGATTCATCATATTCAAATACTTTAATCCCATCTTTGTCAGTATAAGAGAAGTATTTAAGCAATAAACTAAGTAAATAACCAAATAAACTATCAAAAGATAACAGGGTATGAGTCTATCAACTAACAAAGGAGTAAGTTCAGTAAAACAATAGAGAAATAATAAACAAAATGAGCAAAAAAAAAAGAGTTCGGATGAGGGAGCTGTAGTGATCTCCTGCCACTCTCAAGCTCTCTGCATTGACTCTCGCCTTCTACTTCTGCTTGGTTCTAACCTAGATGCTCGACTACTCACACTGTTCCTACCTCTCTACTATTCTTCTTCTTCACCTCACTCGACTGGTCTCTACTTTCTCTCCTCTCTTCTCCACCTTCTTTTTCTCTACATGTTTTGTGTCCCCCCACTGTTCCCGATTGAGTCTGTGGGGTGTGTAATGATAGCTGTCACCCCTACAACTGCCACGTATCAAACTTAAAGTGAGTGAAAAGGCGTGAAGGCTTAATCGCCACCGTGACTTAAGTGTCACAATGGTGACAAGTTTAGTCACCATCGTGACAAGCTTTGTCAACATGGTGACACCTTTAGTCACCACTTTTCTTTATGTTTTTTTGTTTTTTTTCTTTTCATGTAAAATTTACATGAACCTTCATTTTCATGCAAAATTCACAAAATAATCCAATTAACATGCATGCAATATGCACACCAATTTCACTCAATTCATCTCTCATTTGGATCAAAACACAAAAATTTGTAACCAAAACCAAGATATGAAGGCAAGCAAAGTCAACAAAAATTAGACACAATGACCAACCTGAGGGATTTTTTAATTTCTCTTCTACTGATGATGTAATTTTATTTTCCAAAGCATATGCCAACTTTATCATATTGCTAATGAACTCTCTACAAACCTTCAGTAAGCTTTTACGCATCACTATTAATAATGAGAAAAGTTTATCTGAGTAAATTCTCAAAAGCAATGGCTTTCCACTATTATTGACTTCAAGCTAGGTACAATTACATTTAAATAATAAGAATCCCCGTAACAATTTAGAGACAAACTTATAAAGGTTGTCAACCTCTATGCATTGTGTTTTATAGAAGAATTGACCATTGGACTAACAAGAGTTTGTCTTATGTCGTTAGGACGCCACTTATAATATCCATATTAAGAAAACCTCTATGTATTTTAGATTTCACATATGGCTCTTCCTAAAAACATCACAAAAATTTGGAAGAATTAATGAGAAATTTTCTGTAGACTAGGGAAGCTTATAAGAATCCTTATACCAAAGTCAAATGCATTCACATAAGATGCATCTCGTCGAAAAACTCTTGCTCGCCAAAGTGATATAGAGACTCTTTTCAGATTAGGAAACAATATTGGCTCAATGGATTCATTCTCATTACTTAGAGAATTAAAGTTTTTGGGAAATCAAACCAAGGTCATAGTCTTCTTAAACCATGCTATAAATACTCAAGTTGAGGAGGAAGCTTTGTAGGGAATTAAAGTGCATCACAGGGAATGGAAAAAGCACCTAGATTTAGTAGAATAACTAGCGTGAAATTTTCCCCTTTATATTTGATCCTTAAAACCTAAGGCACATGTTGAACCTTAAATAATCTAAGCTTAGGAGCTCAAAAGTGGAAAGAATGGAAAATTAAATATAAAGGATTCTCTGTTATCCAAAATAATACCAAGGTAAATCCTGAATTAACAAAGGAAGGATAGCTTAAGATGGCAAAGGCATGCTTCTAGACTTTTCACCAATTAATCTTGCTACCAAATTTTCATAAATTCACCTACTAAAATCAAATGGAAGAAACTAGTTTGGAGTAAGTATATCCCTCTTAAACTATCTTTCATCACGTGGCACTATCAATAATATATTATCTACTCTTGATAAAGTCAAAGGCTCTCTTAGTCTTAATCACAATTGCAAACTTTGTAACAACGAACCTAAATGAAAAGATCATTTATTCTTCAAATATGACTATACTAGGGATTATAGTTCATAATCGAAGAGCTTTGCAATTACTCATACATAGATGATGACTGAAAACAAATTATACTTTATGCCTCTAAAAGACCTCACTTAGAAAAAGAAGATCACATAATATTAAACATAGTAATTAGTTCTGAAGTATGTGCTATCTAGAATGAAAGAAATGAAAGAATTTTAAACAAAAAAAAATACATAGACTAGATAAGCTTTTATAACACAATCAATTGGATAAAAGAGTTCCTTCATGCAAGCATAAATATTAACCAAGTATCAAAAAAAATATGTTAAGGAGATGGAGAATAGGAAGTTGATAGCAAATTAGCTCCATAAATTTGTTGTAGCTTAGGCCTTGTTATTCCTTTTGGAGGCTATTTAATACATCTCTTTTAACTTCTATCAAAAGTAATTATAAATAAAAAGTAAATATTTAGAAAAGAATGAAAGAAATAGAAAAATAGCAACAACAAAGAATTATAGACACCATATGAGTTCTTCATGATAAAAAAATATAAACAATTTAATAATATGTTTTACGAAAATTATTTCTAAAAATTTATTCTAATAGATATTTTATAAAAATACCACTATGTCTTCTTTGCATTATTGCATTATTTTTTTTTATCATATGTAATTACGGACAATTTTTTAACAATATTCTTATTAAAGTAGAACTGCAAATTTAAGTATGTAGATCGATATAATTTTATTTTAACATCTCCATGAAACGATATTAGAATTAATAACTTATACTACAAATTATTTACATGTTTATGCGCATATTAGTCTGGTAGAAAAGACTGAAAACAGCCTGACGTCGTAAGCGTCAACTCTGCTTGTCTCTCTCATACAGGGAGTTCATATCCCTTGTCTAATATTACGATGTTTTATCGTGTCTAATAAATCTCAGCCATTTATTTATATAGAGCCCGCATAAGGCCCGCGTGAGTCCAACAAAATAAATGGCTGAGTTTCCATGAGACAGAATAAGACAGAGTAAAACTGAACAGAGGATCTGGTTTTATTCGCGGGAACATGTAATATTTTAATTAACTAAAAGGAAAAACGTGCGAAAAATTATATTCCTAACGTATCCTAGACTTGGTGATCTTTAATCCGTTTTTATTCTTCTTTTTTAATTTAATAGATTGTCAATTTTTAACCAAGAAACTCTCTTTTTCATGTATTCAGGATGATATCTGTTGTTAGCTTCTAATTATCCAAGTAAAACAGACACTTTTACGTGCGTTGTTGGTTGGCCGGTAATTGTCTTTTTTTTGTGACTTGTCTTTGCCTTCCAATATCCATTCAGAGTTGTCCAAGAGATATTATTGTTTCTGGGTTACATTCAAAATCTTAAGTTTTTAATTCTTTCCGTTTTTATATGTCATGCGATTCATGGTGGCATCTCTTTCTTGTGTGACGAGGAAAAGCTTTTCAGATGGTGCATAATTAGATGGTGGAATTGTGATAAAAGTAAGGTTTTCAAGGCTATATACGTACATAATTTTCGATGAAATATGAGAAGGGTAGTATGCAAACTGGGCGGTGATTTGAGAGGAAATGGAATTGAGAAGAATCGGTTTTGAAATGGTTTTGGTGATTGCGCTTTGCGCGATGATGGCCAGGGGGAGCGCAGAAGAGAATACGGAAAGATCACCAATGGCTCCTGACAATGGCATTACCCAGATAAGTAAACAAGTGGTATGTAGTTTTTATTTTCATCGAGTTGTATAAAATGTTCAACGATTAATTTTATGTGCTGTGACCGTGAAATTTGTAATCTTTCCTAGGTTATTAATTTGGTCTTTTTGTGGAAATTGGACGTGTGTGATTTTGATCAGATTGTGTCTCATGCCTTTTTTACGTGATCCGTTTCTCTTAAACCCTAGATGAGATTCGTATGTTATTATGATTCAATACTTCTAAACACAGACAATGAGGAGATGGAGAAAAGCATTGGTGGTAGACATGAAGGATTGTTCGGAAGCAACTGAAGAATTGAAATCTAAATTGTGGAATAGAAGACACAAAGCGTTGGAGTGTATGAGAGAAAGGCATTGGATGTGGGGGGGTTTTGATAATTCTCAAAGATTCTTAAGTGATTTAACTCCATCGCCTCGCAAACATTTTTCTCCAACCAAAAAACATTCATCCCAGCTTGACAACAGAACTCTTATTGCTATTGTTGCAACTGCTGTTGCCACCTTTTGCTTCGTTGCTTCGCTCTTCTGTTGCTGCTTCCTTCTTAGAGGTGGTAATGATGAAGAGAACTCGGAATATGAAAGAAGGGATGATCGACCTCTTCTCAACTTAGCTGACTTGTCTACCGCTGGTATGCACCGTCTCATTCATTTGTTTATTATAGCCATTAACCATTTGCTTTAACCTTATATCACTATTCAGGTTCTTCATCCCAGAGCTCCATTAGTTTCGGAAATTCTAATAGTAAACGCATCAGTCTTAATGGCAGAAAGCCTAATTCTTTCAAAAGTAATCTGTCACTCGAGTGTGGAAATAACGAGTGTTCACTAGACGAGGCATCATCATCATCAACAACAACACCTGCAGGACAATTACTTCCACCTCTAAAACCTCCTCCTGGAAGACAAGCTCCGTCACCACCTAAACCACCACCCCCACCTCCTCTCGGTCCTCGTCCTCCCCCTCCCCCTCCAAAAGTTGTTCGAGCTCCACCTGCTCCTCCACCAAAGGGCAAAATAAAGCCTTCACCTCTGGGGCCTAATCGACGTGGACATAGCAGTTCTGGTGAGAGTTGTGATCTTGAAGTTGGATCAGGAAATCAAAAGACTAAGTTAAAGCCATTCTTCTGGGACAAGGTTATGGCCAATCCCGACCACTCAATGGTCTGGCATGAGATCAGCGCAGGATCCTTTCAGTAAGACATCAAATCTTATTTAAAACATTACACATTTTCAAATCTCAATTTCTTAATTAACAGTTGCAACTTTACAGGTTTAATGAAGAGATGATGGAATCATTGTTTGGATATAATGCAATAGATAACAACAAAAATGATCGCAAAAGAGATCCATCTGAACCTTCGACTCAGTACATTCGTATAATTGATATGAGGAAAGCACAAAACTTGTCAATACTTCTACGAGCACTGAATATCACAACCGAAGAAGTCATTGGCTCTCTACGAGAAGGTGAGCGTCCTCCAACACTCACCACCTATTCAATATATTGGTGCAGTTATTCAGTTAAGAGATTATGTCCATGTACATCTCCTTAACTATTTTCTAGGTTATACATTCAGTTGACTTGTTTGTCAACGTACCAAGTATACAAGATTTCCTGTTTTGTGAGAGTTTGGAGAGAGTTATAATATATACAGCTTTCTCTTTTTATTTTTACAAAGAGACTGTTTATGTGACTTAAACCTGTGGCTATAAGGTTTAAAAAAATAACTTTATCAGTTGCTTTAAATCTTACCCTCCTTCAATTGACTTAATTGATCATTAAATTTGGTTTCAGTGTATCTCCATGTTATGTTTTAGTCCATCCCTTTTGGCTTCTATTTTTTCTTTTTCTTTTGTCTTTTCTGGTGGCGATGGTTGTTTTCAGGCTTGAATAGCAGTGGAGGTATTGCCGCATCATCGATATGTATAATTCCATTCTGCTTCAAAAATTGTTTGCTATGACACTGATATTCTTACATCAAAATCAATCAAGGAACATATGTGGACTATTTGGTCTTGGACCACTAGTCCTGGGCTTGTGACAGTAATAACATAGCTAATGCCATCTGCACAATTTGTTGTTTAGTACCATTCCATTTTTTCCACTTTCGTGGGAAGCTGTTCATAAAAATCAGCTGAAACTTGCCTTTGATAATGGAAATATTAACTTTTGCTGTTTTAATGCTGATAATCTTTCATTCCCGGCCATAATTACCGGTTAGGGGAGATTTGAAGTAGAATCTCCAAGCTATCTTACAAGATTGCACATTGTTGACAAATGAATATTCTTGGTTTTTAAACCTAAAGTTACCAATTTCCTTACCTGAAAAAATTTAAACCAGGAAACGAACTTCCAGTGGAGCTCCTACAAACATTGCTGAAGATGGCTCCAACACCAGACGAGGAATTGAAACTCAGGCTTTTCACTGGCGATGTTTCTCAACTGGGTCCTGCAGAACGTTTCCTGAAAATCCTGGTTGAAATCCCATTTGCCTTCAAGCGAATAGAATCACTTATATTCATGATTTCTCTTCAGGAAGAAGTTTCTTCTATCAAAGATTCGTTTGTGACTCTTGAGGCAAGTCAACATCTGCGCATCTTTTCATGATTGAATTATATACACTAGAAACGGTTATATTAATTACTATTTGTGAGTTTTCAACTAGTGAAGCATTATTATATATCTTCCTTCCCCAATCCAACATAATCTGGTAATCTTATTCCTTTACTCATATAATGATGTTTTATTTTGCATGGCAGGTCTCTAGCAACAAACTAAGAAGCAACAGACTATTTCTAAAATTATTAGAAGCAGTTCTGAAAACTGGCAACCGCATGAATGATGGTACATACCGTGGTGGGGCACAGGCATTTAAACTGGACACTCTGTTAAAACTTTCTGATGTCAAGGGAACTGATGGCAAGACAACCCTCTTGCATTTTGTCGTTCTTGAGATCATCCGTTCTGAAGGTATACGTGCTGCTCGGACAGCAAGAACGAGTGGTAGTGTGTCAAGTGTGATATCAGAAGATACAAGTGATGATTCTAACCAAGCATCTGGAGAGCATTACCGCAACCTTGGTCTCCAAGTGGTCTCAGGTTTAAGCAGTGAACTTGAAGATGTGAAGAAGGCAGCGATCTTGGATGCCGATGTCCTAACATCCTCAGTATCCAAACTCAGGCAATCACTGACAAAAACCAAAGCCTTCATAGAATCCGACATGAAGAATTTGGAAGAGGATGGTGAATTCTACAATTCACTTTTGAGTTTTATTGATCGTGCAGAATCCGATGTCTTGTGGCTATCAGAAGAAGAAAAGAGGATAATGGCGTTGGTGAAGGGCACAGCTGATTACTTTCACGGGCAAGCAGGTCGGGAAGAAGGTTTGCGTTTATTCACAATTGTGCGTGATTTCTTGGTAATGTTAGATAAAGTGTGTAAAGAAGTCAGAGAGCAGAGAGCAGCAAAGCCGAGCAAAGCATTTAGGCAAGAGGCTCCAGCAAGTTCAGCAACTTCTAAAGAAAATAATCAATCTGATGTCCACCTCCAGCAACTCTTTCCATCCACTGCAGGAAGGCGGATTGATCATTCCAGCTCAGATGAAGAGAGTTCATCTCCATAGCTACTTCCACAAATAGGCAAGTAATTTCTTTTATTTGTTTTAAATGTTTGAAAGGTCGATAATCTTCTCATAACCTGTGGCCTAAACGACCACACTGCAGCTCTATATTCTTATAATCATCCTTTCTTATACGTTCCAGGTGGGTAGGGATCTATGAGGCATCACCACTGAATTATGTCTGCAGACCTAGACCACACCCGGTCGCTTAGAGTTTTATCAAACCTCACCCAACTCCAAGTGTACATAGATGCAAGTAATGGATGTGGTTTGATTGTGGAAAAATGATCTACACAAGAGATATGTGATTGTGTAATCAGAATCTACCCCTAAAGAAGGCAACAAAATTGTCATGTACAGAGTAGTAAATCCATCTAATTCACACAGTGTAGTTGATAACTTCTTGACTTTGAAACCTACTTATTCTTTGTCATGATCTCATCATTTTGCCTATCAAGACCAAACATCCTAATAAGTTTGGCATTTGCTTGCTGCCACGTGGCAATGATTAGTTTCTTATACTTGCCTTGTAAGGGCAAATACAATGACTATTTTATATCAAAAAGTGAAAAAAAATATTGGGTTGTTTAAATATTAGTTAGTGGGTTAGATCTTTTTAATAATGAAAAACTTATTCAATAACTACGCGAATTGATTTGAGACTACCTCGTTTAAACCTTTATCTTTGTAGTATATGCAATTATTGAAAGTTTTATATAATATACATGATTATAGAGCAAAAAATGGTATGGTTTAGAGAGAGAAGCTCCTCTCTCTCTCTACATACCTTCTTGGGTTAAGTTTTTTGGTTTGGACTCACCCTAGTTTACTTTCCTTTTGCCTCTACTCCCTTGGGTCTCCTTTACTCTTCCAATCTTTCCTACCAACCTATGCTGACTTACACCCTATCTCCATTTCCTTAGTCCAACCTCACTTTTCTTTGACCAATAGTTTCCTTAGAGATCTCTACTTGAGTGGAGAACATGGTTGAATCCTCTCTCCCAAGTTGGATAGGCCCCCTATGTTTTTGACTTGTTAACCCTTTCTTGCCTCTAACTTTCTTTCTATTTTTATCAACTGCCTTTTAACCTTACAAATGTCCTCCATTTTTGCACATGGACTTCACAACCAACAATCCAACCCCATATCCTTTTCTCGCCTCACCATTTCTTAAGACCCTAAACTTCCTACTAGTGGAGCTAGATTGCCCTCAACTTCCTAACCTATAACTCTCTTTTTGGTTTTTAACCCCAATATGTGTTGTGGACAAAGAGATTCCCTAGAGTACATCTCCCTGAAGTCTATTAATGGTCAACTCATTATAGCCCCTGATGAGGAAATCTTTTTGAGGAAATCTTGAATAATGGAGCCAAGACTTGGATGTCCACTCTAGTAGGCTTCTTCTTCGGGAATAGTCCAACATTTCCTATCATTAGAAGTTGGGCAATGACATGCAAGATGCCAAACGATCGTAAGGAGGTTCTGCTCTCTAAAGACAATATGCTACTCTTCAAGTTCAATTTTAACGGTGAGACAAAGAATATACTAAGTTTAGATCCATGGCATGTGCAGAACAGTCCTATATTTCTCTAACATTGAAGGCCCGAAATATGCTTGAAGAACCTTAATTTTATCAACATACCCATATGTATCAACCTACATGGCGTTCCCCTAAATATTGGCCAACGATAGGCCTTGGTATGTTATTTAGCTTTGATGTAAAACCACTCTACATGGATGCTAATAAGGCACTTCGAAGTAAAATTGGATTTGCAAGAGTTTACGTTAGTGTTGAGGTGAGGCAATAGCTTCCCCAAACTATCCCAATTATACGATTCGGAGAGAATGATAATCTTCATAAAGATGTTATTATAGTGGTGTACCAATGAAGACTTGCCTTGAAAGATGAAGGCAAACAATGGAAGCTGACAAGGAGGACTTTTACGCTGGGTATGGTTGCTGTTTCTGGTGGCTGAAAATGGAACGGAACAAAAATTTGGAGACGGAACGAAACAAAAATTAGAAACAGTGAGGTGCTTGGTTGTGGCAGACAGAACAGAAATAATTGTCTCCGTTTCGAGGACAGAATGTGTTTGATTGCAGTGGACAGAACGAAAAAAATTGTGTCAATGACGAGAATGGCCCTGGTCCTTAATATAATTAAAAATATGTAATTCATTGACAATTTTGATTACGAATGATTTGCATTAGTTAAAAAGTTAACAAATAATAATAATAACAATTTTTCCACTAAGATTGAATAATAATAATAATAACAACGACAACAATAATAATAATAATAACAATAATAAATAAGTTCAAAATGTATAATAATAATAAATTTGAATTATAATAAATAGAAAATATATAATAATAATAATAATAATAATAATAATAATAATAATAGCAATAGTAATAATAAATACAAAATGATGCTTAATAATAATAATAATACATGCACAACTACTACTAATAATAATAATAATAATTTATTAAAATAAATTTATAATAATAATAATAATAATAATAATAATAATAATAATAATAATAATAAGAAGAAGAAGAAGAAGAAGAAGAAGAAGAAGAAGAAGAAGAAGAAGAAATTTATTATAATAGATGAGACCTCATATCCTACCTTCTATTATCTTATGCTTAAAAACTGAGGCAAAAGATCCAAGATAACATCCCTAAAGAAGAATAATCTTATCAACATCCAAGACTACAAACCAGTTTCTCATTATAATGTGATATTTATAAGATCATGAAAAGATTCTCATTATATGCGGGAGATGTTAGTTTATGCCCTTGCAACTAATTTATTTTGGTTGTAAATATTTGTATGACATTATTATTAATTAATAAAAGGCATTTTTATCTTTATGTATTTGTTAATTATTTAATTATTATTCGTAAAGATAAAATCCTTGAAATAATTACTGTGTATTTGAAATTATGATGAGATCATAATTATGAGATTCAATATAACTTAAGTATTATTTCTAAATATTCCTAGTTGTAGTTTCATCAAGAGTGGATATTGTTGAAATGGTAAAATTAGCACATATTATGTTTCTTTCTTATGAAGAAAGTAATTGATCTCATTAATTAAAGTATAGAGATACTTAAACCAATGTGTGGGTGATTATTAAAAAATAAGTCACTGAACTGACCCGATTATAAGAATTCCGAATAGAATATTACTTATGTGTCTATAGACTATCTCATAATGATTGTTATGTAATTAATCCTTAGACTTAAGATTACCAAGGTATCTAGTGTGGGAATTATTATGTTTTGATGCTACTTATGAATCATCCTAGGATAATTCTGTCGGTAGTAATTGGTTACAGTATGAACCATATGTGGATGATTAAGTAAGTCGATAAAGGATTCGTCACTCTAAAGTAATTAGAGAGAATATTCTATTATTCTTGATTGGTAATGATTTATGGAATTCTCTGGCCAGAGTGAATTGATATTTGAAAAGGAGTTTTCAAATTCAATT
>JAOSBP010000206.1:21097500-21119749 GCA_027563825.1 Erythroxylum mucronatum
GCTAACCCATGACGAATTATTACACTACTTATCAGAGTTGCCAGTTCATACAAGTTGAGACAAGAAAGAAGAGCAAAATTCCGTATAAGCATCAAACATCATCACTAACGTGGTTGGGGTGCATACTGGAGGACAGCAGCCCATACATATGGAGAACTTTGTATTGCCACCAGCTTTTTATATGCATACAAAGTTTTTGATCAGGTTTTAAATTACTGACTGCAAATTATATTGTACAATAACTACAGATGGTATAAGAATAACTGTGAGAAAAATAATCGACATTACAGTCAGTTATAATAGTAACCTGAATCATCATTGTAATATTATAGTTGTAATCACGGTTGCGGATCGACTACAATTTAAAACTACGTTGAAAGTTGAAAAACATTGAGGAAAAAGCAAGAATATTTCTCATATGGGGAATAGTGCACACTATATACATACATAAAAGCAAGGATGATGTATAGGAAAGTTCTAAGTAGGCGAGCCTATGACTTGGCATGAAAGCAAAATCTTTCTAGGGGATAGGAATCCTCAGAAAGGCGTATGAACTTAATCTTGCTAAAGTAACCAATTGCTTAGAGGAAGCAACTCTTGTTGCCCTCACTTATGGTGATTTATGAGGTGGGAAAATATAGGCTCAAAAGAGAAAGAAAAACAAATATGAAAACAATAATACGGAACCAAACATCAAGTTCCATTCCCACTTAAAAGCACGAAGTTCAAATAAGCTAAATTCTCGTTTTCTTTACCAAGTAATTAGTGCTCTGCCTTAAAGCGAAAATGAGAAGATAAGTGTATAACTATGAAGGACATGGTCTTGCGGATGGGATTATAGTAGGGTATTCCCTCAAGAATGATGAGAAGAGAAAGAAAGGATTATTTGCTTGCTCTCTGTACGGTAATCCAACGTAAAAGAATAAAAAGAACATAGCCCAAGTAAACAAAATCACGAAAAGAATAAGAGAGAGCGGCTAACAATATACTCATTGGTTGGCTACGATTACTACCACACGATTAAAACTCCAGGAAAATCATACTAATTAAAGTAACTTGTGATACTATATGAAATTGTATATCCTCTAATATTCGTGCTGCTCTTTCTATAATATATAGGATAACTTTTACTATGTGTTGTCTGTTTTCTACATACTTGTCAGTCTCGTACCCCTCGAGGCTTAAATGACTTATCTTAAATGTCAAGTGTGAACATAATGTAGGAGATGACAGTGAATCTGTAAAGAAACAGGAAGCTATGGATAATACTCTTACCAGGAAGCTGCCATGGTTCACAAGTATGCAAGTCGATTTCGATCAAAGTACCCTTGAGAACTTCCTCATTCGTGATCTTCTTGTAGAGATAATGACATACAAGCTCCTGGTCACTTGGATAAAACCTGAAACCAGGAGGCAGTGTTGCTCCAATGTCTCTGAGCCCCATTTTTCAAGTCTTTTGAAAGGCAAGAGAAGAAATTAAAGGTGAGCGAATATGGAAAGTATAATTAAGTTTCAAAGATTAAAATAGGAAGGGGGAATGGATATATTAAAATTCTTGTTTGAGAGAAAGGTGTCTGGTTTCTTAGTTTGGGATATGAAATACATGAGTGGGAAGGTAGAGGTTGGCGTTGTGCATCTAAATAGTCAGGCCGACAAGGGGCTTTGCCAGTTAGAATTTCTTATAGAGGGTCCATGCTATTGTACAGGTGTAACTTGTTAGTTGGTGTATTAAGTTTCAAGAAAGACCAAAGTTGCAAGAAATCTATCTTGTGGGAGGGTTAAGAAAATTTTATAGCTAGCGATTGATGAAAATTAATGTATGGACAAAATCCAAACACTAATATTAGAGAGAAACCTTCCAAAACACCCCTTTATATTTATTGTAAGAACAACTTTTGTTTTTTTATAAATAATTTACAACTTTTTAATTTTCTATTTCACACAAATAGCCACCTGCGAATGATAAGGGTAATTCCCGTGATTATGAATATTCTGAAGAAATAATTGACCAAAGGCAATCACATCGACGTGTCTTCTGATTTTCCTCTTGTTTATTATCGAGTGTTATTCCAAAAGCAGATTTCACACCCCGAAATTCTTGCATATCACCATATGACCATGAATCATTTTTTTTTCTTTACGTCTAATCCTATAAATCTAAAAACAAGGTTAAGGAAAATTATCAATTCAAATAAGATTTAGCTTCCAATCTCGCCCCTAAATAACCCATATTATTTTACAAACTTAAACGTAGTTTTTGCTTATTTGAGACAAATTTTTTTAAACTACATATGATACCTAAGTTCACGAATAATAACAAAGGCTTAACATTCCCTGCATCTTGTTATAATCAACTCATTATCACGTTTCCCTTTTCTTTGCGTCACCATGTTATGTCAAATGTTAAATCAGGGAGAATCTCAAGAGCTTTTCTCATTCATTTGCCTTGTTACTCCATAAAAAAAAAATTGTACGGTTCCTTTCATTTGTAAAAGGTATAGATCAGGAACACAAGAGAAGAGAGTGATTATATGTAGTTAATCGTAATATTGTAAAGCTAAAAAGTATGTATAAACTATAATATCCGTATATTGTGATAATCATTTAGTGAGGACCATAGGCCACCCTTTGGTTAGTGAATCCCAGGTCTAGCTTGATTAAGCTTAATTATTATTGTATGTATATGTTTCAGGTACGTATACATTCCTATAATTAATTGGTGGGATCACCCTTACCGATGGGACCATTCCTTCCATGGTACGCCCAAGAACAATGCGTCTTAAGCACGTGAACCTTTTGATTCATCTAAGACTCCAAAATGCGGACAGCTCAAGAAGAAAATTTTAAAAAGAAAGTAGCTGGAAATTTTGAATATTTGCTAATCATGAACTAGTTAAGAGTCCTATCTGTTCAAGTTTTGATCACACAGGAGAAAAACTTCGGCTTGATGCAGAGGTGGGGCATGCTGATTGTCTTCAGCCTGGGGCCTACTAATGATGGAAGGATATTAGGCCCATCAACACATACTCTGTGATGAAGTTAACAAATTAGGTGATTTCTTGTTTTTCTGGATGAGGAATGCTTGAAAAATGGCAATAATAATGGAAATATGGACAAAAGGATATTTGTCGCAACTTGTATCATCTGATAATAATAATTAGGATGGTATATTGTAGATGATGACTGGACTGGGGTCTCATCAATGTTTAGCATATGCCACGGAAATAATTGAACCTAAAATCTTTCACTACGTACTACCTACGACTGTGACGGAAAGATTAAACTTCCCAATAATATAGTTAATATAATATAATCAAACGTCATTCTGTCAATACTAAGTCAAGAATTTCAATCGCAAGCAGGAGAACTAGTACAACATGTCACCAAAAAGAAAAAACCTTGTAAAACATGTCTTAGTGCCATTTCTAACTAGCTGATGTGTCATTTTTGCCACTACAGGATATAGATAGATAGGTACAAACCTTTTATGGAGACATGTAAGAACAAGAAAGAAGGGACAGTTATTAAATTTTAGTTGGTTGCGGTCCTGTCGGAATCAACCGGGAGTTAATTAATGCGTGGTCGCGAGGTTATACATATAACCACCAGATTAACATGGAAGTGATGGACTTTTTTGTAGTTTATATAGATAATCACCATTTCAACTATTATTCACCTAGTTTATCAACGAAATTAAGTTAATCAGGATAAAATAGATTTTATTTTACAATACCAGAAACCGAATTAATACTTGATAGAAAGGATGTAGTGACAGAACAAAATTTCTGATAAGGTGGTTAAAATTTAGATTTTCCATGGTGCTAGCTAGCGCAGAATTATTTGGATCTTATTATAGGCTTACAGTTTGACATTGATGGTATTAATCTGAAAATAAAACCCTAAATTAAGGGGAGTCGATCCCGCCATAAGACATGTGAGACCACAAATCAAAGTACATATATAGGAATGGTGAGGGATGGATCATTCCTAAATTGTAAACGATGACTATGCGAAGTAAGGAAAGGATACAAATGACTGGGGATTGTAGGATTAGAGCTTCTTGCTAAGGTGGGAGTTTTTGTTAGGTGGTGTTGTAGTGTCGAGATGATGATGTTGTACAAAGTGTGACGGCTTGATATTCCTCTCTATGTGGAGACCAATAATTTCAACTCTCCCTTCTCTGCCTGTCACACCCCTCCCTTCCTCTCAATCTGTCCTTTTACATAGTTTATTTCCATAAGTTAAGAGAACCTATTGGGACTTGTACACGTGGGATTGCACACATTATTACTTTACATTTTGATTTGTTGTCGATTGAAAACTCTACTTATCAAATCCCCTCAATTGTGTCTTCTGTTTTCAATCGACAACAAATCAAAATGTAATGTAATAATGTGTGAAATCGCTCGAGCCTAAAGCCTATGGTGAATGATTTGATTTGTTAACCCTTAATTTCCTTAATTACCAAATTAAGTGAAAAATAATTTGATATTGTCTTCAAGAAGTTAGCGTATTTGCCACATTTGTTGGTAGTATGCTACGGAATTTTGTTAACGTGTCAACTTATATATTTATAACCGAGGTCAATGATGTTTCAAATCTTCTGAAAATTTTAAATATTTCTACAGGAAGAAAATTATAAATTGGTGAAGAGATAGAAAATAAGCAAAAGACATTAAAATTTGCTGAACTCTTAGACACAAGTTCGCTATCGTTCTTGTACAATTAGAAACCTCGCCTAAATGGCTAAATGATGTTGTTCCCCCGTCTGACCGTCATGTAGAACTTGCTGCTACTGTGAAAGGTAACAAACATGTGTGCGGAGTGGAGGGTCCGTAAACTATTACCTAATGCCACGAACATGGCCTATTAGATATCAGCACTTCAGCATGTATCAAGGGATTGGCCTTGGAGTCCCACGTGGCATGTATCTAATGCCTGGCCCTAGCGCACTTGTCCCCGATAGTTAGGACTCTGGGGGAGGATAGCTTCTTGTGGACTCCTACCTCACACGGAGGGTTCACGGTAGCGTCTGCTTATGCACTTATCGAGGACCATCCCATGGACCGGCACCCTCGACTGTGGGAGAGTATTTGAAAATGGCCGGGGCCCCAGCGTATACGGTCGTTCCTCTGGCTTGTTGCCAAACGCAAACTTCTGACGAATCAGCAGCGCGTAGCTCGCCATATCGCCCTAGACAGTGGGTGCCATTTTTGTGGGCAGGAAAAGACCACTGCCCATGTGGTTCGGGACTGCGAGCGTGTTAAAGATCTCTGGCGTCAATTTCCTCCAGACGTGATCGATACGACCTTTTTCTTGCAAGATGTGGACTCCTAGTTGTCGTGTAACCTCACGAAGCAGGCTCAAGTGCTGCCTGAATCGTGGGCGACGGTCTTCGGCTTCGCTTGTTGGTTTCTCTGGAAATGGCGGAACAGTAGTCTTTTTGAGCCAGCGTTTGTTTGGCCGACCGAGGGTCACCGACTTATCCTGGATTACGTAGGGTGGATTGCTTGTGCCCGGATGATGGAGAACTGTGTTTTTCCAGCTCCAGGATTACCGGTGGGTTCGTTCGTGGGATGGACTCGGCCGACAGAAGGATGGGTTAAAGTAACTCTAATGGGGCTTGGCACCCCGTGTCCAAGACGGTCTCCTCCGGGGGGCTGATCCGTGATTGGCTTGGGGAGTGGCGTGGCGGTTTTCACCAGAAGCTCGAGGGGGGTTCGCCGCTAGTGGCGGAATTATGGGGGGTCCACTCGGGCCTACTCCTGGCCTGGGACAGGGGCTATAGACAAGTTGTGGTCGAAGTCGACTCTTTGGGGGTTATTAATATCCTTTCGGATTCCCTTGTGTTACTACCTGAGGTTTCTGCTTTGGTGACAGGTATCCGACAGCTGCTGCAGCAAGACTGGTCGGTGCGGATCCAGCACGTTTTCAAGGAAGGGAATCAGTGTGTGGACGTTCTTGCTCGCCTCGCCGGCGTTCGCAGCCCGGGCCTTTATTTCCTACCCGAGCCCCCTTTTGGGGTCCAGGAGCTTCTCCGCCGTGATGCACAAGGCGCCGTGTACCTGAAAGCCTTAATTTAGTACTGTTATTTCCTTTGTAATAAAAAAAAAAAATCAATTAAGAGGTCAATCAAGATTTTCTTGTAGGCTAGAGACCCCACGACGAAAGTGAAATAGAAAGATTTCTATGTTTCTAAAGATGTGGGAGGACTAGGGAGCAGTTCCATAAAAGCTATAAACAACATGCTTCTATCCAATATTACTTGCTTCCATAGACTCAAATTTAAAGTAAAGAAGGTGATAAGGAATGGAACATAGAGCTGTCACTAAAGGGGATTCTCAACTATTATGGCTAATATGTCAGCTTATGTTCCCAAACAAGGGAGGACTTGATAATATGGTCCACACATAGCTCAATTAAATTTACCAACAAAACATGCCTAAACATGCTCAATTCATCAACTCCTAAAGTTTTTAGGAACAAGCTAGTTTGGAACCAAATTCATATACCCAAAGCATCATTCATATTATGGTTAGTTGTAAAGAAAAGACTTTAAACCAAGGATAAACTTAGATGAATGTCAGTCATTAATACCTGCTTATGCCAATCGGACCAAGAATCCATTAAATACTTGTTCCTAGTGTTCTTATTCTATAGATGTACTGAGACAAGTCATGAGCTAGTGCAACCAGGCTTACATAGAAGATGATTGGGAAATATCATTTGTTGGGCATGTAGAACTAGACACAATTCTAAAGGGGACTTGAAACTCTTAAGATTATTTTTAAGTTATTATGCGTATGCATTATAAAGGGAAAGGAACTTTAGAATCTTTCATCAAGTGCATCTTGAAGCAAAAGACTTGATTTCAAATCTTTGAAACTAGATAAGAGGACCTGTAAGAGCCAAAAAAAAAAGAAGAAGAGCCAGTTGAGTAAAGAGAAGAAGAATGCATAGAATCTATAATTTGAGAGGTGCATCCACTTTTTAGAGTCATTAGTGAAAAATAAAGAACTTCAGGATGTAGAATTTGAATAGTTGTTCGAGAATTTGTTTCTAGTTACACACGCTTGGTAGTGTTTCGTCTTCCTTTTAAGTGTACTTGTATGTAAACCCCTCTACGTTTAGGTAATGCATTCTTTATCCCTTTATTCTTTTAAAAAATTAAAAGAGTAGAAAATCTAAAATGAAGAACTATGCAATAACGTCTAATAGAATGATAGAAATAGGATTCCTCCTGGTCCAAAGGAGGTCAGAATTAACAACATAAAAAGGGCTTTTCTTGAAAAAAATAAAGGGCTTATATACTCCAATAATATCAATTTAGCCCCCGGACATTATCCTGCACACTCTCAATGATGATCGCATGAGTGTTAGTCGCACTCGACTCATTAATCCTGTTATTAGCTCTAGCTAGTTGTTAGCTCTTTTAATTACCAAAAAAAAAAGTGTAAATGTTGTTAGGCCATCCTCTTCGGATTTTCAAATCATAAGAATCAAATTTGACTAAACAAATATAAAACTATTAATTAAAATTTTCATTTGATTTTCTTAGTTTAGTTTGTAACTAATCAAATTAAAAAGCAACACAAATGTAAGGGTAAGCATATATCTACCCTTTATAAATTAAGACACAATTATAAGACCTAAAACATAATTGCCCTTATATATTATTGTGCCTTGATTACATTTCTTTTCTTCTTGTTTATTCTTGTAGAATATTTTCCAGCTGGTGAAACGGGGCGTTTGCGTGAACTCTTCTCTGGCTACAGTTGATATCAGACTCCGTAAGGAATCAACCTGTGACACACATCAACTGTTATGCAATATCCAGCCATTTGGGAAACTAACATGTTATGTCATCTCTGCAGCGTGAGTTAGGTTCTAAACAATGCGGGAAGGAGCAGGAAACATGGGTATACCTTTGTAAAGAAATAAAAAATGCTATACCAACAACCATGTAACGAATTACAACTTAACAGATTACAAAGGAAGGGGAAAAGAAAAACCCTAAAACTGTACAAAGAATGGAGAAAGGGTGACGTTATGGAATGATTTTGTGCCAACGCCCGTACTAAAGGGGCAGGTGTGACCTAAAAATGAGAAACCATTCCAATCTACTTTTCAAGTCGTCATTTGCTGCCTGACTATGCCACGTACAGCTTCCCTTATCAACAGACTAAAATTCAACCAATTGGTCATCAATCCCACCCAATCTGGTCTACTACATTGCAGCTCTGTGTTTCAACCAATACAACATCTCCTTATCTATTGGTGATCTGTTCAGAATTGAATCAAACATCGGGCTGCCAAAAACTTTTGGACAGCTCTTGAATGACCATATTTGGTCTTTGGGCCACGGTCTCTGTGAAAACTTCTCCTGAAAACACAAAAGCATTTGTAAGCAAACCATACAAATTATAGCTAGAAACTAAACCAAGTAAATTCATCCCTATTGCCTAGAATTCTACTGTTTCAGTTTTCATTCCCATTTCTTCGCTTCTACTTGAAATGGAATGCCCAGTTCACTGAATTGACTGAAGACAGCATTAACACCACATCACCAGCAACTCTGCTACAATTCCCTCGATAGAAGTTATACATGTCTTGGTTTTAAAAGGTAACTGTTTAGACAAGATATTTATTTTATGAGCAGTCCCGAAGTCAATACAATAAATAAGTCGCGGTTTTAAAAGTTCACAGACTGTAATGCCACTTAAGTATAGACATGGAACGGGCCACACCTAGGTTTTTTTGAACAGAAGACAGGACAACTCCAAATTTTCAAATTCCTTAAAGCAAAGCTAAGACCATTTAACAGGCTGGAGGCAATGATTATTTTGCAGACATGAATGAGGAACAGTCAGCATGAAAACTTTTCCAGTGATAATATAAGCAAGGGTTTTGACTTATCATCAAAACATGAATTTAAAACATGAGCCGAATAAGCTATGACTACAATGAGAAACAAATATCTAAATTACTGAATAGACTCTGAAAAACACAAACATGGTGTCCATAAAACTTACCATCCTTTCCAGCATTAATTTCACTGTCTTTGGGCCATATATGCGCTGTTGAGATGGCTTCTGAACCTTGACATAGAAGGAGCCAACATCAGGTAATGACAAGCAGCCCCTACTAGCTTTTATGAGGCCACAATCTGGGTCAGCATTTGTCTGGATATGCCAAAAAATCAACTGCCCCAGGCAATAGTTCTCACCATAAGCTTTCTGATACTCATGGATGTCAGGCCCCAATTTCTCGGCATATTTTGGTCCTAGGTCAAGTGGACTGATGTAAACTGGTGGCGAAGTAAATTTCTTGTATTCCTGAAATATTCATAGTTCTTTCAGGAACAAACATTGACAAATCTTTAATTACATTGCAAGGTAGCTGGTGCAAGTAACAGGACTTACACACACTCTAAAGAAGCATTTTGTATATGCATAAAGATGGATCAAGTCAGCCACAGCATCATGCCGACACTTGTATGTGCACGGAAGACTCCTAACCTCATCCCTCAACCTTTCAAAACAAAAAGAGTACTGTGAAGTGTTCATTTGACACAAACAAAATTGAAACCAAATACAATAAATATAAGCTACTTACCACAGCAAAGATTTCTGCAGCTCCTTTTGTAAGTCACCAGAATAGGATGGATCATGCGCACGAATTTTGGTCTTAAGATCATTTAGAGTTTCACCATCTACATGTGGGGCCAGACTCTGAACAAGTTCTTCAACAAGTGATCCATCTCCTTTCCAGAGGAAGCAAACAGTTTCTTCAGGGCTTAGCCTCTCCAGTGGAGGTGGAGCATTCTTTGGGTCACCAAAGACAGATCTCATTACATAGCTCACCTGTAAAATGGCATTCAAATGACAAAATGTTTAAAATGAGTAACACTACTAATTTTAAAATGAGTACAAATATATATTTCACAATAGTCAGACCATGTAATTTTCAGGAGATATAATATAAAGGATAGGAAAGCCCAAACATGAGGTGCAAGCTCAGATGGGGTAAAGGCAATCTGCTTACAATTCACAATTTAACATCGAAAGACGGTGTCAAATTTGGATATGATAATTGTGTCAAATTTAGATACGATACTAAGGTGGTCCAGAGAGTAAAATATGAAAATCAAGTTCCTGTTTCATAAATGAAAGCACATTTGAATGTTTTCAAAATGTACTACAAATTAGGGGGGAAAAAAAGGGCTCAAAAACAAGAGATCTGAATTGTTTTCCAACTTTCCAACTAGAAAAATAATGAATCAGAACATAAACCTCTGTTTGCACTTATTCCTTGAAACCTACTAGAATCCATACAAGGGAACAGCTCAACCAACCACAGAAGTTGACCACAAAAAGGTTGACCTTACAACTGTAAGGTGTCTTATACTAACTAAACACATGTTTATGGCCGAAAGATTGCAAGCATAAAAGTCCACACACAGAAGGGGTACACTCTAGATAACAAAATATTGGCATCATAGATAACTTCAGAGAGAGGTCCACCTTATCAAGAGTAACGGCCAAATTTTGAAGTCTCTGGTTATAGACACCTTCAGCCTGCCTCATGCAAAAATGATTCACGTGAACAATCAGGGATAACTTACAGGCATAATCCCATATAAATATAGTCTCATTGTTTACCTGAACCTCAGCATCACTTCTCTCAACCTCTAGACATATTTCTGCTACATATTTCCGTTTTTCTTCTAAATTATGCTTTAGAATTTCCTCAGGAAGCTTCGTTCTTTCTAAATTTATGAACCTCACCTTCAGATTAGGGAAAAAAAAAAGAGAAATAAATGCAAGAAACATTACAAGAAGGAAAATCTCAAAAAATAAAAATAAAAAAGAAAGAAAGGGGTTACAAAGAAACAAACCAGACGAGCAGAATATGCAACCAACCAATCCGGCAAACCACCAAGCAAACAACTGCCTAAACCAGCCCTCGCTAAGTCGAGATAGTCTTCTTCAGATACACAATTTAATTGACATGCTTCGAACATTAAGTAATGCCGATCCAGAAACCCATGCCAATCCTTCATCACCTAATGAACGATATACTCCATCAACAGACAACATGGTTTTTGGAAACATAATGCGGTAAAATCAGTTCATATCATTCACATTGCTGAATCCAACATCATAACACAGATGGTTATGACAGGCTGTACCTTTTGGAAAGACCCTTCACCTGTCAAATTTAAGTAGCTGCCTCGGCAAACTTGGCTGCCACACAAACAAACAGATGCTTCATATTCTTCCTTGCTCTGCACATGAAGAGTCATACATCAGGCATGAAATGTGAATTGTTATATGGCATAAACAACACCTTATAAAAGGCACACCTCTGTAACAGAATTGTAATCAAACGTGATCTCCTCGCCATATTGGATTTCACGAACTGTATAAATTCCAATTTGATACTGACCATCCACAGCAGTAACTCTACATTCAAAAAATGTTAGAAAATATATCACAGACCATACAACAGTAGAAGTAAATCAAAGAAACTATTGTACTTTTTCTCTTTTTGCATAGAACAAGAGAAAACATCAACCAGAAACAAATTATTCAATGGGAAAAGCTTATGAGAGCAGAGGCAACAAATTTCCACGACTAGAGAAACTATAATTGAAAGAGAAAAAAAATTTTGAGTTGAACTTTTTCCTATACTCTGTTTCCAAGAGAAAAGCTTAGCATTACATGACACCATCCCGCCATTCCAAGATCACAGGATTATCACACCGTCACTCTCCATTAATTACAAAAGGTTAAGCAAGGAATCAATGATGCATTTCATGCTGAAACAGGTTTAAATGGAATTATGGGGCCTGAAATGAATATCAAGTGTGACAACAGAAACTGAAATGTAATACAGCATATAAGTATATGGCAACACAAATATGTGTTAGATCAAAAAGATTGAAATAGTCCTTAATCGCATGTTTAAGCTGTAAACAGCTGAAATTAAATTGCCAAAATGTTTTTACTTCTAAATAACTCAATGATGACTTCAAAATGTGCAGAAAACAATGCAGAAATTAATGATCACAAAGCCCATTAACCAGTGAGGAAACTACCAAAAAACTTAAATATGGAACTGAACAAGGACAGAAAGAGAATAAGACTCACTTGGCTTCACAATTAGGTCTGCATGAGTGACAAATGCGACTTGCATAGTTTGCTTTGTGCATAGCATCAACAACAACTAAATCATAACCATCAGCATCACCCTGCCAATAACATAGAGGATTAAGTAAATGTGAAGTATCAACTGTGAACTGCACACACTAGCAAAATAACTTGAGTTGGATCACCTTAGGCCTCTCCATATAGATGTTGTAAAATTCTGGAGCTGGATCTTTATTGTCTTTCTGTAAAGAACGGATTCCATCTTGCTTCTCAAACCATTTCCACGCAGGATAAACCTACAAACATTGTCCCAGATGACCGAACACAACAAGATAGACTTGCGGCATTACCCAACGAATACATACATACAAGCAAGCATGCATGCACTTAAACCAAGAATTACGTACATTTATAAAGCATATATTTCCTTCAAATCCCATAATAACTTTGTAACAACAACTCAGACATCTCCAAATATTCATAAAACATTTGATCCGATCTGATGTCGAAACCTTTCCCTTTACTGCATAAATATATATTGCAGTAAGGAAGCAATAAGGTTTTACATTGCATTTTGCTGATTACAACCTTTTGGTAGTGGGAAAGGGTGTCGCAATACATTACTTTGCATGTATGTGTCTGTGGGCACACATTCACATCTAAGAGTATGAGATCAAAACCATAAAATTGAGATAGCCGTATTTTGTCTATTATATGATTTTAAAACGGAATTTAGTGATCAATGTTATATGAAGACATTGCATACTGCTCTAAAAGGTTAATTTCCATTCTAGATCATACCTCTCCCAAAAACTCCACAACAAAATCTTCTTCTCCAAAACCATCTTCTTTATTGCAAACAACACCAAGGCCCTGATAATAGGAGGAAACAGAAAGAATTAGCAAACCCAAGGAGAGAACAAACAAAGGTAGTAAAACTTTCCAAACAGTTGATAAACTAAAAGCGTTAAATAGATGATGTGCTACACCTTCCTGTAAGCAACATACTTGTCGTCAGGACGACTATCAATGGCCCTCAGAATACCCCTGCACATTCTCAATGTGCGTATATTACAGTCTTCCTTGGCAGCTTTCTCAATTTCCTCAATAACAGGCCGCAAAGGATACACCATTGGAGTGTTCCCAGTTCCAGTGAAGTGCCTAACTTTCTGATTCAAAGTCTGGAGGAGCATGTCTTCAATAAATAAATGTTTGTCCAACAAAGGCCAGTCCAGTTCTTCAGGCATGGAGTCAAGCAAAAGATTATGGGTATAAGGATCAATTCCATACACTTCTTGTTCTACAACTTCATCACCAAGGCGTTTCCTAGGTTTATATTCCTTGACTTCAGGAAGCTCCATGTCCAATTCATCAGCACCATTTTTCTGGGCATCAAGTTTCTCAGTAAAGTCATCTGGCAGGGATACACCCATCTTCCTTTGGACATTCTCCACATCATCTACAATGACATATTGATCTATAACTTCATACTTCCTAGTGACTGGAGGAACCAGACTCGCTTTTGTCATGCGAGCACCCCATTCACGTTCATCAGTCATGGTATCTAAATCATCATCCACATAATATCCATCTCCTCTTGACTCTCTATTACGACGTCCTGACAGGAAATCCAAATCACTTTCTGTATCTGATGCATTACTCTCAGTTCCACTCCTTCCATCTTCAGAAGACACGTCAGTGTCATCTGAAGTTTCACTTCCTGAGTCTAAAGACTTTCTATTCAATTTGGATAAACGTCTTCTGATTTCTCGATCAGATGCATACTCTCCATAATCAAGGCTACCATTTGCAATAGTATTGCCATTACTCCTATTCATATTCTTCCTGTCAATTAATAATTTCTTCTTATTGTATCTCCCACAAGAAGAGACTAATCCTTCATACAAGTCATCTTTCCATGAATTCATCAGCTCATCTCTTTCATATGAGAACTTTGAACTCTCCTCCAAATATGATGCAAGTCGGAGAAATAAAGCAATAATGCGATTCATATCTCCAGCACCTCGATTCTTGGCTCTGATTCCAGAAATACATATTAAAATTAATATATTGAAGAAGTAAAGAAGAAAATAATCAATTTTAGTAGCGTATAATGTACTTTCCCCTCTTCCATCCAATCAAATGATCCACATCAAAGACAAAAATACACATATGGAACCGACAAGCCGATGAATGGTTTGAGAAAAAGAACGTCAAAATAATTGATGAGTATTCCCATCCTTGATCTACCATTTTGATGTAGGAATGATATAGCACTACATTATGGTGCAAATCAATGCCTAAAAGAATAAGTAATATATCAATTTCTCACTAAAGCATCAATCGTAGACAACTGGCAACACTTGCAGATTCAAACATGTTTCATAGATCAATCCTGGTCAGAACCATCTTGATTCAACAGTATACAGAAAGATAATACTATGTTAAGAATCGTGTGCTGTTCCACAAGCAGATGAAGGCAAAGGCCTGTTACAGGCACAAGCATGTAAACAGGTAGAAATGACTCACTTGATTGCATCTCTGCACATTCTACTGATATCCTCCTTAACAGACTTTAATCCATGTCCTATGTAGAAGCCACTTTTCATCCTATCCTCAATTTCTACCACCTGATATAGGAAAAGATAAAAATGCATAAATAAAACAAATACAAAGCAGAAAATATCCCAAGTAACAAGAAGTTCAGTACCTTAGGAATAAAAAATTCAAACGTGTTCTCCTTCATAATGTCCTTCAAACCTGAAGCAAGGAACCCCTCCATTCTTTTATAGCCATTTCCAGATTTTTTGATAGCCCATTGTCTTATGCGAGCATCCCTGGAAAGAATTGACGATGATTTGCGAGCATCAAACAATTTCGAGCGCTTGTACAAATTGCGTCGGAATAACTGGTTTGAATCTCTTTTAGTAACACTATCAAAATACTCCTTCAGTTGACCATAATCATCTGTATCACCACTCAAAACCTTTGTTTTACTAAGTGAAGAACTTTTATCACTGATCTGTTTAAGACTCCTTATTTTTGAATGAGACTCCTCAGGAAACCCTGTACTATGCAAAGTGCGACTCTTAAACCAGCTGATGCTTGGGAATTGAAGGATCAATTCCCCAAATTGGTTACAGCCTCTTACATCAACAGATGATAAAAACGGAAAAGCGCGAAGAACATCCTCAAGCATGTCAGGAGTAACATTCGTGCAACCTACCAGCACCAATGAATTCAATTTTTCTTTATTATAACCACTCTGCAAGCAAAATATTATATTAGTGAGATAAAACAAAGAAACTTTATGAAGATTTAGTAGAGTAGGATACAGACTTAATTACCATTATGTTCCAGATGATTGAGTCAGTGCAGCTAGGACCCATGGACGTGAAGCTGACCTGTCTTGAAATATTCTTGTAAAAGCAGATTGCAGCTCTCCAATGCTTACAAGTTAAAGAAGCAATGGAAAGAGTTTTCAAGTCAGATCTCAAACAATGAAATATTCTTGCCAAAACATGACCATCCAGCAAACCCCAGCTTCCCATCTCAGTCATATAACATGCACCGGCTTCTCCAAGGAAAGTAGCATCACCACATAACTCTTCAAATCCAAGCTCATCCCTTTGAAATGATTGCAGGTCATCTTCCACTTCATAGTCTTCATCACTCTCACCAAGCTGCATCCTTGTTTTATTGCCAGCAGGCACACCAATTTCTGATTTAAAACCCCAAACACCAACAAAAAGAAAAGAAAGAATATAATCCCAAGAAGAACAATAAAGAATGAAATGCTTCAGATCAATTACCATAGTAACAGTTAAGAAATCATGCAAGTATAAACACAGAGAAACTAAACTGAATCAAATGAAGAAACAAAAGATACAATTTTTGACGATTTGCTGGAAATGCAAACCTGCTAAACGAAGATGGTAATTTTCATTCACATAAAACAACAGCATTGTGTGAGATTAATCAGTCCACCGACTTAACTGTTGCACAAGTTAGTATTTCAAAACCATAATCAGATCATTATTTCCTTATTATGAGAAAATTCAACACAGAATTCTTTATTCCCCTCCCTTTTCTTACCTTTATCTATTATTCTTTTAAAAAGGCTGGGAGAGGGTGTTTGAAGTGCACAAATATAATAATCTAAAATTCAAACAAAAGAACTGTATGTTTCCAGTTATTCTTCTCACTAGAATCCTTTCCCAAATTCTAAAGTAATGATCTCAAAAGTGTGAAACATAGAACACTCTCCGGAGAAAAGATTTTCAGCAAGCCACTAACATATAATATAATAAAATATAAAAAGTGTATAAGACCAACAATTTGCAAAGAGTCCAAAAAGAAAATGGAACAGGGAGGAGGAGCGTGTGAAGCTGGTGCATCTGTCATTCCTGACAAAAATGGCAAGTCAAATATACTTAAGAAGGGAAGAAACAAGACAACTGCTGATGTCAAATTTTACAAAAGAGATACATTAACTGAAGAGTCACTTATCAATTGCACTCATTCAGTATCACAGTAAAAGAAAAAAGTGTCATTCTTTTGCAATTTGGAAAATTCAAAAAGGATAGCTATATTTCCATTAACTGCAGACTTTGCACATAGGTTAATATGCAGATTAATACCTGATTTCCAGAACGTGTGTTTGTCAATCTCCTTCTTAGGTTGTCTTGCATTAATCCACGGATCCAGAACTTCATTTATGACTGCAGCAAACTCCCGGCTCTTGTACGATTTCATTACCAATTCATGTAGCTTTCCACGGGAATAGCCTATAAACTGTGGATGCTTGCTATGAAACAAATTGGAATTAACGTTGCTATTACTACTGCCCTCAGAAAGAGCTCCTGACCATTTGTTAGATGGCTCAGCATTCTCTTGTAGAACTTTTATGTTAGGATCCTCTGTGCTGGAGATAATCGGAACCCATACCCTATCAAGTTTTCTGAAAACACTGCTATACTTTTGGATAGCACCTCGTTCTGCCAGAACCTGAAGCTCTGGAAAAGAAAAAGGCCCTTGTTCATGTCCAGCGGCATCAAGGTAGTACCACTCACCCAAATGCAATTGCAAGTCATCAACTGTACACAGACGATCTTTAGGAGTGCTAATGACTGACCTAGACTTCCAAGATCCATGTGAATCTTGGTCATTAACAATCCTAGGTAAACAGTCAGTTTCTGTCATTGATCTCTTGACATCATTAGCTGCAGAGTGCAATCGAGCAGACCTGGAAGTGTACCTGTCCTTTCCTCGAACTTTTGTACGTTGCTCAGAAACAGATGAACCTTGGTCCTTAACTACACAGGCATTTATCCTGACCACAGACAGTGTGGTTCCCTTCACGCCCCTTATTGATCTGCCAACACCAGCACATTCATTCCTCTCATCTGAAGATGAGTATGCCCATAGAGGAAGGTCAAGCCTTCTGCTCTGGGAAGGATAATACAAATCATCTTTTCTTTGCCACCTAGGATCCTCCAACCCAGACTTTGACATCTGGCATAAAGGAAAACCACTATTGAGCACAAATTTCTTCCTCAGAAATCTATCCTGGACAGCTTCGTCATTCCTCTTCCAATCCCCACCCTTACAACACCAAGGTTCATAAAACCAGCCATTGGTATCAGCCAACTCTGACAGGTGATCTTTCCTGAAGACTGTACTTACAGTCAATTCAATGGCTTCTTTTACTTTCATGTCAAAACAACTCAACACCTCATCACTATCTTGTTCATGCTGTTCCGCAATTCCAGTAGGAAGCAGATTGAACCCTGAACATGGGTAAGGATAAAATATAGTCAACAATCATTGCGTAAATACAATTAAATACCACTGGAGCCCTTGAAAGTACCAACGGCATATTAAGAAAAGATCAAAGAAGCCTGTCAGGCATTAATATTAGAATCATCCACTTCTTGTTCAAATGTTAACTCTGGAAAATAATCTTGGTTTATGATATTACCCCGACCTTCCAACATTATTATAGACCAAAGTGCATACATTTCACAAATACGATCTAGGAGTAGACAAGATGATGAAGAATAAAGAAAGTAAAGCTCCTCATGCCAAGAAGACATAAATAAAATTGAAAACTTCAAAAGTGAGGATTAGAACTTGTCGAATCTAAATAAAATAGATGGTAAGATTAAAATTATATGCCAACCGTTGAATCTGACTCCTCCGATGTTCTAGAATGCTATGCATCAGGGCCAAGATATTGCAATAGTACACAATGCATATATAATAAATAAGGTTGGCATGTTACTGTAATCTTATGGAAAAGAAATCAACAATTCTGCACTGATTGAAACTAAAAAATATATTCCTCAGGCATGCAAAACCAATAAAGCAAAAAAAAAATAAAGTTTCAACAATGAAATGAAGCCAAATACTAGCAGTATAATAGATGTCAACGTGATAAATCCAATATTAATAAACCAACAATTGTGACAAAAGATCAGTCAAATTTTCAGTGTTCTTAGGGTTATTACAGCGAACCCAATAAAGAAAAGCACTAATTAAACAAGTTGCACTGACAACTTCAAGTAGTTAAACACTTACCTTCTGATTTTTCCCCTCCCTCCCATGGCGCATGCTGAAAACTTGTTTGTAAAACTTCTGTACGAATTCCAAAATTATCCATTAGAAAAGTAAAAGACCAAAGACTGAGGAATCAAAAAAAAAGTACTATTTTTTAGGAAATAAAGGAAAATAAAAGAAGCAAAAAGACCACCTCCAATAATCTCTAGTTCCCTGCCAGGAATAAGATTAAAACCTTCCAACAGAGTTCTAACCCTGTCATCAATGTGGAGATCTTCTAAAGGCTCAGAAGCAGCAGCAGAGTCATTAGGCACAGGTGATTCACCAGTTTTAGAACCATATTGGCCAATATCAACAGTATCTTTCTCTGCCAAATGATTACCAGGTGCCTCTGGAGGGCTCACGCGTTGAGTTACCATGTCCGAGACAATGGATGGGAAATTTACAGTATTAAGGGGTGAAACAGCATTTTCAATGGCTACCCATCTGTCGCTGTCCAAGTGCTTGATCAAATGATCAGACACAAGAACTCCTTCATCCACGAGTGCCTTAAGGTCGCATAACTTTGAAGGGCCCCTTTCAATACCAAAGTAATCAAGGTAAAACCACTTACCAATAGAAGAATCAGTAACCACAGGAATATGAGGTGGCGTGTCACATATATCCATGTCTTCCTCCATGGAAGGAAGCTCTTCAGGTAGAGGTCCATCAATGTGAGAAAATTCTACATCATTTGCTCCTGTACACTGGGAATCCTCTTCTTTATGTGAGTCAGACTTTGCTGTATTTTCAGCAGGAGCATTAAGCTCAGGAATGATGCTTGATTCTTGAGAATCTTTCACTGATAAATGTGAGTCTCTTCCACATGAGTCCTTGTGAGTGAGCTTATCATCCTTCTCTTTACCACCATGATGAGAAGTCCGCTTCTCACTCACAACTTTTCGACTAGCTTCTCTGAGACTATTAGGCCTATTTCGATCATATAGGGACCGGTCTGCATAATTTGGAGTTCGATCTCTACGATCATGATACTTTATGCGAGCTTGTGGAGACCGCTCTAAATAAGTAGGACTCTTGTATCTATGATCATAGTGACGGCTACGGTCATATGGGGATCTATCACGACCACAAGGAGACCTGTCACAACCATAAGGAGACCTCTCACGGACATAAGAAGATTTCTCTCGCACATTGGGGGTTTTTTCTCGACCACTAGGGGATTTTTCTCGTCCATAAGGGGACCTGTCCAGGCCATGTGGAGTTCTGTCCCGGCCATACGGGGTTCTATCCCGCCCATACGGGGTTCTGTCCCGCCCATATGGGGACCGTTCCCCATTAAATGGAGACCTTTCACGACGAACAGGACTCCGATCCCTATCCTTGTGATCAGTTCGAATCCTATCACGTGGGGACCGCTCAAAATGACATGGGCTTCGGCCATGCCTATCATAAACCACTTTAGAGGACAAGGTAGGTTCATGAAACTTGGAGCAGTATTTATCCGAAAAAGGTACTCTCAATGAAGAAGAGTGTCTATAGTGCCTCTCCATGGAGTGACGTGAATAATACTCTAAGTGTGCAGAACGACCACCATCCTCAGAGAGCTTCCTGCTTTTGAAGCCTGTATAATCCCCATGATCCATATGATGTTTCCGTTCATTGATATCACATTCAATGCCATGTCGCTTTAATCTGTTGCCAGAAATGTACTCTTTTCCATGGTTCTTTCCGTTGTAATCAGACTTGTACAAACCTTCTTCATCAACAATCTTTGAACTGATCCTTATATTTTTGTCTTGCCCACCCTCGGACCTGGAAGATATCGTGCTATGTTGATTACCCGCACTTCTGCTGAAGTCTTTCCTTTTATAAATATCCTCTGAAGAGTGCTTCGTAGAAGGTGGTGTTGGTTCTCTGTTTGCATCATACCTGGCGTGAGATTTAGCACAACCATACTCATCATCATTTCGCCGTTTATCAGGAACGAACTCCCCTTTCTCAAGTTCATCTTTTGCAGACTCCCCTTTTCTCAATTTACTTGAAACAAAGTCTCCCTTTTCTACATCCCCTTTTCTTAGTTTCTCAGTAACTATCTCTCCAATCTCAATTTCACTTCTCTGCGGCTTCTCTGGTGGAACAAATTCCCCGTTTTCAATATCTGCTTTTGGTGGCCACTTCAAAGTCCCTAGCTCGCCCTCCTCTACTTCGTCTTTAGTATTCAGCAGCTTGCCATCATTGGAACTTGAACCGTTCTCAGCGTTCTTGCTGCACTCCAAAACTTTTTCTGTGTTGCTATTTAATTCCTTCTCCAATCCTTCTTTCACAAGTTGTGTTTCCTTGTCTTTCTTTGCCCCCTTGACCAATTCCACCTTGACAGTTTTTCCTTTCTCCATGCCCAGTTGCCCCTTGTCTGCCACTGATTTCTTCACAGTAACGACTCTGGTGACCTTGATTACCTTCTTTACTACTCTCTTGCGCTTAGGGTTTGTCACATTGCCGGTACCATTGTTGTTATTGTCATTCCCCTTATTATTGTTACTACTAGGAGTAATGCTGTTACTTACATTTTTGGCTCCGCTGCATATTGTTGTAGTAGAAGTAGTAGTACTAGCACTAGTAATAGTAGTGCTGTCTTGAATAGGAAACCTTTCCTCCATGATATTATTGTTATTACTATGCTGCAAAGACATGCATGCCACACCTCCATCGCCCATGGAAATCCCCAGTCACGCCTTCCCCCCAACCCACACTCCCAACCCCCTAATTATCCCCTTCTCCGGGGCTCTCGATGCTCATACTGCAACACGAATTCCCTCCCCGACCCAAATTCCAAAACCCTAATTTCAATAGAACACAACCCCGCGATTAATGTTACAAACAATGTATGCTTCCTTTGAGTATAAGAGGGGGAAAAAAGGGAAAAGAAGAAGAAGAAGAAGAAGAAGAATAAATTGAAACCCAAACCCTAGGGGTTTCTCGAACGAAAGAGTTGACGTTGGACGTGTACCGCAAAATTCAAGGGAGCCGAGAGGATGTCGCTATGCGGATGTTTGTCACAGATCCATCCAAAGACAAAAGATAGCAGAAAGAAGAAATATAAATCCGAATCTCTTTCAATCTCTCAACCCAAGCTTTTGTTCATATAATGAGTGATATGTGTATCATCATTTGTTCTTGGTCTGAAAGATGATTCCTCCGTTGTTTTCTTTCACTAAATAACCTAATTTAAAGAAATTTTCTTTGCTTATTCATTTTATACGAGTATAATTACGAATATGCACCCCTCTCATTTGAACCAATGTTATGAATACCGTACCGTGTTCGGTATCGAACTGAGCTCTGGAACAGAACTGTACTGGTACCGGTCAGTGTCGGGTACCATTTCAGGATATTTTTTAATTTTATAAAATAGTCCCTAAACTTTTTAAAAATTACAAAATAGTCCATATTGATATATTATATAGTTGTACTGTATACTTTACTAGTTTACTGTTTACATCAACCATGTTTTCAAAAATCTTAATAATAAATAATAATGA
>JAOSBP010000206.1:21128432-21141330 GCA_027563825.1 Erythroxylum mucronatum
TGCCATTTTAATTCACTCATCCGCCTAAATTTCTCCTCCACCTGCTGGGATAGTTCCATCATCTCAGCCAAATTCCTGGGTTTGAGGATTTGAACTTCCAGCCGAATCTCCTCCATCAGCCCATTCATGAATGTACTATCCAGAACTGCATCGGTTAACTCTGGAAGAGGGGCTGCTAGCTCGAGGAATTTACTTGTATACTCTCCCACGGTGCCGATCTGCTTCATCGCCAGCAAACGTTGACATTGGGTACCTTCATGAGCTGTACGAAATTTTTGCGTCATCAGCTTTTTGCACTCTTGCCAATCAACAATGGGTCGACGACTCTCCACCCATCGGAACCACGTCAAGGCGTCTCCCTCCATGCTCATTCCAACCAGCTCCATCTTCTCTGCTTCCGTGAACCTTCCGACTGAGAAGAATCGTTCAGCCCTGTAGATCCACCCATCGGGATCAGTTCCACCAAAGGTGGGCATTTCGATTCGTCTGGGCTTGCAATCGCGCCTCCACTCAGGTGGTCGGGGATCGTTAGCCGCGAGTCCCCTTCTCCAGTGCTCATCCCGCCGGTCACCCTCCGCCTTGCGATAACAACCCCTCAACTCCGGTCCGGCCCTGAGTTCGCCGGTGAATCGCTCCTCCCTATTCTGGTCTTCCCCCTCACGTCTATTTCCTCTGCGATAGCCTTCCTCTTCCAGCCCTCTTGCTTGCCCTAATCTGTCCCCGACTAAATGTTTAATAGTCGGGTCAGACCCATCCTTCACCTGGAGCTCCGCGGGTCGCCCATGGGCATACGGTTCCAACCCGACCCACCCAGCATCTCCTCCTTGAACCGTGTCCATCCCTGTATAAACACCCTCCTTAGCCTCCTCTTTTCGACCTCTTCTCATGCCTGTCACCGAGGACTCCCCTTCAAACAACTTCGCCGAGTGAAGCTGTGGCGGTTCGGGACCGTCGGCCCTCTTCCACGTTTGCAACACCGACAACATCATACTTTTTATTACAGCCGAGTGATAACTGAGATTTCAAATGGGATTTATTACAGCTGAGTGATCACTGTTCCTGCTCGTTCTCTCTCATGGTATCAACACAACCGACCCTGATGTCTTTCGGCCTTCAAGATCTGCATGAGCCTGTGCTGCCAGAGACAAAGGGTATTTGTGATTTACCCGAACCTTCAAGACACCCGAGGCAATGTTAGCGAAAACATCTTGGGCAGTTTCTAGGAGCTCATCCCGTGTAGTTGTGTAGAACATCAGAGAAGGCCTTGTGATGAACAGCGACTTCACAGCAAGTGCTGACAATGGAACTGGATCTGGCATGCCTGATGACTGCCCAAAACACACCATGTAGCCTCGAAGTTTTAAGCAATCCAACGATCCCTAATATTGTTACCTTCTGATTAGCAACAGAAATAACTCACAAAACTTTCAGAAAGCTTTCTACAAACTAATCAATTCAATGTAATAGCTGCTTAGTACTACTCTGCCAAGTTATTGTAGCTATTGTAGTTTAAACCAGAAAGATGGCTCTTACAGGTTAGAGCAACTGAGAGATGAATCAAAGTTGAAGAGTAGGATAATGTTTGGCATACGATTTATTTGAATCACCAGATTTACTCAAGATGACATAACATGCACCTTGAACAAAAACGTCCAATAATCAGAAAGTAATTAACATGAAATTTCAATCATAAGATAGCTGCCAAATCGGAAAGTAAACTAACTAGCCCATCGGAGAACATCCCAACAGAACAGAGCACACGTTACCTGAAAGGTGTCTTTTCCGACGGAATCATAGACAACATTAACTCCATTGCCTGATGTTATCTCCTTGACACGAGAAACAAAATCCTCTTCTTTATAGATTATGACATGATGGCATCCATCTTCCTTGGCTTGAGCTGCCTTTTCCTTCGTTGAGACAGTTCCAATGACAGTGGCACCAAGGGCATTTGCCCACTGGCATAGTAATGAACCGACCCCACCAGCCGCTGCATGAACAAGAACAGTGTGCCCTGGTTCAACCTGAAGTTCAAGGAGAATTAAGTAATATATTCTTCTCTGCAATAACATATCCAAACTATATGAGAAACTTATTAGGTGCTGCTAAAATTGCTCAAGCCATAACAACAGGAAACGACGCCAAGGAACATGGTCAATATACACCAGCATTTCTTTCTCCTTCTGTTACGATTTCAACTACTAAATGTTAGAATACATTATTAACCATCTTATCATGCTTCACAATTCTACAAGTAAAACGATCTTGCTTGTAACATACCTTAAAGCAACGACGAAGTAAAACCTGAGCAGTCATGCCTTTGAGGATGACAGATGCTCCAACAATAGGATCAATGGAGGGAGGCACAGGCACAACTTTATCAGCAGGAAGGATCTGCTCCTCAGCATATGAACCCATAGGGTTACCAGCATAAGCAACAACGTCACCAACTTTTATAGTAGAAGTTCCAGGGCCCACAGCCACCACCTCTCCAGCGGCCTCCATACCTGAAACAAGGATATTTTCAAAATCTTAAGCGAGCCTTTCTATGAGCTTCATCTGCTATGTAGAAAAAACAGACGAAGCTCATATAAATGTGACATATACCCCACAAGATTATTTTAAGGAAGTTCTAACTTTCCACATCATTCCTAAACGAGTTCTTTTAGTTCTTTCCCCTAAACAAGTCACTAACATCACTGTAACTAAGCTACAATCTCTCTTGAAGTACATCCTCTACTGCAGATGGCAATTCATATCATTCAGAGATACACATCAATGAAGCTTAACATCAGTGAACTGCACTGAAGGAAACAGAGCACCTGGAGTGAATGACATCGAAGAAGTCTTGTAAACTCCTTTGCGGTAATACACATCGATGAAGTTAAGTCCAATAGCCTTGTTCTTCACACGTATCTCACCCTCACCCGGTGCGTCTCCACGTCCTCCCATTTCAAGACCTATCATTGTGAATTTGAGATATTCACCATATCAGCTTCAAGACCAGTATAAGCACAATCAGAGCAATCATAGATCTCATGAACAGAGGAATTCCAAAAGTCACTAAACCCAGAAAGAACTTGTCAAACACTCTAATCAAAGAGAGAACGGACCTCAAAACTTCAAAAACCAAAATTATGGCATATCAAAGCAAATGGTGTCAGATGGGTTTCGCCTCACTGGATAGCTCAAGCTGAGAGATTGTATATTGAGTTTGAATAACAACGTATCATAACCAAAAGATCATCATCTTATGGGGAAAGCTTCAAACTTTGCCTAAACAATGACTGAATAAATAGAATTGAGCTGTTGCTCGAAACAAATCTATGAACTTTCTACTTAAAAGAATATGCAAAAGCTTTCAAGAAACATAAAAGGAAAGAAATTGAAGAACTCACTACAATGAAGCTCAAGGGAACAATACATGATTAACAAAAAATGAAAAACCACCATCAGAGAAGGATGGAGACAGAAACCTCAGGACCGCCAAGCTCGTGAACCCTAATAGCTTTGACCATTTGGGTACTTGGTGTTGCAGCTGATACTACGGAAAACGATCTCACAGCCAACTTTTCTTCGCTTGATGATAGATTGAGTTTCGGACAAGTGATGTTACAATGGTTCTGTCCCAATTTTCCTAGAAAACTCGTAGAGGACCAACGAGAATGATGGGGAAGTGGCAAGGACAGTAAACTCTAGGGCGATGGTCTCAGCCTTGAGAGAAGCAAAACAATCAAAGGCGATCACAAAGAGGAGGTGCGACAGAGACGAGGTGCGACAGAGACAGAGACGAGGTCTGACAGAGATGGAAGAAGGAGGTGCGACAGAGACGAGGTCCGACAGAGATGTTTGGGGGGTGTAGGTATCGTGACAAAATAGAGTTGTTTTGTCATTTCTCACTCTTGTCCGACGGACAGAGTTTTGTGTACCTCATTTTTGAAACGGACAGAAATTTCTGTCCTTGTCCTCTGAGGACAGGACAAAATTTATTGCAGACAACAACCAAACAGTAGGACGGACAGAACTTTACCGTCCTTGTCCACTATCCTCAGCCCTGAGGACAATAACCAAACGTAGGGTAAGTGTGGATATATACCTTTCTAATATGGACAATTACTATATGGGATCAACTTTCCTATGCATATTTAGTGAAGTATTTCCCTCTAGTAAAGAGTTTGCAAATAAGGAAACAAATCACCACCTTTTCCTAGAGCAAAGGCGAGTCTTTATAGGGCGCAAGGAAGAGATACAAAGACTTTCTTGTCCCTACTATAGATTAGAGATGTGGCTTATTGTTAGGACCTTCTACAATAGATAACCTACAATAGAAGATCTTTGTAGATGTTGCCATTAGTAAAGCTTTGATAAATAAGACAGTGGATGAAGAGCACTACCTCATAGAGGATATGGCTTAAAATCACTACTAATGGTTAAGCAAGAGAGTCATTCCTAACAATATTCCAAGTAAGTATGATTTACATGCTTTGAAACTTGTTGCTGCTAAGGTGGACACTTTATCCCACAAGTTTGGTACTATGAATGTTCATGTTATTAGTGTTACTACCATTACTTATGACATGTATGGATTCTTCGGATATTTGGCTATAGATTGTTAATTGGGGAGCCAATTTTTGCAAGACCCCTTTTTTAGAACATATTATCTTTATTAGTAATCATTAGGATCATTATAATGCTATGATGTTAAATGGAGGTGAATAGACCAAAAGCCTACATTAGAAGTGGTTGAGAGTAAAGGAGATTACCTATTTAAAAGGAAAAGGGGCTTAAGAGGAAGGAAGGACAAAAGGAAAAGCCTAAATGTATTCCTGCCACATCATACAATTTCCGTATAATATCCCCTTAAAGATTGGTGAAAACAAAGTCGGATAAGGAATTTGGGAAAATTTTGAAAGTTTTTTAAAAAGTTTACATTAACATTCCCTTTATTGATTCTTTAAAGAAAATGTCATCTCTATCTCCCTTCTAGTTTCTTCCTTCTTCTGATACTAGAATCACCACTATTGACTCCTTCCTAGTTTATTTATCTCCTTTACTTATTCTATGTATTCTGTCATCACTCCAAAGGTCTTACCTCCCTCCTCACTTCAGATATCATCATTTCCTTAAGCCTTTAACTTCTTCTTCTTGTCTAAATTATTCTCCAACTTCCTATGCATTCGTTAACCTACAAAATTTTGTTTTACTTATTAGTTCTTTGCTTGATCCTATGGATACTAATGCTTTCTCGCCTCTAAACTCAAACTATTCTAACTTGCAACCTGAGCTTCCTATTTCAAAGGAGTAACTTGTTACTTCCATTTGCATTGTACAAACCTCTTAGTCATTTCCTCAACCAATTTAAAAATTGGGTTTAGATGACTAGTGATTCCAGACCTGATTTGAAACTATGTTACTACCCTCTTGGTGAAACTTCTTAGTATAAGATTGTTTCCCCACCTATGGAACTTCTTAAATCTGGAGCTAATAAATGGAAGTCTACCATTCTTATCTTTTTCCTAGATAAGAGGATAACCTTTCCAATTATGAAGCAATAGGCTATGAACAATTAGAAGCAACATGGCTTGCAGGATGTGCATGTAAACAATGAGGATGTTTTCCTCTTCAAATTTACAAGTTTTTAAGAAGCTAAGAAAGTGGTATGACCTAGACCTTGGCATGTAATAACAAGACACTATTGCTCCAATTATGGAGACCTGAATTGAAATTAGAGGAGATATAAACAAGAAAATATTCCAATATGGATTTGTATTCATGATGTCCCGTTGGAGAATTGGACAATAACTTGTTTGTTCAGCCATCTTGCTAATTACATTAGCAAGCCTATATCTGTGGATTAAGCCATGCAAAGATTAAAAGAATCAACTTTGCAAGGAAATGCATCTTTGTTATTTCTATAACTAATTTTCCTGAGGTGATTCCATTCATTAGGCTGAATGAATATATGAAATCTATTAAATATTAACTAAAAGTTTCTTATGCATAAAAACCACAACCTACAAAGAAGAAACTTAGGACACCAATTAGAAGTATCTTTACAATAAGTAACTATCATGAACTCATGGAGGACAATGTTGATTATAATATATTAACAATTGTCAATTCAAGTGAGGTTAACTACCCACTTGTGGATAAGGAAATTACAACCAGAGTAGTAATGGACAATATACACATAAACACTTCTCTAAAGGTTAGAGATAAGAAACCTGATGAACCCATAACCTCAAGCTACATAGAGAAGAGATCTGAACAAACAATTCTTGAACATCTGAAAACCATATTAAAAGCATTGAGCAATAAGAGAAGGCCAAGCAAGACTTTGTGTGACGCCTAAATACCCCCACTTTGAAACTGTTACCAGAAGGAAATCTAATAGAAAGAAGAAGATTCCATCTATGGAGCCTACCTTATGAACATCTTAGCTTAGAATGTTAGAGGAACCAATGCTCCTAGTAAGAAACTTTTGATTAGAAATATGGTTTTTCATAATAAGGTGGTGATAAATGGAATTTTGGAATCTCATATTAAAGAGGGCAATTACAACTTTCTAAATTACTTTCTAGCTCAGTGGAGAGAAATTACAAACCATTCATTTAGAGGTTTCTTTGAGGTACATAACTCAACCACTATTCATATCTTTCATATATGCACAAAAGAGCTCTTACTAGAGAACTTTCCTTTGGAATTAAATTAAAGATGCTGATACATACATATGCAATCCTTAGAGTCTCACTAGGGATTTTAATTATATCCTAAACACTGATGAAGCAGAAGGATAGATTTGTTAGAAATCCTTGTTCAGAACTAGGAAAATGTATGATGAAGCTAAGCTGACTAACATCTAATCTAGCAGTAACTTTTTTACTTGGGGTAGTAAACAATCTGGAGCAAATTTCACTAGGAAGAAGTTGAATCAAAGTCCAGCAAATCTTCATTGGATGGTGGATTTCCCAAATTATTTTTCTGCTTGTTTCTATGGTAGTCATTCAAATCACTCATTAATACTCACTCAAATTGTTGTAGTTTATCCTAAAATGCCTTTTAGATTCAATGATTTCTTAGTTGATATAGTGAGCTTTGATGATGGCATTCGGAATGCTTTAAATGCTAGAATCAGTGGAACCATGCATTTTATTTATGCTAAGAAATTATATCTTATCAAACAAAAGATGAAGCACCTTTTTAAAGAAAATATTGGTAATACTCATCATCTTGTTAACAATGCTAGGAAAGACCTTGAGAGCATTCAACAAGATGTTATAACAATCCCCAATCCATTCAGTTATAGGAATTAGAGAGGATTGCATTGCAAAAATTTTTGAATGCTCTTTCATATGAATTTTCTCTTATAAAACAGATATCTAGAATGGATTGCTTAAAGAGTGGTCACAGAAATGCTTTTATTTCCACAAGGTTATTATGTCTGGAAGAGCTAGAATTTTTTTTCATTATAATACAACAACCTCCAGTTAGACTCTCAGTCAAATTTTTACTCAAGTCTTGGCCCCTTACAAGAAATCTAGTTTGAGAAGTTGTTTTGGAATTCTTTAATAAGGGTTCCTTGCTCTTAGATGTTAAGAAGACTTTCATAACACTTTTTCCCAAAAGTGGTGAGCTTAAATATTTTTTAAAATTTCGTCCCATAGCCTATTGCAACTCTATTTACAAGTTGATTTCCAAAATACTAGCTCACAAATTGAGAAAGATCCTTCCGAAGCGCATTGAAGCTAGTCAAGGTGCTTATATTCCTAGAAGAATTGTTGGTGACAATATTCTAATACTACATGAGTTAGGAAAAGCTCACTCAAAGAATAAAGGTAGATCTAATTGTTGCTTCAAAATTGATCTTAAAAAAGCTTATGATAGTATGGATTGGGAATTTATAATCCACAAACTGTCTGCCATTGAATTTCCAAGTACATTCATTCAATGGATTAATCACTGCCTTACTTCTCCATCTAATAGTATCCTTATTAATGGTTAACCCACACAAGTTGCAATGGAATTTGCCTAGGTGAACCCATTTCTCCTTATCTCTTTGCTATTATTATGTAAGTGTTTAATAGAGTCCTTAAAAGGGTTGTACAAAGGACCAAGGATTTCAGATATCACTCCAAATGTAGAAAATTACAAATTATCAATCTATGCTTTACTGATAATGTCATTCTATTCTCCAAGGAGCCCTCAACATAATTTCTCTCAGAACCATGAATATTATTGACATGGATCCCTAAGGTTAAAGAACCAAAAAACCCTTAAACACACACTTTGGATAAAACATGAACAAGATGAAATCCCCAACCCTAATGAACCCCTAATCAATTATATGAAAAGAAACACATATAATAAGTTTGATTTGAAAACAAGAATAGAAATTCACCACAAGTGTTTTGTTGAGCCCCGTTCCCGAAGCCAAACCAAGGTATTGGACCTTGTTCCCAGAGCCTAACTATCCAATCTGGAGTCACAAAGCGTGAGCGGGTTTCTTTGTAGGGTTATTTCAACGAACCCTCACTTGCTTTGAATCAATCTTTTTTAATTCAACACTAAAAGCTACCAATTATTGTGGAGAGGTAGCAAAATGTGTTAGGAATTGAACGCTTTAAGAATCACTTAATTTGGAGGTCGGATGAAGAAGTTATGGCCAAAGGAATCCAACATGTTTATGTCCTTACTCCAACTGTACATATCTTGGCATAATTATCATAACATTTGCTACAAATATCGGATTGATTTTCATTTTTAGACGGTTGAAAAGAAGACATCGAGATCTACAACTTTTGTGAAGACCTCAAAGCAAGATTCATCCTCTAAAGTAGTTAAAATCTCGATTTACTGTAGTTGTCTTGTGAATGTCCGTTTAACAGAAATCCATATCCGTTTCACAGACATAGACTGGCTTAGAAGCCATTTTTCACTCGAGAAGGTCTGTTTAATGGACATGCACTGGGCTGGGGGCTCTTTTTCACCTGAAAATGTCCGTTTAACGGACCTAAAGTCCATCTAACGGACATATGTCACCCAAAACTTCACCCAAAACCTCTCCAATGGTTCCCACATCTATTCTAACTTCATTTTCACTCATAATCTTTCCAAATTCACTTCTTCTAATGTAATATCACTCCTTAAACATTCAATTACCAAAATGATTTCATAAATCTCCTAAAACTGAACTCAAATGATTCATCACATATAAAAAATTCTCATCATTCTCCATACCTGTCATGTTCATACCTCCTAAGCAGCATCATCACTTATAATGCTCATATGTCTCAACTCCGATACCCAAAATTTACATACTTTATAGCATTGGAAAGCTAAGAGGATAAACTACAACTCTCATGAAGATCACTTTGTCTAATTCAGCCTATATTAATCTAGATTTTCCCCTAAAGTTGGTAACACAATTCCTATACCTATGAAAGCTTGTAAAATGCAATATCTCTTCGTATCAATTCAACTACTAAATACTTTTTGTTACGCTCTTAAATCTCACTTCAAATGGCTCATCCCATATAACCTTTCCAATCTCTAACGTGCTATTCTAAAAATAAGCAACAATTTGCGATCTCAATAAGGAAACATATGCATATACGCATTCCACTTTCACAACCATCATACTCAACTTATAAAATGACGTAAACATACACAAAAGGAAATCCTCATATTCAAGCATACACACACAAAAGGCATTTTGCCCATTATACAATAACTATAAATAAATTACCCACCTTATTTCGCTTGAAAGTTCAAACTCAATTGTACCCTTCCTCTTGCTCTTGAATAGGGTTTTCTTGATCTCCTAACATAACAAAATTCTCCCATTCAATTTCAATTCAATAAAAATCCCTAAAACTTCAAAATCGCAACAAATGAAGTAAACACAAACCAAGCTCAAACCTAATCTACCCATAGTCCATCTAGGTTCGAAAACCCAAAACCTAGCTTAGAAACCCTTAAAACAAATGGGTTCTCTTCATCTTTTCTCTTTCTAAGTCCTTCTCTAACAAAGCAAGAAGAGAAATAAAGCTTACCTTGAACAAATCTTCTTCCTTCTTCTTCTTCTTTCCTTCCTCTTTTCTTCTGTCTACGACTCTTTCCTTTTCTCTTCTTCTATTTCACGATTTTTCTTCTCTCTTTTGGCCTCTCACGACACTTCTCCATTTCTTCTTACTTCAAGCCCATTTATTTGGTCTTTTCCCATTTTACCCTTCATTTACTTGGTCCTTCCTATTTTACCCTCCTTTGGTCTTTAAAACTAAATACTTCTAATTTCTTAACTAATGATCATGGAAAAATTGAAGGAATTTGATAATACTTCCTTCTAGAAAAATGTTCTTTCTAATGCCACCAAAATCGTTCAATTTGGTTAGGTAATCTGAAAGTTATATCCCAAACATTTCCGAACTATTCTTAAGTTGAAACAATATTTTGTGCTTAACTTCCATCCCGAAATTGAAATTTTTAGAGACTGAATTAAAACTCAATTTCTTCAAATAATTTGTAGCCTATTTCTCTAGTTTAATCTAAATTAAAAATCATCTCATTTCAATAACTAGAGAAAAAGTTATGGCTAAAATACTGAAGCATACTCAGTGAACATGTTTCAGCTACATTTTTCAGCTTTTAACTTCCAACATTTCACATATAAGAGTTTTAACTTCCAAGAAAAGTTTAGGGTCCAACAGTTCCATTTTTGTTGCCATCAATTGGAACGTCATGCTCCCAAGCAGGATCACGTTTAATTCTTCCACTGGCCACTAACTTACTGTTGCAATCTATGGATCCAAAAATAGGAAACTAAATGAACTAAACAAATAAATATATAAACACAGAGAGTCAGCCAGTATAAAATAAATAAATTCATTCGCCAAAGATTAAGATACTATTTATGAAATATTATTTGCGAATGGTTGCCACACGTACTTAAGCATTGCAACCTTATTATAGTCTCTAAGCCTCTCTATTCCCTAAAATCAAGAAAGTTCATGTTGAGCTTCTTTAACAAAATGATCTTCCTTACATGGTCAGTAAATATTTCAAAGGAAAGATGATTGTGGCCTTATATAATTTTATTGCAACTTTCACCAAAAAAAGTTATGTTTTCAGATTTTGTTCAAGATGTTTTTACAAAAATAATAACATAGTAATATAAATAGTCATGTATGATGTCCATAGACTTGTACCATTACAAGAAAATAACACATTACCAACTGAAAATTTTTTGTAGTAAATTAACTACGAAAATTGATTTTCCATCGGTAAATTTGTCGAAAAATGGGTTTTTGCAACCGCCAAAATTTTCGTTGGTAAACATGGAGGGAAAATATTTCTAGCAGAATATAGCGACAGAATAGTAAATTTTGTCATAAAAATAGGCAGTAATGGGTGGCGGGAATATTTTGCATATAAATTACCGACAAAACCATATTTTCGTCGGTAAAATACAATTCTACCGGTAAACATTAGAAACCCCAAAAATAAAACAACGTCGTTTTGAATAACTCCAAAAGCACCCGAATCTAAAGAAAATGCCTAGAGTAGTTACATAAGACTTGAAATAGAAAATTAACAATTATATGGAAGGATTTCATTTAATAGAATGAAAGTGGACAATTATATGAAAGGTGATATTTGTGAAACAATTAATGAGCATTTTTATGTATTAATATGGTAGAAGTTGAATATACTTCAATATTCAATAATGTAGATAATTGCATGAGATTTCTTAGTTATCTCAATGCTTACAATTGCTTCTAAGTCTACTTTTCGTACTACTTGTTCAATAATGAATTCTTATCACAATTGATTCATCCATTAACTTAAGAAGTGTTGATGCAAGTGAAGAGTGTTGATGTATGTCAAGAGTTTGGTATATACCGAAATACTTTTATAACTTGAATACTTATCTCTATATTATTGTATATTTTATTTGTTATATTATGATATACATGGATAATGTAGATATAGATATGGTTATTCATCATTTTAAAAGTTTACCTGAAGAAATATTTGATGAATAAAGGTATATCTATTTGTTAATAATCATGTATTTATTTAATCAATTTTTTGTACAATTGTCTACGATTTCTATAATTAGTTCTTTTTAAATATAAAGGAAGTGATGCAAAGTGATGCCACATTGTATCGCAATCGAATTTTGTATAGCACACATTATTGTGAATTTAATTATAAGATCCTATTTGTAATATACTCGCTAAGTGTTAAATTGTTAAAAAGGATTTTGACAATTAACATTTGATAGGTATTTCAAGAAGTATCAAATTCCTTTCTTATTAAATTGTGTCAAACTTTGAGGGCCTATACTTATAGGGTAAAAAAATAGAAATAGAAATGATATGCAATCATATTTGTTAAGTCAAAACTGACTTTACGAAGTTGAATAATTTTGATGACAAACAAAGCAACAGATAAATGAAAAGCAGTTGAAAAATACCTTAACAAAAATCAGACGAAGCAGAATTCAGACGGAGACTTAACAAAAATCAGACGAAGCCAGAATTCAGACGAAGCAGAATTCAGACAGAGGCTTAACAAAAATCAAACGAAGCCAGAATTCAGACGAAGCAGAATTTAGACAGAGACTTAACAAAAATCAGATGAAGCCAGAATTCAGATGAAGCAGAATTCAGACAGAGGCTTAACAAAAATCAGACGAAGCCAGAATTCAGACGAAGCAGAATTCAGACGAAGGCTTTATAAAAATCAGACGAAACAAAGATCAGACGTTACTGTTGGGTCCCGAAAATTTTTTCTTTCATTTCATTTTTACTTATTTATTTATTTGTTATTCTCTGGTTATTTCTTAGTTTTGCTTTAATTGTTTTAAGTCTTATTTATTTTATTAGTATTAAAAAGT
>JAOSBP010000206.1:21151787-21172072 GCA_027563825.1 Erythroxylum mucronatum
TTTCGATAACTAGAGAAAAATTTATGGCCAAAATACCGAAGCATGTTCAATGTAACATTTTTCCAACTTTTTAACCTATAACACTTCATATATAATAGTTCTAACTTCTAAGAACAATTTGGGGTCCAACAGAGAGAGTATTGCTTTGTCTACTTTGAGGCAAGTAATGAAGGTTGACTTTTAAGTTGTATCTCTTTCTCGTGTTCTTTTGTTGCCATGATTATTTAGTTCTATCGTGGTTTTCTTGCAAGGGTGTAAGAGTGAAATATTGTGAGGGTCGTGAGGCTTTCAAGAACAAGTAGGTTAGTCAACGATCACAGGACAAGGCTGAATCTTGCTTTAACAAAGCTATATGAGATTGTTGTGCAAAGGGGTTGTGCATCTTATGGGATAAGTTCGTGCTTGAAGGAAAATCTTTGTAACATCTACCACCCCATGAAATATAAGGCCCACTTTAGTATACTTTTCATATAGTTGGTCTAGGGGTACTTTAATAAAGCTAATTTTGGAATCATTAGTAGAGGGTCGATGATCACACACTTAATATGTGGGTTAGGAGTACCTTTAGAGGATTTAGAGCTTATAATACGCAGACCCATCACATTAGATTATCAGGCGATTAAATGATTGAGCTAAGTACAGACAATGGAGGACAACATTTGATACCTACTAGTGCACCACCACGAGGGATTTTTCAAGTTTTAGGTCACAAAAGAAACTCTTGTCCGATAAATTTTGTACAAGATTTTACAAGTTTTGGGTTACAATTTGTAGAAGTGATCAAGATCAGCCCATGATTCTTATATTAGAGTTTGTAAATTTTTGTTTGACTAATTTGTTTTTCTAGTGGATTCATAAGCTATCTTAGACAACAAGTTATAATATCCTATTCAAAACGAACTTCCTACTTTAAGTTGACCCGGTACTATTACTTAGGCATGCTTTCTTCTACAAAAACTAGAGTTATTATAAGGAAAATATTGTTAGAAAATTAAAATCGCAGGGACAAAACTATAAGGAAAATATAGTTAGAAAATAGCCATGAAAAATTTTAGGTTCATTTATTTTATTTTTAATAATTTTCTGTAATTTCTTTTGATCAAATTCAATTTATACATACAAATATTTAATTGCATATAATTAAATTCAACTTTTGTATCCACTTGCATTTTATCGTATTCAATTTGCTTCATAATTGACCATATTAGAATGTTACTATGATGTTAATGTCATAAAATAGCATATTTTATCATATTTTTTATACCTTAAATTTACTAGAAACTGATTATTAAAAAATCTGAATATTCTAAAATTTAAAAATATTAAAGTTTCTTTACATACGAGTGATTGCTAAATTTTTTGGTATAATTCCCAAACATACCTCTTTAGTTCAAATTTAAATTCAAAATTCAACGGTTTAAAATTTCATTTATTTTATAACCTTCTCTCCGTCCCTACAAACTTCAAACTTTAACTAGGAATGACAAATGTGGCCAAACGTACCTAATCCGACCTGACTTTTGAGCCACAAGTAGAAATTGCTTGGCCCAAAAGACAGATACAAAACTACATTTTTTTATTTTTAAAGATTAATAAAGTAAGGTTGGGCCAACACACCTCACTCGTGGCCCATCAAGCTGAAGGCTAGGCTATAACCCGATTAGCCCGTGGTCAAGCAAGCCGAGGGCCAGTCAACCAATGAGTCGCCCAGGAGCCCATCCCCATCCATAATTCCAAGCAGTAACAGCCAAGCTAACACCTCACGATGCGACCCCGGCGCAGCCCACCCCGACCCAACTCATCGTCGTCGCTAGTTCCAAGTAGTAACAGCCAAGCTAACGCCTCACGATACAAGAGGCTTTTCACATTTCCGTACGAGAACTACTAATACTCAGCATCATCTATTGATTGCATATTTGCATCCAGTTCCCAATATTCTGTCAATACAGCTGTAAGTAATTCCAGTGTCTATACTATACAAGGAATCGGTTTCTTTAAAATGGTACATCTATGCGGAATCGTGTATGTCTCATAACCTCAAAATTAGTTATTTCCATGTATACATCAGATACAAAGATCAATTGCAACTTGTAATCCACTCCAGACATACACCTAATATCTTGAGAAATACCCTAGCAGAAGACGACACGTCGGTTAAAAGAGAACATTATACACAAATTGAACATAAGGAGATTATTACAGGACTGCATACAGTGAGTTCCCAACGAAACGATTTAACCATCAGGGGGCCCGACGGATCCTATCTATGCCAAATTCATTCATTTCCGTTTCATGAAGCAACACACCCTTGAAAATTTCATACATTTCTGGGAAAGCTGTAGGTTGCTGACCACAAAATTTACCTCAAGTTTCTTAATCCGATCTCTCAGAGACTGTAAACTCAAAACTCTCCTTTGTATTCCTCTTCCAGTGTCCCAAAGTCCATATCCAAGTCAGGCTACATTCATTCAGAAGTTTGCATTAGCAAGAATCAGAGTGCACAAATCATAAAGCAAGATACCAAGCATTCAGTTGTCCTATTCAAAAGCTTTTATGGTCAAAGCCCAATCTGGATTCCCCAAGTAATTTACCCAGTTACTTCCATAGAAAATTAAACAAATAGATGGCTTTAAAAATGTTATCAGTTCGTTCCGCAGGTATTGAATAATTATCAAACCTTGAACTCTTTTTCCTTGCACTTTTCTAATTTAATAGATTGCTTCATTTGAAATGGCACAACCAAGAGCCTTAAATGAAAATAGGAAAGACGTTTCTGAAAGATACAAAAACCGCATAGATCAAAGTGTAGATCATAGATATTTGGAAGTAATTCCTCATCAAGCAACTTCTAATATCCTCAGTCTCCACACCCCCCGAACAAAAGATAAAAAAACCTTTCCCCATCCTCGCCTCTTGCATAGAGACCAGACTGGAATAATCAATGAATGCACAACTAAGAAAAAAAAAAAAGAAACGTCTTTCAGCATAACAATTCTGTCGACCAAGGCAAACAGCATTTCAAGTCAGAGTAGGGTGAGCATATTTACAACAGGTATGGATCATCTAATTAGAGGTACATGGGTAATTATTAACTGTAAGAGCATTCCCTTAAACACCCTATATAAACAATAAATTTTACAGAATTTTTAGGTGGTTCTTCAACAGTCGGCTAAAGGGAAGACTTAAAACATTCTATCACACCAGTGAGGCATTATGGCAAAACTGTATAGTGGAGTAAGAACCGTAGCAAACAAAAGCAATTATTAGGACTACAAATTATAAATATATAAAAATTCTCTCTTTCCCAGTATAAGTGTATGAAACCACATCTATGATTCATTCAAGATTTAGCCATACAATGAATAACGTTATAAAGTTCTTCAGCCACTAAAAGCCTTCTAATCAAATCCAATATACACAAGTATCAACATCAGTTAGAAAACCATCCGAACCTGTTGTCCTTTCAGGATGCAATGCCGATTATGGTCTATATCAATAAATAAATTAATTTTGAAAATTTAAGTAAGCAAAGATTTAATTTTGAACATTTAAGTAAAAATTAGTACTGAACAAAAACTTCAAAGATAGTAAGAAAAAGAAGAAAGGCAATGGATAAGAACAAAATTCCAAATAGCTTATATCCATGCATTATTGACAACCATGAATTTCCTTGGAAAATTCAGAGAAATTTTCACAAGTACCTGAATCAGAGAGTATGTCCAATTACAGAAGAGTGAGGGTAACCATAAGGTAAAGTTAGTGGCCACTAGCATAAAGACGAGAATCGATGATCGTTTTGTAACAAAGTTACCTTGTCATTCTCTATGGGAAGCTTCGATTTCATCAGAGTAATTTCATGAAGCTGGGCTTCGGCAGAATCTAACTTGACCACTAACTCCTTTCTTGCATCATTCCCCTGTTATAGCAAATAACACTTGAAAGACTGCTACTACTTTCATGTTTTGATTAATTGAAGAGGCTTTTACCAGAATATCCCTTACAAGCCAGTCCACAGCTGGCTTTCCTGCAAGTGAAATCGTGATGTAGATTAGGCTGACTGGGGTACTTTACACTTCTATTTTTTTCAGATTTCTTTTCTTATGTTAAAAGTTTAGTTTCAAGATAGAGTAATAGTTAAATTAGAATACCAAATCGATGACTTCTATATATGTTTTCTTTCAAGTTGAAAAAGAATAAATTAATAGGCCTCCAAGGGGATGAAGGCGAAGCCAGTGTACAATATCATAGGCATAAAAATTGCGTCCACTAAAACTAAAATGAGGCAGGCAGCTAGTGAGCTAAAGGAAACGAATGAAAGAGCTCGAATACCTACAGCCTAAGGGTCCCTTAGAGAATACCTGAGCCAGAGCAATCTTTAAGGAGTTAAGATTAGACTGTGCAAACTCCATTATAGAATTAACATTATCCTCCAGAATGCCATAGTCATCCTCTTGAGTGCCATAAACATCTAGATGCTGCTATTCAATGCCACAGGAGTTGAAGTATGGTAGCAAGACACGTATCGGCAAACTTTGAGATTCTGCGACTTATGTACGTCAATTCCTGACTTCTTGATGGCTAGCTAAGAGATAAAGGAGGCTCCAGGCAGATTGGATTTGATCTAGAATAGTTTGTGCCAAGCAAATTGTAGCAGACTCTCTAAACATCTATTAGGATGGGAGATTAGCTAACAAAGAAAAGAATCATCAAGTGTAACACTGCCATTGATCCCCTAGAATGATCTCCTTCCCTCCTGGTTAGGCATTAGCTATCTTATTCTCATCATATCTAGAACTAAGTGAAGAGGTCCTAGTGAACACCAATTGTCACACCAAGACCATATGCTAAGTCCATTCCTAACAACGTTATTTTCATATGTATGCTAAATTTTTCCCTCATCCAGTATTTAACTTGAGGTCCATAAGATAGTTGTACAAGGCCTAGTTTTCTAAAAACCTATTTCTCTCAAGAAGTATGGGTGTGCATCTATTCCACCCAAAGAGATTGTCATTGAATAGTGTCCAAATCCTCTTTGTTAGAAGCATAATGTTCATAGCTTTGATATGAGGGATGCCAAGTCCCCCTTCTTTGGGCGTGTATATTTCAGTCCATTTGACTTTGGATTCAAATGCATTGGCTACTACTATCCAAAGAAAGCTCTAAGGACTTTATTAATAGCTTTTATCAAGTTTTTAGGGAGCATTAAGTGTGAGCACCAGTAAATATGAAAGTTATTGAGAATAAGATTATTAATTGGAGCTTGCCAGTATAAAAGAGGTGTTTACTAATCTAACTACTAATCCTTTTATGGTTTGAGTCAAAGAGGAGTTGAAATATTTTTAAGTGAATTTCTTGGTGGTTATTAGGATTCTTAGGTAAGTTAAGAGGGGTTCTTTGATTTGTAAAACTAATATTCTAGTGATAATACCAAATATATCTTGTGCCCCAGCAATGTTGGCTTTTGCTGAGATTGACTAATAGGCTTGACAATTACTTGTAAGTGTGAAAGGAATTCATAAGAGATTCAACAAACTAAGTGTTTATTTAGAAGTACAAGATCATCTGCAAATGAGAGATTAAACAATTACATCTTGCATTTGTAGTGATACATGCATCTGCCATCCTACCTTGTGTTCTGATTAATAAGCCTTGCAAAGACTTTAATGCACAAGGTGAACAATTAGGGTAATAGAGGGTCACCTTATATGAAACCTTTTGCTCCCTTAACGACTTGTGTAGGCTCACTACTGATCAAAAGATTAAATGAGGTGGTTGACACACATTATTTTATTCAATTATTGAAAGTTGGTGGAAGGCCAGAAACTTCAAGGCTATCAAAGAGAAAATCCCAGCTCATTGAGTCAAATGCCTTGTTAAAGTCTATTTTCATGGAACAACTTCTATTAGAAGACTTCCTATTGTAGCTTGTAAATAGCTCTTGTGCAATAAAGATACTGCCACCTCTAGATCTACTGTATAAAAATGCACCTTGGCTTAGATGTTTTAGAGCTAATTTCACCCCCGAGGTAAGCAATTTCGAAATGATATGGTACAAAATGTTGCAACAAGATATTGGTCTAAATTTAAAAAAGTGGGATTAGTCACTTTAAGGATCAAACTTATAAGGGTTTTGTTGATTTCCCTTAGCAATTTGTCACTATTGAAGAATTCCAAAGGCAAGTGACTTGATCCCATACTACATTCAAAATTTTTTGAGAGAAGAGTATATTTACTTCATCAGGTTCAAGAGCTTTGTGAGGGTTGATGCTAAACTAATCTATTTCAATATCTACTCTATTAAAGGGAATGCAAATGGCAATTGCTTGTTCATTAGGCATTGAATACTGAATGACATTCTTTATACCCTACACAAATGATGAGCAAACATTATTAGATGTACCTAATGTATTCTTTAAGTAAGTCAAGTCCAACTTGATTTCCTTCTAATTCAATGTGGTTTTACCATCTTAGTCAGCTATGGAGGAGATTTTATTTTGATTTCTTCTACCTAAGATTGCATTAGGGAAGTAAGAGATGTTCCTTTTTAGCACAACTAAGCCTTTTAAAATTCTAGGGAATTATTAACATTGGGTTAGGGGTTTGAACATGATTAGAGGCCATAGATTTGGATTTCCTGCCAGCTCTCCTCTCTGTGGTTGATGGAACTCCTTCATTTGGGTTTTTGGTATTAGATTCTTTACTTATCAATATCACTTGGTATTTGATCTTCACTATCTTTACAATGACTTGGTCTTCTTCAATTTGAACACTAACTCCATTCTTCGAAGCATTATTGTTGTTTTCCTTAGCTATATCATTTCTATTTGGCTATAGCAATACCTTTGTACATCCTATTTTCTAAATGTGTGGATCTTTGCTTATATCTTCCCTGACCAAGCTAAAAGTTATGTCTAATATTGGGTATATTTTTGTTAACTTTTGTTAGAGAAGCAACAATTGGAGTTTTAATATTTGGTGTAGGATACATGGTATAAAGAGTTCCTTTTATTATAATTGTTTCTAGTATTGTTGTTAAGGCATTTATGGGTCATTGATGGTCACTAGTGAGCTTAACTTAATAAATTCAGTATAATCTCCTCTTAAGAACTTTTTGTTGTAGGTTTTCATGCGTTTGTTGGCTGAGAGTTAGTTTCCAATGATAACTGATTGACACTTCAACTTGTACTAGATTGCCATCTTCATCTAGTTTTAGTAAGGGAACAGAGTATGGAAGCTCGATTCCATGCTCTACTTCCATGCACACAATACTTAATTCTTGTCATTTCTTCAATGGCTTCATCAAGACATATTGGTTTACCTAAGTAGCTTGCTATGGGAAGACTTCTGTAGAGCAAATGACAGCAAAAGAATAATAGGAATGGACGAAAGAGAGAGGATGATAGAAATTAGTATTTTATTGATGAAGTAAAGATGACAGCAGATGACAAGGGCCAAATTTGAGAGGTGTTCATCTCCCCCACACAACATCTAGACCAAGTACTCAACAGTTGCCCTCATGCTTCACTCATAACCACCCAACACCACTTCTAATAACCTTGCCACCTCCCCTTTCTAGAAGGCACTAACACTCATAGCAAAAAATTTGAGCCTTTAACCTCTAATGATGCAAGCTAATGGATCCTTCTTCTTCTTCCTTATATGTGGATGAGAGGTTTAGCAATACCTCTCCCTATGAGTTTAACCTTGTCCTTAAGATGGAAGGCGAGAAACTGTTGAGAAATTGTATCATAAGGCTCCTATGATGCTTCAAAATCTGAAAGCTCGGCTCTACCTTCTACTCAAGATCATCTTGCACAATTGGAGGAATGTCTTCATAAGGTTTGTTGGCCCTGATAACTGCCTTTAGTTGGGAGACTTGAAACACTAGATGAATGAGGGCTAACCTAAGGAGCTCAAGTTTGTAGGATACTAACCCAAGTAGAAAGGAGACAACTTCTCATTAGCCTTCCCAGCTAATGACTTGCTTTGATAGGGGTGGATTTTTAAGTGCCCCAAGCCCCCAACTTGAAAATTCACGTGTCGGCAATGTTGGTCTGTATATTTCTTCATACGAGTCTGAGCTAAATCTAGTTGTTCTCTCAACTCCATGGGCATAACTATTCATCCATTATTGAGTTAAAGATGCTAGACAGTGGGTAGTGGAACAATAAAGGTTGGTCTCACCCATACACCACCTTGAAGGAAGTAAGCTTAGTGAAAGTGTGGAAGGCTGTGTTATACCAATACTCACACCGTGGTAACCATTGCCTTCTAAGTTTGTGGTTGGGTATGCACAAATCGATGCAAATAATTCTTAAGGCACCTATTAACAACTTCAATTGGGCAATCTGTTTGAGGATGGTATGCGGTGCTGCAATATAATTTTATCTATTGTAGCTGGAATAATTGAGTCCAAAAAGTGTTCATAAAAACCTTATCCCTATTTGAAAAAATGGACCTAGGAAATCCATGGAGTTTGACAATATTTTGTACAAAATAATCAGCAACCACAAGAGTATAAATTATATATTTTAAGGTGACAAAGCCAGCATATTTATTGAATATGTCTACTATAGCTAGGATGACAATAATCTTTGAAAAATTCGTTTTCGATCATTTGGAAAAATTTCCCTAACTTTAAATTTGTTTTTAATGACACATACCCAAGTTGTCCTTATACAATCATCTATAAAGGTAACAAAACCACCTTGCCCCCGTAATGTTTGGAATTCTAGGACTCCATATATTCGAGTGGATTAGTGAAAAAGGAACCAATCTTCTAGTATTACTTAATGGATAAGAAACATGCTTGTATTTAGCAAGTTCACACATATCACAATGCCAAGTACTCATTCAACATTTTCAAATAATAATGGGAACATAGTTTTGAGCAAACTAAATGGTGGATGACCAAGGAGATAATGGCGAAGCCAAATGTCTTCTTTATTGGAAGAATAACTAAATAGATAAGACTTTAAAAGGGAGCAGTTTTTTTCTTCCTTAGTATCAAGGATATATAGATATAGAGCCCATTCCTCTCCTTAGCCAGCCCAATGGACCCGAACCTAGGTAATCTATCTATGATCAAGATGAAGCATGGTTGAAACTGTAGAATTTCTTCATAGTATCAAAGATATAGGGCCTATTCCTTTCCTTAGCTAGCACACATCTTCTCCGAGACTAGATCCTTCAAAGTAGAGTGTGTGGGATAGAAAATCACTTTGCAATTCAGGTCACATATAATTTGTTTCATGGAGAAAAAATTGACAGCTAATTTAGGAACATGTAGGACATCTTTTAAAACAATTGTGGAAGTAAGAGGAATAGTTCCCTGACCTGCAATAGCAATAAAAGTTCTATCAACAATTTTGATCCAAGTATTGTTTTCGACAAGAAAAGAGGCATTAAGAGCATAAAAACTAGAGGACTTACCTGAATGAGCCAAAGAGCAAGAGCTTTTAGGTTTCTCAACTAGTGTCGACATGGATTTCAACTTTTCTATCTCTCCCCTAAGAGTTCGCAAATCATCTTGATTAGGTTGTTCACTGGGGACAACTTCAATATTTGTCATGTGCGCTTGTCCTCTAAACTATCCACCACGATTATCTCCCTTTCCCCAACATTAGAAGGCTTTCCATGGAGTTTCCAACAAGTATCCTTGGTGTGACATGCCTTCTTGTAGTAAGTGCACCAGACCCGTTCTCGGCTAGGTTACTGCTCCCTTTTATTGGCCTCAATCATATAACCATCCCTTGTGAAATTCATAACTGATCCTTCATTTATTAGATTGTCAATCATCACTCCTTGACAATTCACCTCAGCACATATTATAGAAAAAACACCTTTAAGAGATGGGAGAACTTCTTTTCCAAGAACCTGAACTCGAAATTGATCAAAATCTAGGTTGAGGCTGCAAGAAATTCAAAGATTCTCTCTCTTTCCACAAACTTCCGCAACATTGTAGCATCTTATCCACACTTCATTATAAAATTTTGATAATAATCCAATTCAAGCCACAAGCTTTTTATAATACTATAGTACTCAATGACCGAAAGGTTACCTTGCTTTATGGTGTTGATCTTGGTTTGGATCTTATAAATTACCGCAGTATCTTGCATTTTTGAATAGGTTTGATGAATGATTTCCCAAATTTCTCTTGCAATTGTTAAAAACATATCGGTTTGGCTCACTTCAGGTGTCATAGAGTTCCACAACCATGACATGATCGTGGAATCTTCTTCATCCCATTTTGCAGATGTGGCATCTTAAGTGAATGGTCCAGTTCCCATAAGATGGCTCAATTTACCCTTTCCTTTGAGAAAAGTTTTAACCACTTGAGACCATTGAAGATAATTTCAGCCATTGAGCCTATAAGAAGATTGTATGTTCTGGAATTCTTCTTTTGATTGAACTAATGTCTTAGCCCCATTATTGGGACTAATAATAGTAGATTGACACTCAAAAGAATACAACATTATGAGACAGGCAAAACAAAATTAAGTGAAGAAGCATTAAAAGAAGTTCGGCAACTAGTACCTAAGATTTAAAGGAAGGTTTTTGGATTTGAAAGTGTCGTAGAGAGGCTCTGATACCATGAAGAGAAACTGAAATTCTTCTCCCCTTTCTCCTAATACACTAATATATACAAAGTCATTTATCCTATTTTAGGAAACAAACTAATTTTTATACCTCAGTCATTGACTAATAAAATTATAATCAATATAAATTAATGAAAGATTACAATAATCCTAAATTAGTAAATCAAAATCCTAGCTATTTACAACTATACCAAATCTTTTAGAAGATAAAATAGTCTGATTTTCTAACAAAACCCAGCCTTAAGTAACGCTTTAGTCAAAATATCAACTTCTTGTGATCTAGTTGGCACATAGGACAACTTGATCTTCCCACTTTATATCTCAGTCTTCATGAAATTCCTGTCATTCCAAACATGCTTCATGCGATCATGTTGTATAAGATTATGAACAATTGCAATGGCTGACTTACTATTGATATAGCTTTATAAAATGCTCCAATGGGAAATTTAAATTTGACAGTTGTCTCTCTGCCAAATTAATTCACAAATACTTTGTGCAATCGACCTACATTCTGCTTCAACACTACGTATAGCTACAACACTTACTTTTTTACTTTGCCAAGTAATAAGATTTCCCCAAAGTTTTGTACAATAGTCTATAGTGGACTTAGGATCTTCAACTGACCTTGCATAATACGCATCTACCAACCCTTTAATTTCTCAATTGTCATTCTTTCTAAATGGATGACCCTTTCCTGGTGTTCCTTTTAAGTACCTAAGAATCTGGTTAACTGCATCTTGGTGCCTCTTAGTGGGTGCATGCATAAATTAGCTGACTACACTAACACTGCAATGTTAGGCCTAGTAAGTGATAGGTAGATAAGTTTTCCAACCAAGCATCGGCAGCTTTCTTTGTTTGTTGGAGGGTCATCCTTAAAAATCTTATGCTCCAATTCTTTTCTAGTAGTGTGCTTGCAGGTCTACAACCCAATTTTCCTATTTCCTCCAATAGATCAAAGGTGTATTTTCTTTAAGAAATGAAAATGCCTAACTTACTTTTGGCTATTTCCATTCCAAGAAAATATTGAAACCTCCCACGAGCTTTGACTTTGAATTAAGATTGCAGCAGGTTCTTGAGATATGCTATCTTTTTATTGCCATCACCTATGATCACTATATCGTCAACATAAACAATCAAAATCGATTTCTTCCCATCTTTAGATTGCTTAAGTTCAGTTAGTTTGTCGTAGTTGCCCGCCAGCATTACTCGCTGTATTGAGAGAATTTTGTCATCTTTTCTCTGGAGGGGTACTTCGCTGTCCCACACCGAGACTAGGTTGGCATGGAAGTCAGTCAACTTTCCGAGGCAGGACGGTGGTTTAGGAGTCAAGAGGGTCAGAGATTAAAATAAGGCTGCCACGCTTAAGTATATGTGGAGACTATTCACAGATAGATCCTCTACATGGACCATATGGGTACGCACAGTTTTGCTAAGGGGTAGATCTTTTTGGCATATCCGAGCCCCTTCGAGCTTTTCTTGGGTTTGGTAGAAGATTCTGTTGAGCCGAGAGTGGTGCAGACGTCTTATAATTGCCTGTGTTGAAGATGGGAGAGATATCTCCATATGGTAGGATTATTGGCTGCCGAATCAGGGGCCTTTGTGTGATCGATTTTCATTCTAAGATCTCTCTTCTACTGGGCTCTCTTGGGATGCTAGGATCTCAGAGATTATACATTCTGGGGAGTGGGCTTTTCCTAAGGGGAGTAGTGAGCTGCAGTAGGTTTGGGACTCTATCCACTTTAGACCTCAAGTTCAGCATTCTGATAGTTGGGTTTGGAAAGGTCACTCATCATGAGTCTTTTCTGTTGACTCTATATGGAACCTTCTCCGAGCTCGACGACCAGTGGTTCCGATCCATCATCTACTGTGGTTTCCAGGGCATATTCCACGACACTCTTTTATCCTCTGGTTAACATCACAGGGGCGCCTTCGGACTATGGATAGACTCCAATTTTTGGTGTCCTGTCTTCTTCGACTTGTGTGCTATGCAGCTCCTCTATAGAGACACATGATCATCTATTCTTTCAGTGCAGGTTCTCTGCCCTAGTTTGGGGTTCCCTCTCGATGAAGACCCACACTGCCTGGCCTTCGATTACCTGGTTTCCCCTTCTCCAGTGGGCTTCCACCCATCTTCGCCGACAGAAGCATTTTCGACATTTGCTATCACGGTTAGTTCTCTCTGCCACTGTTTACTTTCTTTGGTATGAGAGGAATAACCGCATCTTCAGTAGGCACCATCGATCACTCCAGGACATTATTGAGAACATCATCGAGCTCATCCGTTCTCAACTTCTCAGCCTTGAGTCTCGTTTTTAGATACCTGATCTTCAGTAGCATATCTGGAGACTTCCCATTTAGTTTTGTTTTTGTATTTGAGAGCCGCTTATGGCTTATTTGTTTTCTTTGTATATAGTTTTTTGAGTGCCTTTTTTGGCCTCTTTCTTCTTTTTGTATTGAACCTTCCCTTTTATTAATCTATTTGTTATTCTGTTAAAAAAAAAGTTTGTCGCAGTACTTTGTCACAAATTTTGTTCCTTGCTTTGTGTTTCAAAAAGTTGATCGAATTTTAGAACACTGAGAAGCATTTTCAAAATCTATATACATCTCCTGTGTTGCCCTCCAGATATTGTGTGCTATCTTTAGTACTGATAAGTGCATCCAATTTGAAGCTCCATTGAATTTATTAACCATGCCATGACAATAGAGTTTTCAGCTTCCCATATCTTAAAGCCAGCATTAGACTTGTCTGTAGAGAAAAGTTCAACAATAAAATAACCTTCTTTCACTTTCCCTTTCCCTTTCCCTCAAACAACTAACAGCACAGATTGGAACCATTCATGAAAATTTGACCCATTTAATTTGTGTTGGGTAATTTGTAGTGAGTGATTCTAAAGAAGAAAAGGTTATACCACTAGTACTCCTTGAAGAAGCGTGGGAAGATTCTTCAGTTGATAGTGGCAGGCTAACTTCGAATTGATCTTAAAGCAGGAATCATTATAAGGATAAAAGGGGGAAGCTAAAAGGAAAGCCACTAAGGAAAGCACAACAATAGCTGAAAATTAAGAGAGAGACAGGAACTAAAAAACACTAGTTGAGACTAAAGAAAATGTGAAAAGGACTAAGAGAGGAACTGGAACTAGAGAATGTATGGAAAAAAGGAGGTAGGTTCATTACTAGAAGCAGTGATCATGATCAATGAACAAAAAGAATTTTCAACCGCCACTTAAAATCCTTGAGAGAAGCTAGAGCACCATTATTGAAATGAATTTATTCTTATACTATACTTTATTATTCTTATCTATGTTCATCAACAAATTTTAGAGTGGACAATTTTTCATAATAGATTATGGGATTTTAAATTTGAACATGAGAAGCTTTCTATTTGCTAACAGTGATTCTTTGATTAAGAGTGAGTCTTAAGCCAAAGTGCAATTCCTAAGACACCTATTGTTTCTTTTAATATCTTTTTTCTTAATTCCAACCCTAAATTTAAAGTTCCAACAATCCATAGTTTGAGTTTATACTTGTTTGGCTTTTCCTCTATTTATCCTATATCAAATCCACTACATACTTATAAGAGATCAAGATCCAAAAAGACATCTTACTATGACGAATAAAGGACATCACCAGAAAGAGTATGGGGATCATCCTAGACAAATTCTTTCCTTTTCTTTTTGATTCAAGAATCTAGGTGTTTATTCTTTGATCTCTCATTTGAAAATTTTGGAACATTGCAAGGATTTCTCAACTTGAAATTGTAAGGACCAACAAAATCATGGTTTCCTGGCCATATGCAAGGACTTTTGATAGAAGGACCAATATAAATATTGCATGACTCTGCTATGATTGGTAAATATTACTGCAAATAATTGTACATAAGTAAACTACATGATTGGACACATTCTAAGGTTTCCAGGCCATATGTGATGACTAGATAAAAGGATGGCAAGTATATTATAGTATTGGGTTGAAAAGGATCCAAATTGCAACCTTTTACACTGAATGTCATGCATTTCATTGTCACAGTTGTATGAAAATGCATATAGGTCGTAACTGAGCATGATCAGAAGAACCTTGGCCTTCAAAGAATAGCATTGAGAATTTATTGACATTATTGGAAATCCATGTTAAAGAGGACCTTTAAGGTTTTACGAGACAGTGCATCTTGACTATACAATGGACAGAAAATAGCAGTAAATAACTACCTTCACCATAAAAATAATAGCCAATACCTTTACTTTGAGTTGTCTGCAGATCAAATTTATCCTTGACCTGTACAATTTATCGTCAATGTGCATTGTGATATCAACATCTAGGAATTTGGAAATTCTCATATATTTAATAGGGTAAATGTGGAAGATATCATTATTGCTAAACCATATCAATACCAAAAAATGAAGTTCCATATATTCCTCTTCAAACAAAACTATATTTCACTACGAGTTTGATGAAGTCTGAAAGATTTGTTTACCATCAAGTTGACATATCATCATTGAAGGAGGAGGATAGAAGACATTGATCTATTTTTTGAAAAACAGAATCTAGGGTATGCATTTAGCACACCACAAAAGGATATGTTTGCAACATAAATGCCAAAAAAAATCTCACATACTTATTCGTACTATAGTGCCTAACAAAGATGTTGCATGCAGACAAACATTCCAACAACAAAGAAAAGTTGCATGCATGTTAGAGGATGCTTTCCCAGTATTTAACAAAGCACAAACAGATCTTCAAATTCAAACAAGTAACAAATTTTTTGGAACGTTATTATATTTCACAAGTTAATCAAAACTTCTATTTCGACTTTCTAAAAGATAAACATTTCACTTCGTCGAAGTTCCTAAAGTTAACGTTAGAGTGTCACAAGAAAAGCAAGATAAAAGGGGTATGGTTGCCAGAGAATTGGGCAAATGCAAATACTAGCGTTTGCTCAAGCATTCACTTTGTTTCAACTTCATCAAGGGAAGTTGGTGCATGAGTAAAAATTCTCTGATGTTTTCCAGGTAGTTAAATGACATTTAAAAATAAGTCAACATTTTAGCTTAAGAAACTGCTAGTCCACTTTGATCTAGATGGCAAGGAATAGTAAGCTTAGTAGCAATTGAAGTATAGATGCATTTGGTGATTTACGGGGTTATGTTTATGAATTCCTTTTTTTTGCACTACATGCTTCTCTATGTTTTGATATGTGTTGACACGTTCAGCCCATGTTCTTATCTAGATCATGTCTTGCATATACTTGTCACATAGATGTATTAGAAGTTTACCGATCCATGTTCTTCAATTCCTTTGTTGATTCCATTAGAGATGACCCAATCCTGCCAAAGTAAAAGGTAGACTATCACTTGCAGTTCAAAATTGTTAAGTATATGATAGAAGACTTTACGTTTTGAGAATTAAACCTGCTGCTGCAGCAATTTGGAGTTAATGTCATCAATAGTCTGCAAATAGTAAGCTCTGCTTTGGTACACATATATAAAGTGAGATAGCTATGCTATGTTGCACATGTGGTTCAATTATATTTCTCGCTTTCAAGTACCTCTTCTCGACAAGTTTAGAAGATAAAATGAGTCTCTCTTGTTGAATAAGCACCTGTGACTGCATGTTTTAAGAAATCATTAGCCAATTTGCAACAAAGGGAATTGCTTACTGTGAAATGACCAAAAGTTATATATGCACTCTAGAACAATCATTCTTTGTAGAAGACATGTTTGAATAAAACTGTATCCATTTAATAGAAAACAACATTTATAATGTTTTCATATTGACATTCAATATTAAAGGTGACATACTGTTCCATTCTTATAAAACCATGATGATCAAAAACATCATTCTACTGCCCCTCAAGACCAATAATTCGACAATGATTTTAGTTGATGCTAATTGAAGAGACTATGCAGAGAAGTATAAGAGAGAAGCTACACTTGAAGAAGAGCATCTTCTTCATCAATCGCAATATTCCAACTTATGGTTTTACAAGTATCAATGTACTTTTTATGAAAACAAATATATTTGCATAGTTATTGTAGCTCAAATGTAACCATTTTTTTACATGGATAAAAGCAGAAAAACTATATTGATTTAATTATAATTATATACTTGAGCAAGTGTAGATGAGTCAAACTCTAAAGAGGCAATCTTTCTCTGTTTATCCAATATCTCTTAGCATAAGCTCCCCTTTTCCTTTATCATTCTATGAGTATCTTCTTTCACTCTATTTGTTTCAGATTTTGCTGCAAAATCAAAGAAAGTAGTAATGACCATTGGAAAAATCAAAGGTTACTCTTGAGTGCAAAATGATTTATGTTTCAAATTGGTTGCAAATTACCACAGAATAACCATAGCTGGGAATGGGTGTTATCCACTTTTAAGTTAGTATAAACACTTAAATGACTCACCTTCCAAATGAAAAAAAAAAAGTAACGTCCCAACACTAATCGTCCCAACATGAATGCGATGAATAAAGCAGGTTACCATTCTGTTTTCACTTAGTTTATGTTTTTATTCTTCCAACTCAACTGCAAACAATTAAGCTTTGAATTTACTGTTTCAGACTCAGTAGAATATTTCATCTCCTAACTCCCAAATCAGAACGGTATCCTTTTTATTTGATATCCATAAATCATAATCTTATTGTTTCCATTAAGAATTATTTACTCAAAAAGGAATCCTCCAGAAACTGAGAATGAAAGAAAAAGATATTTCTCTAGGTGAATAAGGAAACGGAGAAGAAAAAAAGAAGAGCACTTCATCAAACCTAAATGTAAAAAGAAAAAAGTGCGAAATAATTAGTAGAAAAAAAAAGTAGGACAAATAATCAAGCTACAAACATGACAAAAGAACATCAATTAAAGAGCTACTAAAACGAAAATTTTAGCTAAGTAGAGGTACGTATACCAGAACTAAGATCACTAGACATGGTTTGGATTCTAGTCATGAGTGTCTGCTCTTCGGCGGTTATCTTCGCTGATTGATCCTCTACTTCTGCAACGCGCTCGTTCCATTTCAAAATCAACAGTCCATATCACCACTTATATTACTACGATAATATTTGATGCAAATAAACAAGGACACATAAAGAGAGATGGAATAGGAGAACGGAACCGTTTATTTGAGAACGCAAAGTCTTCATGCACTGCAAGTATTCCTCCATAACTAATTCTTTGGGTTCGAGGGAGGGAAAGTTCAAGAACTGAGGAGAGCGAGGGAAAATGGACAACCGAAATTTGACTTTCTAGTGGTAAAAATACAAGATTTTATTTTTCACCCTTCCGCTGAGCCTTGGAGCCTTTCTATTCGTACATGTTCTGCTTCGGATTAATATAATCCTTATTAATTACCTAAAGTAGAGGAGTGAGAATATGAGACAACTAAAACCTTCAATTTATGCGGTTTTAAATTATTTTTTTTTGAGAATGTGTTGAATTAAAATGAATTAAAAATTCATAGATAAGGTCTTACTCATTCCTTACTAAGATAGATTTGTTGCCCATGTTCATGATTACGTTCCATATATTGAAGGAAACATTGCATCCAAAAAAATATGCTATGCTATTTCATCTTCATTCCTGCATAAAACACAAGTTTTCAATACATTCTTGAATTTTTTTAACTCTGTCAAATGTTCTTAACTTCCCATTAATGGCTAACCATAAAATAAGGGAGGATCTAGGACATGCCTGGGAATTTAAAATCATCAGGTGCCAAGGCACTTTTGGAGAGTGAACTCCGAGTAAGTTTCTACAAGCATGATTGGTTATTTCACCTGAGGAAACATGATTCCAGTGGATGATATCTTCTTATCCTAGCATAAGATGCTAACTTTTGTTTAGAGTGCGTAATATTCTGGAGTGGTTCGAAGTTAGGAAGCCAGTGAACTAACCTCACTTAAAGGGCTTAAGAGTGGTCACTAAGTTTGGATATGCCTTTTTTTGGAAGTTAAATAAAGAATCCATTAATAGCCATGAAAGACATCGTAAAGGTATATCACAAGATAGTTTCAGCCAAAAGAAAATACGACAACATAACTGTTTTCCTAGGAAAAAACTATGAAGCTAAAGGTTTCATTGCCTTATGAGGTGAGTGCTTGAGTTATTAGCAACTTGGTGAGCTACAAGGGTTTCCTTTATCAAGCAATGTAGCTTGTGGATTAGAGTATGCTTATCAATTTTGATCTTGTTATGAATTCTTTGGTTTCTTTCCCTCCAAATTGCGTAGCCTGTGCAGTTGAAATTAAGACTTAAACGAACTCTATTTTTCCCCATAAAGTGGTATTTTGCTTCAGTCCATTTTAAAATATTACTCCAATTTGCATCATGGCATAATTGATTTAAACCATGTTGAATGACCCCATATAGAGGCAGTGTATCCACATTTAAAGTAGATATGGACAATGCTTTCTTCTTCAATGCTACATAGGTTGCATAGAGTGTCATTGGATCCAATAATCCTATCTTTAGTCTTTAATCTACCCCTAGCTGCTAGCCAAGTCATGAAGGAGGCCTTAGGCTTCAAAAAAGCTTTTCAAACAATATTGAACTAAGGAACGGTTGGGATACAAGGCTTAAGTGCCTTAATGCTTGAAGAATTAGAGTAATCCTTATTGCTGCTTAAGGTTCATATAGGTTTATGTAAGACTGAGGAATTTGGTTGATAGTTAGGAAGATAAATCTGAAGTCTTTTTGTCCTCCTCCCTTGAAAGTGCCAAGAATTGCTCTCAATGATACTTTTAACTTGAGCATGTGAAGAAATTCTTAAAAACAAAGTGTAGATGTCATTTTCGAGGTAAAGAGGACTTAAAGAAGTCCAATTGTCAAACCAGAACTATGTGCCATTTTCATTCCCCGCTTGGATTATAATGAAAGGGTATTATACCAATTGCCTTTTTTCTTAAAATACGGATAAAAAGCCAAGAATTCCCTTTCTTTCTATAATTTACCATAAACTGCTCTTTTAGAGGTAGATCTCATTAATCCACTCACTTCATAAATATTCCTTTTCCTTGATCAGTCTCCAAGTCCTCTTTACAACTTGCATTTCCTAAAAGTTGGAATTAAGGTAAGACCAAGACCCCCTTGTTGCCTTTTCCAAAAAAGCTTATGATATGTGTTTAATTGTTACATTTAATCCATTATAATTAGTGATTAATGCCTTAAAATGTTTAAGACACTTACTTTAGTTCATATTTGATTTTGGACATAAACTAAACAGCCCCCATTCTTCTTCATTTATGGTTAGTTCTTAACAATAATAGGGAGATTCTCAGTTGACTCCTAGAGATTGATGGAGAAAATGGAGGGCTAACCTTCTCGACTCCGATTCGAAGGTGTAATCGATGCCGAGGAGCACATTAAACACATTGTCAATGTGTATCAAAGTTCTTTCCCACTTTATCGGATTGTTTACGTTATATTGTGTTTAATGATTGGTATTGTGTAAGAATGATTTTGATGCTCTATTGAATTGTTTTTCATGAAAAACCATTGCTAGCTAGAACTTGAATATGATACATAGTAGCTGTTGGACCCCGAATTTTCTTGGAAATTTGATTTGATTAAATGAAATTAAATGAGGAATTAGTGATGTTAAATGTTTTATTTGGGTAATATGAATTGGAGAAATTTCAATGATATTTGAGTAAATTTGTATGGATTATGAGAGTTAAGTGAATGAGTTGATTGAAAT
>JAOSBP010000206.1:21200262-21210385 GCA_027563825.1 Erythroxylum mucronatum
TATAACTCGTTTTGTATGATTATATCATACACAATTCAATTTCATCCAACACAATTCACCAATAAGTCAAAAACCAAAAATTTAAGTATTCAACATACATAATTACACAATACACATATACATCTTATATAATATAACTCATTTTGTATGAATTAAGTCAGAAACCAACAATTCAAGTATTCAACATGCACAATTACACAATACACATATACATCTTATATAATATAACTCATTTTGTATGATTACGTCATTCAACCATAAACTAAAGACATATACTCACAAGAATAACATATTTAACTTCAACCATAACTCACAACTATAAGTTTACTACTTACTTTATATAATCTCATAATTCAATTATAAACTAATAAATTTTGTTTACTTATTCAATTCATTTTGTAATGCTTATAATTATTTTGTTTTCTTAACTAATTTTAATTAACATTGTTACTAAAATCCTCATTCCTAGCTTTAATTTAACAATCTTTCATTCACCAATTTTAATCAACATTCTTATTTTTTTTCTCAAGTTAGCTCTACAATGAAAAGTAAGCATACACTACACAATTCAATTTCATCTAACACAAATTCATCAATAAGTCAAAAACCAACAATTCAAGTATTTAACATACATAATTACACAATACACAACATACACAATTACATCATTCAATTATAAATTAAAGACATACACTCACAACTATAACCTATTCAATTTTAACCATAACTCATAATTACAAGTTTACAAACTATTATATGTAATCACATTAATCACATAATTCAACTATAAATTAATCTATTTTGTTTGCTTATACATTTCAATTTGTAATGCTTATCATTATTTTTAACTTATTTTAATCAACGTTGTTACTGAAATTCTAATTCTCAACTTTAATTTAACAATCTTTCATTCTCCAATTTAATCAACATTTTTAATTTTTTTTACTCAGATTAACTCAACAACGAACATACATAATTCAATTTTATCCAACACAATTCAACATACAAAATTACTACACAACACAAAGTCTTAAATCCACAATTCAATATTCAAATTAATAATCAACTGATCAAGTGATCAACACAAAACTTCAAAATTTCACAAATTGTCAAATTCACAACTTCACAATTCCACAAAATTTGTTGCAATTTTTTGCAACCTTCATTGAGTTAAATCCCTAGATTGTTGTTGGTCAGTTGATGAGTGGGCCAGTTTAGGTCTGGTTCAGGTTGAGTTTGAATCTAGATATGCAAAATTCCAAATCCTGATTTAATCTATAGCTGGAGGTGCAAGGTAGTGACCAAAGGCCTAAAGGTGCGAGGGAGTGGTGGCTAGCAACTAGAGGAGCAGAGGACCAGAGGTGGAGGCGGTTGGGCAGCAGGTGACAGCACACTTAACATTGTGGGAGAGGCAATCGTGGGGCAGTGGTGTTATGGTGGCCGGCGACAAAGGGAGAGATGATCGTAGGGCTGGGTTAGGACTAGGAGTGGAATGCTGGCGACTGGGGTTAGTGGAGACAGAAAGGAGAGACAAGAGAGGGAGTAAAATAGAGAGGGAGAGCGTTTTGCAACAGCGGGGTTGTGGGGATGGGGTGTTTAAAAAAAATTGTAGATAAGTCTTTCATTTTGTCAAAATTTAAATACCGACCAATATTTGCCAGTACCATATGAAATCGCCGATACCAACCGATACCAATGACTGGTACCCAGAAGCTACGTTTTGTACTGACCGATATGATACAAAATACTAAACACTATTATATAAAGCTAAAAGGAAATTATTAGCGCAGCTTATTAAACGCACATAGAACCCTTTACTCTTGCATATTCTAAGATTTTGGTCACAAGGAGCGGGAGCGAGAGCGAGAATTTTTTTGGGTAGGACCACGAGATATCCTGGGTGGGCCCGAAACCTTTAAGCCATTATGACGCTTAAACTAATCCCTTCTCGTGTCGGGTGAGATCCCGAGAGGCGACAAAGCACTACCACCGAGAATTTAATGAACATTGCTGAATACACAAGTGGAGGTCAACCCCCTAATCTTGCTTAAGCGAAAACCAACCCCTTATTGCTGAACTTTGGTGCTCAGTGGTGCGAGAGCGAGATTTTGGATAACCTGACAGTAATTATGTAATGAAAGTAAAAAGAACGAGAAATGCCAATTACAAGTTAATTTATAGTGGAATGGATGTTTAGGATTAGGAACATCGAAGAATTGAAGACGAGAACAGGTGGATGAGTTCATGGATTTTAAATATTCGATGCTAAGCATATATTATAAGTTTGATTACATGTAACAAGAAAACTAACAATGCACGACACGAAGGCTATAGGTTGGGGCGCAGAGATAGATAAGACAGATAGAGCGATGGTTGAAAAAGTCATAGTGGACGGTGGTGATGGCAGATGAGAATTTCAACTAACAAAGGTGCACCACCCTTCATCTGCCTTCCTAACAGCTTTATATACATACCGATGCAAGTTTTCCCATTAATTTCCAATCATTATTAGACTGAGATTCGCCGATCTTAACCATGGCCAAAACCAAGAGACTGTTAACTCTTATGATAAGGCTCATTGCATTAGGTGCTACGCTTGCAGCCTCAATTATCATGGCTACTAGCCGTGAAACGGGCAGTTTCTTTTCAGTATCGTATGAAGCAAAATACACTGACACACCAGCCTTCAAGTTAAGTGTCTTCACTTTCACGTTCATGGTTATTTCTGTTTTTTTTTTTTTTTGCTTGTATGATAACTTCAAGTTTCATTTGGGTACAGATATTTTGTAATCGCAAATGGTGTTGTAAGCGTCTATGGCTTTCTTGTTCTCTTTCTTCCTTCTGAAAGTATGCTTTGGCGCTTAGTTGTTGCCCTGGATGCGGTAATTCTGCAAACATAGCTTCATGGATTCTTATGTGAACCGTTTTTGCTTCAGTTAATATACTAGACTTAGCTGCTATATAAGACGCATGATATTGTTCAGTTGATAGTAAAAAGACTTTTTCCAGCGTCACGAAAGAAGTGGGTGTTCTTTGTTCTAATAGGAAAACCATTTCCATATTTTTCATTTTTATACTAAAAATATGATCATATAAGAAAATTCAGTAACTCTTTCTCAATGATAATTCGAGATCAAGCAATGAATTAGCTGTTCATGTGAAAATACCATTGGTGTATTATCTATTTATAGAAGCTTGATTGGAATTGATTGTGTTGATATATAGGTATTCACCATGTTGCTCACGTCAAGCATTTCAGCTGCTTTGGCCATTGCTTATGTGGGTAAGAAAGGGAATTCTCATGCAGGCTGGCTCCCCATCTGTGGCCAAGTTCCCAATTACTGCGACAAAGTAACAGGAGCCTTGGCCTCTGGCTTCGTTGGAGTCATAACTTACAATATGCTTCTACTTTATTCAATCCACACTCTATTCAATCCTCTTGTCCAAAAGGCCTAAATAAGCTTTTTCCCATTTTGTACTCAATTTGTTTTTAGTTTTTGGGTCTATCAATCATTTGCGTGACCTTGTCATTTCCCTGATTGGCTACTCAATGTATTGACTGTTACGATCATCAAATGTGCCTTAGCGAGCACAATTTTTATGTTATTTCTTTTGTTTTCGCGTCTTGAAGAAAACATCTTTGGATCAGGGAAGACAACCTTCCTACGCCTATATATATGAGAGTGTATAAATTTAATAAGAACTTAATTACATGTCAATTGTTGGGTAACTATTATTATTAAATCAAAAAAATATTTTAATAAATAAATTTTGTTAGTTATTATAACAACAACAACAACAACAATAATAAATGGTAATTTAAGCCTTTTAACTGTATAGCTTTTGTGGGTGCATATTCAAATTAAGGTTAAACATTAACCTTATGGGGCTTAGGAATCATGAATACTAACACAAAAAGAATCTTCAAAATTGGCAAGTCCAGTATCTTTTATATTGCAAACTGATTTACTGTTTTGATTCATCCCCGTCATTGAAACGAATTCCTTAGTTTTGTCATTATTAAAACTTTAAAGGCTCAATAAAGTTCATGATAGCGAAATCAACGTTGAGCAGACCCCAAAGAAAACAAAATTAAAAACAGAAGCTACAAACGCAAACAAACAAATTTTTTAATTAAATTTGAAAACAAAAATTAAAAATTAAAAACATGAATGAAAATAAAAATGCCCTTATTTAACTTTCTAGGTGTTATTAAATGAATATTTGAATTACTTGGTGTGCAAAACAATTATAATAAGTGAATGTCATAATTCATAATTAAGACATGCTTATCTATGTTGATTTTGTTGTAAACTCTATGATTTCTTTATCTCCAAATGGAGTAGACTGTAATATTAAAGTTGAGTCTTAAGCAGACTCTATCTTTTCTCATTGACCTGAATTTATGATCAGCTCGTTCCAATATTTTGTTCTAATCTGATTCATGACAGTAGAAGCTAAGAGTGTGCTGGATACTGGCCTAAATGGAGGCTGAATAACCACACTTAAGAAAAGGTAATCAATGCTTTCAAGCTCACTGCAACATAGTTCACATAATTTGACTTCAGATCTTATAATTCTGTCTTTAGTTTTCAACCTCTTCATAGCTGCAAGCCAAGTAGTGAAAGAAGCTTTTGGCTTTAAATGCCTTTCCAAACAATATTGTAACAAGGAATAAAAAGCTTTGATGCATGCAGAGTTTAAAAAGTCTCCACTCTGACGTAGTGACCATAAACCTATGTTTGGAGTAACTGAGTTGGACATATAGCTTGGAAAATATTTATGTAGTCTCTTACCACCTCTGCCTTGAAAATGCCAAGAGTTATTCACAATTACTTTGTTGACTCTTGCCTGAAAAGGGATTCTAGTGTGAAAAGAATAAATATCCTCTCTAGATACAAAGGGCTAAGTGAAGTCCAATTATCATACCAAAACCATGTTCCTTCCCCATTCCTTATCTGAAGATATGTTGATAGACACTAGCTCTATTCCTCAAAATCTGTATAAAGGGTTAGGAGAATTCATTTGTTGTAGCTATTTGCCATAAGCTGGTTTTCTTAAGATAAAAGCTCATTAATCCACTTACTATAGAGAGCTTCTGTCACTGAATAGTCTCTAAGTTCTTTTGGCTACTTGCATGGATTGAAAAGAATGAATGGCATTAAGACCTAGTCCCCCTTCCTGTTTTCTCCAGCATAGATGCTCTCACTTGACTTTGGCACCATTAAGGTTGTCAATCTTGCCTAACCATAGGAAATTCTTGATATATTTTTCAATATCTTTAATAATCCTCTTAGGGAGTAGAAGATAAGAACTTTAATGGGTGTGAAGATTATTCAACATAGAGTAAAAAGAGGCTTTTAGGGATGAGACTGCAACACATCATTAAAGATATAAATTAAGGCATTTTGACACAAGAAAAGAACAACTTTTAAAGAGAAAAGAAAGGATTTCCATTAAGATTCAAGTGAAGACATTAAGATTCAATCCATTTCTTTATGGCAAAAGGTCCCTCGTAGCATGTTACTAGTCCTTTGTTCACCTTAAAAAATCTTCAATTTTGGTAAGGAAGAAGCTTCAATAATAATAGGCCCCCTTCACTAAGCTCCAAGTGTCTAAACTTTGCATTGACCTATTTCTTCATCCTCTTTATGGCTTTTGCTAAATATGCTTGCACCATATCGACCTTCTCATTCCAATCCTTGAAAAACTTGAAAATAACAGGACTAGGTCCTTTATAGGAAGTAGCAAGAGTGTGCTGGTTCTTTAGTTGTTGGCCTGTTGCAAGCTCAAATGAGTTGGCTTTTATTGACTCACTATTTTGCAAGTAGTATGAGAATTGGGTAACATTAAGCAACTTCACCCAATCCCTTTGATTGGCACTCATATAGTGCCTCAAGTAAAAGTCCAATAATGCATTCACTCTCTCAATTTACCCATCCATTTTGGGATGAAAATGGGTAGAGAAGTTGAGTTTGGAACCTATTATATTAAACAACTCCATCCAAAATCTCCCCTTGAAGCGAGCATCTCTATCACTCACAATTGTCTTTGGTATGCCCTAATACTTCACTACATACTTGAAGAATAGGAGTGCATCATCTTCAGTTATAAATTTTATCAGTATAGGGATGGAAACCCCATATTTATTAAACCAATCTACCATTAGCATAATGTTATAGCATCCTTCGAATTTTGGTATGTATATAACGAAATCCATAAAGATACTCTCCCAAGGGTTCTCTGAAATGAGTAATGGCTCTAGCAAACCCACAAATTGGAATTGATCTATCTTGTCTTGATGACACACAAGACATGTATTCAAGTAAAACTCGATGTTGTTGCATATCTAGGGCCAATAATAGATGCTCTCTATAAGTTTCAATACAAGATTTACTCCTAAGTGACTTGCCTACTTAAATTAATGACACTCTTTAATAATTTGCTTTCATAGTCCTTACCATTTAGGCATAAGTATTTGATAAAATTTGGTTATAGTCACTTGATCTTGAAACCAAAATCGACATGTCTTCCTATGATTTGCCAGCTCCAAAAACTAGTGGCTCTCGAATCTTACCTTTAGTCCCTTATTATCTAATCCTCTAGAGGAAAACTTAGGCTTATGATGGAAACAAGCTCCCCTTTTTTGTTAAGGGCTTCACCAACCAAGTTAGGCTTTCTGAGATTATGCTAGAAAGTCAAACTTTGCCAAAAAAATGATTGCTATCTAATTTTATTTGGCTTCATCTTCTTTTATGTGAGGAAGTGGCTAGTGGTGGTATTATCCATATTCACCACAAACTTAGAACACAGTAAGTAATGCCTCTAAGTTTGTAAACAATGCACAACCATATTCATCTACTTCTCTTGGACTATATAGTGAAGCTCAACCTCTTTTAACTTACGACTCTTATCGATCAATGGATGCCTATCTTGCATCAAAACACCACCAAGTGTAAAATTGAAAGCATCAGTGTGTACCTTATATGGCTTGGTGTAATCGAGAATGGATAATACAGGTTCTTCTATCACCTTTTGCTTAAGGGCCTTAAATGCCTTCTTATAACTTGAATTCTATTTTTTTTCAATAGATTGGTAAGAAAATAAGCGAGAGAGGAATAACCTTTGATGAACTTTTGATAGTAATTGATGAGGCCAAGGAAGGAACACAGTTCTGATACCTTCTATGGTGATTCTCATTCATATATGGCTTGCAATTAATGGAGTGGGATACTTATCCTTCACCGTGATATCATTAAGTGCTTGATAATCAATACACAACTAAAAAGAACCATTGTGCTTCTTTCGAAAAAGCATTATTGTGTTCTATGGAGCCTATGATGTTAGATATAGCCCATGTCCAATAACTCCTTAAGTTGTCTCCTCAACTCTTCAAGTACAGGAGATGCTATAAAGTAAGGTACTGCTATAAGTGGGCTAACCCTTTGCACCAACTCGATCTTGTGATCCATATCCCATTTTAATGGTAGCTTCTTTGGTAATTTTGGAGGCATAACATCCTTGAACTCCTCTCAAGTATATGGAAGATTCCTTAGGTAACTCCTTTAATGATGATTCTACTTCTTTTTCCTTTAACACCACCAAATAAGTAGCTTGCCTTCTTTATGCCTTTGGAGAGTTGCATAGCAATTAGTTGGTGGATATGCCTCCTTCACACGAGAAAGGTACCATACATGCATTTCCTTCATCTAAGATACATATGGTATTGGAAAAATTAATAAGTACGGCCTTATCACTATTTTTATGGTATATTGTTTGTGTCTTAGATGATTTTGAAGGATTTGAAACTTAATTTAAGAAGTTTTGTCATTTCAAGTCTTATTTTTTGTTTATAAAAGGAAAAAAAGCAAGAATGAAGAAGAATTAGGTTGAAATAAATAAATTTTAAAAGATTTAGAGAATCATTACATAATATGATATCATACACATTCCTATGTTGAGGGTTACATTACAAGATGCTTTTTTTTTCGTTTCTATAATGTAACCTACATACTCCATGTGTTGCTCCCTGAAAGAAGAACACGGTACCCTATATGGTCTTGTAAAGGTGTTTGTTTAGTTTTTTTTTAATCTATCTATACTACAAGTATATAAGTTGTATTTTATAATATTATTAATATCGCTCCCATATGGATTATTATTAGACACCTAAATTTTTTTGTAATGCATTGTTTAAGGTAAACAATATAATAAATGTAGCTATAAAATAAACTAAACTAGAGAAAATTGACAATTGAAGTAGTGGAACTCGTGATTAATCATTGATAACAACTTAGGAATTACTTCTATCCTTGTTTTGTTTTCAACTCATCTTCTTGATTTAATAATACTTGAACCTAGATATTTAATAATTATGATTAGCCTCTCTTGATATCTAACCAAGTAATCCCAATTAAACTAGATAATAATTGAGTTATGACCTCTCGATCTCTTAAAATTCTTCTTATCTAATTGGATTTGAGGTAATCCTATAGGTTACTAACAAACAATTAGGATCTCTCTTCAATTGCTTATTAATATAATATTTATACGTCGATTATGGTACTATCTTTTGTTGTGTAACATAAACAAATATTTTAACCTAATCTCTCAATTAAGATCAAAGATTAAAATAATAACCACATTAAAGTATGTTTCTATTAAATCCAGAACATAAAAGTTTAACAAAACAATTCAAGAGTAATTCCTAAAACAAATTTAGCAATCTATAGCTAAAATAAATCCTCAATTGTTCATAATCAACATTCAAGAACAAGGAAAGAAAAAAAGAGAGTAAAAGATTGAATATTGGATGTATTCTTCTTCTTATCCTTGAGTTGGAATATTCTACAGTTTTGTTCTTTGGAATTTTTGCCTCTTTGATCTCTTTATGAGATGCTCTAGCCCTCTTCTTATGTTTTGTTTGCCTAAAACATTTCTTAACCATCCTATGGCGCTTTCTAGGGTTTCCTCACTTGTTTATATTCCAAAAATCGCCCAAAATCTTTAAAAATACAAAAAACTTGCAACCTAAAAATTTTTGCCGTTGTATGATCATGTATGTGCACAAATGTGCACTATCTCTTATCTTCCTGCACGTGCACATTTTAGGCTCCCCTATTGCGTCAACTTCAATCTTACATGATCATGACAGTCCTCTTCCTCTAGGAGCCTATAGTTTATTAAAATTATGGTTTCAAGTTTTAATTAAAAGAGAAGGCAAAAATGAGAGGTTCTTTGACCAAAAAAAAAATCCAAAAGTCACCTTGAATTTGTTTTACGTCGTCTTGAGCAAGAGTTCGCCATTCTTTAAAGATAAAGGAAAATTTCAACAATTCTTTAAAGATTTCAAGAATTAAGAACATAACTTCTTTATATTTTTTCTATATTGTTTTTATGTTGATATTCTTGATGCAGTTATGAACTAATGGAGAAACATATTTAGGTAGGAAGAACCATGTACTCTTTGGTTTAATGAAATTATAATTTTTGTATCATTTATTCATGCTTTTATATTAATTGAGTTAAAGGAGTGGAAGTGGTTCAATTTTTCATTCATGCATCGATATTTGAGAGATGAGATGTATATTTATGTCATAACAAGAATAAAGAGGTTTATTTATAAGCTATTTAAGAGAAAATCATAAGATCTTCCTAAGTTAGGGTGCCTTTCAAGAGAGTTTATAGAGTAAATTAAAGCATTCTTAGGTTAACTAGATTTGAAAGGAATTTTGGTTAATTAACCTTTAAATAAGGTTTGCATTCCTTGAGATGTCATATGATCTAAATTAGGAACTCTTACTAGTCTAAAAACTAGAATAATTCATTAATATAAGGATGAAATTGAATATAGTAAAGTCTTAGAGAAACTTGGCCAATAAATGGGCTTTCTAACTCTCATCAGAGCCATCAAAATGAGTATAAATTTTTTAAACTTAGTTGCAAGAATAGGTGTCATATTAGAATGAAGATTGACTAAGTCCTAAGTATGAGTTTTCTTTAAGGTTTGAAGATATTCATTAATATCTTTCTATCAAAGAGGGTCAATGTCAGACCCCGTTACCGGAGCCCAACTCCGGATCATGTAACATGAAACTTAGTCATTTTACCTTGTAGGGTTAAT
>JAOSBP010000206.1:21237750-21250661 GCA_027563825.1 Erythroxylum mucronatum
ATAAATTAAGAGTCAAAAAGCACATTAAGGATAGCAGAAGTGTAGCCAATTTATGTAATAAACTTGGGTTCAATCAACTTACAAAGTGTACAAGTCGACTTACACAGTGCACAAGTCGACTTACACTAACACATGTGACTGATGGGACATCACCGACCCCACGTTTTGGGGAGTGGATGGTGGTAGGTTGACGCTCACACTGCCTACCACGCCCCCATTCTCGCACCAACTCCCAAGACCAAACTCAAGGAAGCACGCTTAGGGAACCCCAAAACCGATTTCTTGCATTAAATGCAGAGATCTCTGAGCTAGCGGAGACGCTATAGGGATTCTAGTTGGGGAGCCAGGTGTTCGCAGGACCTTTGACTAAGCCTGTTACCTCTCAGTTCAAGTCACGTGCCCCTCTTAAAAGTCACATGCCGCCCTTACACCACAAACAACACGTTACTACTGGGGCCCAGCTTTCCACAGCCAACATCCATGCAGATCCACGTCCCGACACCTTCGTCCCACTAGCCCCCATTTCAGCTTCTGAAGTCGCGGTGACCACGAAAATGGTCCAATCCTTTGCTGGAGTTCTCCAACAGGCCTTCTCCTTGTCTACCAGTCTGCCTGGGCTTGCCAACGTCCAACCTCAACCTCAGGGGGCCACTACTGCCCTCGACACCCCTTCGAGTTTGAGTGCCCCCCCTGTGGGTCATTGTGGAGGGGCCGATGATGGAGTCTTCTGGACCTCAACAGCGACCCTCTGGCATAGATGTGGACTCGTCCCCTATGCTGGTGCCTGTATAAGTACATGACATGTCTGTGGAGATCGGGGTGGTCCCTCGGGAGGGTGGTCCCGACCAATAGGAGTGCCTGGCTCGAGCCTTCTTCCTCTTTTACTTTTTATGATGATTAATAACTCAATTATTAGTTGGAATTGCCGTAGGGCAGGTAAGAAGGATTTTCTTCCCACTGTTAAAGAACTCTAGCGTGCTCATAAACCGACTCTGCTGATGTTGGCCGAAACTCATCTCTCTGGAACCCGCACGGAGCAAGTCTAGCGACATTTAGGTTTTGACAAGGTCGCGAGGGTCGACACAGTTGGTCAAGTGGGGGGGGGCATATGGGCCCTCTGGCAGTCTGTTTCTACCCGTATTTCTGTCTTACATTCCCATCGCCAATGTCTCTCTTTGGTGATCCATGATTCGAGGGGGCAGGACTGGGTCTGCTCGACAGTATATGCGAGCCCTGTTAATTCTGTTAAGATAACTTTGTGGGAGTATCTCACTGCTCTGAGTGTGGAAATTACTATGCCTTGGCTCGTTATTGGGGATTTCAACGACTACTTGCATCCGTCAGAAAAATGGGGGGGATCATTTGATTGGCGTCGTGCCAGTATTTTCCAATCCTAGCTAGGGGGCTGTGGTCTTTCTGATCTAGGTTTCCAAGGTTCTCTATATACTTTTGCCAGGAAAAATAAGGGCCACTTCACTACCCACGTTCGCCTGGATCGAGCCCTTTGTAACATAGCATGGCAGCCTCTCTTCCCCGAGGCCTCAGTGTCTCACTTATCGCGAACAGTTTCAGACCACAACCCTCTACTGCTCAAACTGATATCTCGTTGCTTCACACCCTTTTCATTTCCAGGCTGTATGGATCTTGCATGAGGATTTCCCTCGGGTTGTGCGAGAGGTGTGGGCCCCATATCGTCATTGTGTCCCTACTGCCATACAAGAGGTCACTGCCGCTGCCACATATTTTAATATCACGGTTTTTGGCAACATTTTCCAGCGGAAGCGCCACCTTTTGGCTAGATTACAAGGCATTCAAAATTATTTATCCACCCGACACTCTGATTTTCTGGTGGCTCTTGAGGAACAACTCTCAACGGAGTACTCTCATGTTCTCCGATAAGAGGAACTTCTTTGGTTCCAAAAGTCCCGAGTGCAATGGCTCCTGGCGGGTGATAAAGCCACTAAATTTTTTCACGCTACTACCCTCCTCCGACGTCAGCGAATTCGCATTGACCAACTGCGGCTTTGATCAGGCGTATGGACTTTCGAAAGGATGGTATCGAACAGGAGGTTCTATCTTTCTTTCAGGAGCTTTTTTCTACCACGGTGAGTCGCTCTCGGACTCCATCTCCAGGGGCTCATGGTGCCTTATCAGCTGAGGCTTGTGCCCGGCTCCTCAAACCAGTTGATCCGGTGGAGGTTCTCTTGGCAGTCAAACCCATGAAACCGTATAAAAGCCCCGGCCTCGATGGTCTCTAGCCTCTATTTTATCAAACCTTCTGGCCGGATGTGGGGCGTTGGTTGTCCGCATGGTCCAGCAAGCCTTTACTAATGGCGAGGTGCCTTCCAACATTTTTGATGCTCTTATTGTCCTTCTCCCTAAAGAGGATAATCTGGTCTTAATTACCCAGTACCATCCGATCAGCTTGTGCAACGTTGTTTACAAAATACTCACGAAAGTGATTGTTAATCAGATCAGACCCTTTCTTGCTGACTTGATTAATCCTGTCCAGGGCGCGTTTATTCCTGGGCGCAAGGCTGCAGATAACATACTCATAGCTCAAGAGGTCGTTCATGTGATCAAACAGTTACTGAATGGGGGTATGGCAGTTAAAATCGACTTGGCCAAAGCGTATGATCGAGTGGATTGGGATTTTCTTCATCAGGTGCTTTTGGATTTTGGCTTCCCCCCACATTTTATCCAGTTGATTATGGCCTGTGTCACTAGCTCGAAGTTTTCTATTGTTTGGAATGGTCAGCGATTAGATGCGTTCAAGCCTCAACGAGGACTTCGTCAGGGAGACCCACTATCGCCGATCTATTTGTTTTATACATGGAGACCCTTTCTGGGAGGATCGTCAAGAAGGTTGATGATGGCCACTGGAAACCTATTGGTACCTCTGTTATTGGGCCTTCCATTTCTCACCTCCTCTTCGCTGATGACGTCCTTCTTTTTGCCCATGCCTCTCGGTGACAAGCCCGAATGATGCGTCTTACTATAGATGAGTTTTTCCAGACTTCCGGCATGCAAATCAATCCTGCCAAGTCTAAGGCTTTTCTCCCCTCCCAGGTTCACCGCAGGGTGTGGGACATGATCATTTCAATTTTGGAGCTTCCTTCATCTCACCGACTGGAGTCTTATCTTAGTGTACCTTTATGTACTTGGCGATTGACCAAGGTTGCTTATGTTGGCATTCTCAACAAGATATCATCTCGCTTAGCCGGTTGGCAGAGCAAGCTCTTGAACAAAGCTGGTTGAGCTACTCTGGTCCAGGATACCATCACCTCTATTCCCATTTATGCTATGCAATCCAATTGGCTTCCCCAGACCATGTGTGATGACATTGATAAAGCAGCGAGAGGCTTTCTCTGGGGTCAACAAGGCACCCTTAAAGGGGTCCACCTCCTACCCTAGCATACGGTTACTACTCCAAAAAATTGCGGAGGCTTAGGTGTGCAGCAAGCTCGTGATTCGAATACCACTCTCCTCGGCAAGATGTGCTGGGACATTTGTAAGGCACGCGATAGCCTTTGGGTGCAAGTCCTCCGGTCACGGTATCTCTCTGGTCAGGACATCATGGCTTATCATCCTCCTTCGTCCGCTCCTGCGACCTGGAAGGGCCTCATGAAAGCTATGACTCTCCTTAAAGATGGATTTGGTTGGAAGATCGACGATGGGGCTAGCATCAATTTCTGGCATGATCGTTGGCTTTTTGATGGCCCCCTTGCTTCTGTAGTCAGTCACGTCCCGACTCATCTCTCTGATCTCCGAGTGGCTGATCTATTGTCCCCATTGTCCGGATAGAATTTGTCTCCCATCGAGGGCATTGTTCCCTCCGACTATTGTCACCGCATCTTGGCCATACCCCGCCCGCTTTCCACTCCAGGCCCAGATCGCATTATCTGGTTTAGTAGCCCTAACGGTGTGTATACAGCTCGAGGAGGGTATGACTTCCTCACATCTGTCCCGTCCTTGGATGGCCCAACAGGATGGAAATGGATTTGATCGCTCCAAACTGCTCAGAAACATAAAGTCTTCTTGTGACTAGCCACAAGGGATAGGCTCCTCACCAACGACATGCGATACGCTTGAGGGTTATGTCCATCCCCGTTATGTGGGCAGTGCGGAGCCCATCGAGAAACCGTGCTCCACTTACTTCGGGACTGCCCTTATGCCAAGTGTGTCTGGGACACTGCTCGCGTTTCTTCGCACGCTGACTTTTACCGAGAGCATTACACGTGCAGGTGGCTCCTCCTTAATTGTGTCCCACAGGACAGGGATGTCTACCGCTCATGGCGCTTCATCAATACGTGTTGGATCATTTGGCGATCCTGAAATCAATTCGTCATTGAGGGTGCATCGACCTCATGTCTGGAGCAACTTCTCCAGATCCATTTGCTAGTTCGGGACTCGGTGGCTGCTTTTGTTGTTTAGCCCCACAGGCTGCCGTACTCCCAAGGTCCGGCTCTGGTTTCTTGCACTCCTCCACCTGCTAACTGGTTGAAGCTTAACGTCGACGACAGTGTCCTTCGTAGTTCTGGCTAGGCGGGTATTAGTGGGTTGCTTAGGAATAGTTATGATAACTGGGTAGCGGGTTTCTCTTGCTTTGTTGGGATCACCACTATCATGATCGCGGAACTCATGGCCCTCCGATTTGGTCTCGCCTTTGCCTGCAACTTTCCGTGTAATGGCCTGGTGGTGGAGTCTGACTCCTTGGTAGTGCTCCGCTGCTTAGCCTTCGATGTCCTCGCCTTCCATCCCATTGCCAACTTGATCACTGACATAAGATCTCACCTCGGTGCCCTGCCGAGTTTTACTATAACCCATGTTTTCGCGAGGGTAATCAATGCGCTGATTTCTTAGCTTGTCTGAGCTCGGGTACGGTACGCGGCAAGTGTATGTGGTCTGCTCCCCTTTCTGGCATGCTTTATTTGTTGCGCGCGGATGCGCATGAGATTGCCTTTATTCGTCCTTAACTTCTGTCTTCGCCTCTTCTGTACCCAAAAAAAAAAAGAACTCCGTGTCTCCACCTCACGGCACTCCAGTTTGGCTTAGCAGTACAAAACAGCCGACAAAACTTCTTTATGTGTTTTCCTACTAATTTGTGTTGTACCTACAAAGCAAAAGAAAAAGAAAGAAAAGAATGGGGGCGATGTCGATGGAATCGCTGCCACTGGGATTTAGGTTCAGGCCAACAGATGAAGAGCTGATAAGCCACTACCTTAGGCATAAGATCAACGGTCGAACTCCTGAGGTCCAAGTCATCCCCGAAATCGATGTTTGCAAATGGGAGCCCTGGGACTTGCCTGGTTTCTTACTACTGTTTTATTCTGCTTCTTCCACTTTTTTTTTTTAATTTCAAAAAGGAAAAAAAAAGGAAGGAGATGGTGGTTTTGTTAAATGTTAATGAATTTTACGAGTCAATCAGTTTGAAGTTGGAACAATTCTGAATCTTCCTTCAAATTTTGTTTTCCTTAATGTTTCTTAGGATCGTACATCTGCCAGTTTCCTTACTCACCAAGATTCCTTTTCTGCTGAGCTTTTTCCTTTATTCTTTTCCAAAGTAAGAAAAGAAAATAACTTTGATGATTAAAACTGATGTTTCAGGACTATCACTGATAAAGACGGACGATCCGGAGTGGTTCTTCTTCTGCCCTCGTGACAGGAAGTATCCAAATGGGCATCGTGCCAATAGAGCCACTGATGCTGGCTACTGGAAGGCAACCGGCAAGGATCGCACCATTAAGTCCCGAAAGTCGGGTTATAACTCCAACTTGATTGGCATGAAGAAAACTTTGGTTTTCTACAGAGGCCGCGCGCCAAAGGGCAAGCGAACCAACTGGATTATGCACGAGTACCGCGCTATTGAAAAGGATGTCGATGGCAACGCCCCTGGTCAGGTCGTCTTTCCTCTCCCTGCTTTTTATCAAACATTTTCTTTTGTTTAATATGCTCTCTATTCTTTTTTTTTTTTTTGACATTTATATGCTCTCTATTCTTAAATTACCTTTTCTCATTGTAATCTTTGCTTGGTAATTTTACTATTTCTGAGTGTCTGTCTGTCCTTGGTAGGATTTTGTCTCCCCTCTCTATTTATTTATTAATTATTATTATTATTTGGCCCAACCATGTCCAGGGTGCCTTTGTCCTCTGTCGCTTGTTCCGAAAGCCAGAAGAAACAGTTGACGTCATAAGATATGATGAAGTAGACCAAAATGGACTGTTTCCTGTGACAGTCAAGTCCTTCAAAGAAATGCAAACATCTGAATCTGATGTGCAAGTCATCAAACAATCAGAAGGTATAGAGACGTCTGTTAATGCTGTGGTGCCTGCTGAGAGTTGCGGAAATAGCCGGGATGTTGAAGATCATGGAGCTGCTGCTGCAGAGGTGAGAATTTGATTCTCTTTTAGCTTGTACTATATTAAGTAGTGATCGTCATTCTTTTGTTCCTCTTATGTAGGCATATTCTTTATTGGATGGAAATCCTGGTGATTTCGATTATGAACTGTTCTCTCCAGTGCAATCGCTTATTTATGGAGACCTACCACACTGCACCGATTCACCTTATGCCAATGATCTTAACTGCTTCCACTTCCATGATGGAACTAATGGACTAAATGCGTCCCTCTCAGAGTTGTTGGATGCCTTTAATAAGAATGATGAGTGTTCTTTTGAAGAGTCAGTTAGTCAAAAGGAATTTAATGATCAAAATGATATTAAGTTGGGTAGTCGTATTCCACTTGGAAACGACTTTACATACATCTATGAACAAGCTGACAAGGCCCAAATGCAGGTAAATGCATCATCTTCTTGCAGTATCAAAACTGACATTGTTGGTGACTTTTTGCTGGTATGGCTCTAAGAGCGTCAAATCCAAAGTTCAGTAATTTATTGTATGCAAAATTATTGAAAATTTGACTTCTTATCTTATCTTCTTTTTGTCATTCTAATCCAAAGTTGGGAGCTTCAATGCCCATTAATAAGCAAATTGATGGCAAGGAACAATCACCGATGCAATCACCATTTGGATCTTGCCGAGTTCAAGCACCACTCTTTCATACACAACTTGGAAGTGGAGATGTTGATGGCATTTTGAACAATCCTGATGTTCTATCCGTGAATTCTGCTATGGCCTCATCCTTTGGTGCATTTACTTGCATGAAGATAGATCCTGTAAACTTTGGCAGTGATGTACGTGGGGCTGGAATCAAGATTAGAACTCGCCAGCCACCCGTCCTACCATATTCAGACAAATTTCCTGCTCAGGGTACGGCCTTGAGGAGGATCCGTTTGGAAAGGTATGCTTTGATGGAATCTGACGACAGGAGCTGGTCAAATGATGCCAGCAACATTGAAAATAAAGAAGAAACTGCCGTGGAGGTGAGTGTCATCCTATAGTTAGCTTTTCTTTTTACGCTTTCTTTGTTAGGGAATCATTCAGCTGTAGTTTCCTGCAGTCAGATTGTTCTGCGATTCATATCTGCGCTGTCGCCGAACTTAGTTAAGTTACTCAAGTTTAATTCATGTCATTTCTGCAGGTGATTGGGATTAGAGAAGAGGTGTCTACCTATGACGAGCAACATAAAAAGAAACCAGTGGACACCATAAACAAGTGCAGAGAAATTACTGCAGAAGCCTTTGCCAACCTAAGGTTAAGAGCTAGACGTGAAGACATGTTGAGGTCCACTTTGGATGCTGAATCCTTTAGCTCTAAAGGAGAATTGTCAACAAACCTAGACAGCGCACCACCTGCGAATTGTGGCCACAGTTCATCAGCAATCTATATAATCAGCATTTCGGTGGTATTAATCGTATCTGTGGCTTTGGTTGGAATATGGAAAAGCCTTAAATTATGACATTGCTTCCTTAACATCCTTACGAACTGGCTGCATATTTCGGTAATGGCATCCAAAGAGATCTGTAGACGAGTAATAGGGTGTATAGATATATTGGAGTACTTTTCCTTGAATGAAATTTTAGTGTTATGTAATCTATTTTGCAGATTAAGCAGATCATTTGTGTGGAAGGGGTTCGACTTTTTCATGTTGATTGAGTTTGCACCATATTTAATTTGTCTGGAAGGGGTTCAACTCTTTCATGTTGATTGAGTTTGCACCATATTGTTGTCTGCAGTGGCAAGCGAGACTACAGATGTAATACGGGGCATAAAGAAGCTTCAACCTCTTTAAGCCCTGGAATCTTCTGGGTCAACTTTAAGACACCAATTCGTGTTCAAAGTCAATGATTAAAAAATTTTGGCCGGATCAATTCTAAAACTGAATATTTTAAAAATTGGACCAGACAGACATCGAATGAATCGGTTAAAGAAAAGATTTAAGGTTTAAAGGTTCATTCGATATTAAACTGTTATAAAATCGGTATATAATAAATAAAAAAAATTTAAAAATAAATAAAAATATAGTATAAAATAAAATATTTTATTTAAATAAAAATGTACTAATAATGTATATAAATATGTACTAAACTAATAAAATCTAATAATTTAAACTACAATTGAATCTCACATAAATTTTAAAATAAAAATAAAATAAAATTATATTTCTAGATTATTATTTATTTAAAGGCTCATAAAAGTTAAAAGTATGTTTAAAGAAAGTTAATAGAAAGGACTCTAATTTTATTCTAACTTCCTTTCTAATATCTTTTAAACATATTTCTTTGTTGTTTAAATATTATTTTTAAATTATCTTTAATACATTCTTAATTATCTTAAACTGAGAGTAAGTCTTGAAGCAACCGGTAAAGTTGCTCTTTTACGATCTAGGATATGTTGACTTTTTGACTTTTTAAATTATCTTAAACAAAATTACTTATATATATTAATTAATAATTCAATTTATTAAACAAATTTATGATAAAAATAATAATTAGTTTTAAATAATAATTATTAAAAAATTTCAATTAAAGTATAAGGAGATAAATAAAGAACCTAAAATTTGCCAAATATAAATTACTAATGAGAATAAATAAAATTTAGTATTTTTAAGGATAAAAATGATAATTTATTTTTATCAATTATAATTGAAAATAAAATTTTAATTAAAATATAAAGAGATAAAATATAGATTATAATTTATTAGTTAAATTATGTAAGAGTAGTAAAAGAAAAATTCATTAAAAATTCTAAAGATTTTTGCTTTTGACCGGTTAAAAATCTCCACCTTTTTACAACAATGTTGTATTCTCTTAAAATGGAGATTGACGATGACAACGAGAACGACAACGACAACTTGGTTTGGTTTGGTTTGCAAAGCTAGCTTTGCCTAGAGGAAGAGTACTTTGATGCTTGTGCCCATATTTAAAAAGATGACTCTTTCTGACAGATGCTTAAAGATTTAGTTAGCTGGTTTTTAAAAAATTGTCGGGTTTTCTCCAAGAAACTGACCTATTTATTATTATACTGGCCGATTTTTTCTCTTAAAGATTATAAACATAAACCAAATTGAAAAGTAGGTCAATTCGTATTTATTTAGGTTAAATTGGCCGGTTCAGTCTGGTTTTAAAATCATTGATAAAACCTTTGAATTATCTAATATATTTGATTTATTTTAATAACTTTTATTATTAAAAATCGATCAATTTATTAATTAATCGATCAATTTTTATAAATTAATAAATTTTTTTTGATAAATTAAAACTAATTTATTAATTTAATAATCTCTTTTAAATTAAAATTAAAATTAAAATTTTTCGACAAATAAGGATAATTTTTTCAATCATATGTTAAATTATTTAATTTTATTCAATTTTTAGCCTGTTTTATAAATCTTTCAAATCTTAAATCTGTGTCTTATAGATTTAACTTTTTGTTTAATTTTGTTTTTTTTTTAACTAATGCTTGAAATGTAAAGATTGATATATCTTTTGCCGGATCAAGCTAAAGTAAAAGACATAACTCAATGCTGTTGCAACTTAAGAGGATTAGACACGTGAGATCCAATCTTACCCTCAATTCAAAATTTGAAGACACAACAACTATATGGATGTGGATGGGGGGGTCACAATTTCAGGATCTTCACCTACTAATCTTGCCTAATTTTGTTCATAGAGGTATCCTTTGTAGTGGATTGGCACAAGATAATTTAGTTTAAAACAAATATCCACGAAGCCTCCTTAATTTATTATTTGGTCAGCTATCAGGTATAGACTAAAAACCTTGGGCAGAATCAGAACTCAATTAAACAGTCATTGTTGCTTACTTTGCAATCAACAACTTGAATCAATTGATCGTCTCTTCCTCAACTACTCCTTCTTAGCATCTATTTGAAATGCAATTATCTCCCTTTGTAATTTTCACTGTGTTGAGGAGAACTATCATTTGGTCAATATCATCAGAAAGATCATTATTGTGAGGGTTATCAATAACAATATTAGTAAGGACCTAAGAAGTACGGATACGGACACGGATATGGACACGAGGGCACACCAACTTTCAAAATTTGGTGGACACGGACATATATATATATATTATAAAATTTACAATTAAGAAAAAATTCAAAATTCATAATATGATATATATTGATTGATGTGTTTCAAGATTTTCAATATTTTTATAGTTCATACATATTTTGTACTTTATAAGCCCCTCTAAAAAAATATGGAACATATATATGCACTTTTTTTGGGTGTCCGTATTAGACATCTGTCCGACATGCGGACACGGCTCCATTTTGCCGTGTCCGTGCTTCTTAGGTGAAGACGTGGCAAAAAGATGGAGGAAAACAATAGACTAGTATGCTCCATTATCGGAACAACTCATATGCACAACTGTTTTCCTACTCTCTAAACAAAGGGTTTGGCATAATGCTCGAAGCTAAAAAGCGGAAGTGAGGAGAAATGGCTCCTATCATTTCGTAGACAACGGAGAAGATCCTGGGAGCTCATCATTGCCAGAATATTACAAAGAAAAATGACTCAGCAGCATTCAGTTGGAACATATTGTAGGACATCTAGACTCAACTTCTTATGGGTTCTTTCCCATCAAAATTGACATGCCTTCACTTGAATGTTGTTAGCATGTAATAAGATGAATCCTACCACTATTGTTTACTCTTTAAGTTTTTTTTTTTTGAAAAATTACTCTTTAAGGTGTTGATTGATCATAGGAGGATTAAAGTTAAGCCACTTCAAGACTTGCTGCAGAGGTGGATCCTAACCAAAATTTTGCTCTTGTAGTTTTAAGCTCTTTTCTTAGCTTGTTTTTGTGGACTTATACTTGTATTTCCTAAACTTTTTTCATTAGACTTAGGTTACTGCGTAAGTTACTTGTATTTTCAACTTCCAAAAAAAGAATGTTGTGAGCTATAAAATGGTGTGCTCTTCTTATGAAATGGTAGATAAACAACCTTTACACACAACTCTCGGGATAAGCAGTAGACGTAGAAGGATTTTCTCAGACCAATAAAGCATCTATTATTTGATGGTTTTTTTTTGGATAAAATTATTTGATGGTTATTAGTAATCATCACTATCAAATAAGCATTTTTTATTTCAAAAATAACATTTTTACTATTTATAAAAGTGATGATCATTAATTAACATCATTGTTATTAAATTTTTTCCTTATACAATTAATTAAAATGATTAAAAAAATACGTGAGTTGGGCATATTTGTTTGAATTGGTGTTCATCCATTACTTATTATTATCTAAATTTAACTAGTATATAATTTGGTATAAGTACTTTATTTAATATAAATTTTTACGTTACAATAAAATATAACATAACCCATTTTAGGAAACATTTATGGTATACTTATTAATGTAATTGTTTTAAAATGATTTAAAAGTACTTTCATAAATTTTAATATTTCATTAATTATATGTCATGATAGATAATATTCAAATTAATATATTTATCCCTACAAATATGCATGAAAGATAATATTCCAATTTCTTGAAAACAGGCAAAGACATCAAGTTAATATTTGCACCTAAATTGCATAAGCATTTAGAAAATTCAAAGTCACCAACAACATATGGAACAATAAAATTCCCTGGATCTTGTAGTTTTGAAGGCATTGCGCTTGATATGATCGAACTACAATTCTCTGTCAAAGTTACCGTCTGATTGTCCTCCCAAGTTCGTTTGTGTGTGAGTATATCCTTACGAAACTTCGCATACTTAGACATGCACCCCAAGGCTTCCACCAATGACAAGTTAATCTGAAGCTTCTTCAGTTTTTCCAAAAACTTGAAAAACTGAGTGTCCACCTGATGTTGTCTCATCCTTTGTGGATACGGAAGTTTAGGCTTGTAGGGTGGTGGTGGTACATAAGGCCTCTCTTCTTCTTTCTCCTTACATTTTCACTTTTCTTGGCTATCCTTTTGCACCCTTGGTTCCTCCACCTGCTTGCCACTTCAAAGTGTAATAGCCTTGAGTTGTTCCCTTGGTTTGGCCTCAGTATTGCTTGGTAGGCTACCTACACTTCTAGAAGACAAATCATTAGCAAGTTGACTTGCCTGTACCTCCAAGTTGTGGATGGATGAGGCATGGCTCTTCACAATCTGATCAAACTTTGCCTCCATCCTCTTTTAACTTTCCTCCTAGCTTGAAAACATCCTCTTTTGGTTCTCTTATTGATTTGCTAGTTTGAACCACAAGACATCCATTAACTTGTCCATTTTGCTCTCTAAAGATCCAAGTTGGTCTTGTTGAAATATAGGAGGTCCTTGCTGTTGGAACCCGTATCCGGATATCCAATCTCTTAATCCGTAAATCCAAACTGGAATCTGAATCCGCGTTGGAAACCTTGACTAATCCAAAAATCCCGATTTTTTTTAATCTTATTCATCTTAAGTCTATTTTCATATTAATCTGTTCTCATGCTCCTTATTCAAGCTCAGTCAAATTAACATCCATTAAGAAGGTCATAAGTTGTTGCAAAGTT